>CM040239.1:32167616-32295428 GCA_022545495.1 Chrysanthemum lavandulifolium | reverse complement strand
GACAAAGCAAATAATCAAGGATAAGCATAGTTTCAAAGTTCCTGTTTATTTTCCTCCCTACACTTAAACCGAACATTGTCCCCAATGTTCCCGAAAGTATCAAAGTTATGATAAAGAAGGTAATTAAAACGAAAGAAACTAATACTCCCGATTAGCTCGGTAGGATCCGTAAAGTGGTGGTTAAATTCTTTTCAAGAAGAATTTGCGTGAAAAGCTCCTTACAATCTTATGTAACTTCTTCTTGACAAATTAAACCCGCACACTTGAAGAAAACAAACGAAACCTTCGCGTAAAATCGGCGGTAATAATATATATAAGACTCGATTTAAACTAGGATATAATGCTTGTGAATGAATGTTTACAGAATTTCTAAGAAAATTAAGACCGGAAAATTCCAAAATTTATAAGTAGCTCGAAAACGAGAAAAAGTAATCGATGTTTTACTCCTTCTCACGCCGTCAGTTGCAATCTGACGCCGTCAGTTATCCCGACAAAAGCGGTCGCGATTTTCCGAAAAATTTCGGAAAATTTACATCTTTAGAATCTGGAAAAATTTCTGCAAAACATTCATTATGACTCGATACAAGCATTTGACTCGAACAAACAAACATATATATCTTTTAATTAATTGTTATTCTCATGTTTACGTTTCTTTAGAAAACGTGTGTAATCCTCCCTACACTTATCCCTTATGTAAAATACCTTTATATGTAATTAAGACGAGGTTAAAAACAAAATAAAGCATTTTTACAAATTTAAACATGAGGATAAACAATTAATAAAAAATATATGACACTAACAAGCAAACAATTAAGCATGGGTTGCCTCCCACGAAGCGCTTTTCTTTATTTAAGAGTCTTGTAGCTAGACTCGTAGTCGTGCTCCTACGTTTTTGCATCACCATCGCCCTCTTCTTCTAAAACAATATCCTCATCGTTCACTATTTCAATATTATCCAATTGATAATGCTTCACCCGTTGCCCATTAACTGTGAATTCTCTTCCATCATGGTCTAAAAGTACTACCGCCCATTGCTCATCCGGTTTTTTCTTGAAAGGGTCCATACCACCTAGATTTGAGTTTTCCGGGAATAATCTTAGTCTCGAATTATACAAGAGCACTTTATCCTTCCAAAACTCTTTAGGATTCTTTATTCGTTGATCGTGCCATCTTTTGCCCTTTCTTTGTAAGTGATTGATGATTCGTATGCTTCAAAATTTTAGCTCATCCAATTCTTGAAGTTGTAAGAACCGATTTGACCCGCTTCGAATAATCCATATTATGTGACTTAAAGGCCCAATACGCTTCGCTCAAGTTCGATAGGAGGTGGCAAGCCTTCCGTATACTAGGGGTGCGGGTTGTCCCGATAGGTGTTTGTAAGCGCTCAATGCCCAAAGTGCTTCATCCATTTGAATGCCCAATCTTTCCTGCTTTGGTGGACCGTTTTTCAAGTATCCGCTTTAATGCCCTGCTTGTGTTTTCTACTTGTCCATTTGTCCGAGGATGATATGCGTGAGAAAATCTATGTGGACGCCATACTACTTCATCACCTTCTCCATTTGAGCATTGCAAAAGTGAGTCCTCTATCATCGATTAATGCTTTAGGAATCCCAAATCTTGCAAAGAGCTTTTTAAGAAAGTGAATAACTACCCTTGCATCATTAGTTCTAAGGGCTTGAGCTTCACCCATTTGGATACATAGTCGATAGCTACGAGAATGTATTCATTTCCTCCGAAGATGGAAAGGGTCCCATGAAGTCTATTCCCAAACGTCGAATATTTCGCAGATTGGATATAGTTCGAGGTGACTCATCCCGTCGTGAAATATTTCCGATCGTTGGCATGCATCACACATTTGAACTAATCTCTTAACGCCTCGAAAAAAGAGGCTAATAGAATCCGGCCGAAAACCTTTCGTGCGTGATATTCACACCATGATGTCCCCTGATGGTCCCGCATGACATTCTTTAGAATTCGATCAATCTCTACCGCCACGCAACGTCGTATGATTTGATCGGGACATATACGGAAAAGGAAGGGTTCATCCCGAAGTAATGTTTTAGCAAGTGAAGAACTTCTTTTTATCTTGTCCGTCATGTAATTTGGCAAAACTCTACTAGACGGTAGTTAGCATAATCAAGATACCATGGCTCACTCTCTTTAATCGCCATTAGCCGTTCCTCGGGAAAAGAGTCGCGAATATCGTGTAATCGACTTCTCAAGATCGGGTTCTCCAAGCGTGATAGATGATCGCGAGATTTTCACTCTTTTTATCTCGAATTTCAATGTCGAATTCTTGAAGTAATAGGATCCATCTAATCAAGCGGTTTAGCATCTTGTTTTGAAAATGATAACGAAGGCGGAGGATCTGTGAAGACAGCAGCTTTAGAAAGAACCAGATATTGCCCGAATTTGTCAAGGCAAATACAACGCTAAAAGTTCTTCTCGTGGTTGTATAGTTCTCTTGTGCCACATTCATGGTTTTGCTAGCATAGTAGATTGGTTGAAAATGCTTTTCCTTCCTTTGACCGAGCCTAATCGCACCGACAAAGATAATCACTAGCATCACACATGATTTCGAATGGTCGAGACCAATCGGGGTGACCATTATAGGTGCTTGAGTGAGATCTTTCTTTAGTCGGTTAAATGCTTCCTTGCATTCTCCGAAAAATCAAAAGGGCATCCTTAATAAGAAGTCATGTCATAGGCGGGCAATTTTCGAAAAATCTTTAATAAACCTTCGATAAAACCGCATGACCAAGAAAACTGCGAATGGCTTTAACGGTAGTAGGATAAGGGAGTTTGAAATTGCTTGATTTTCGCTCTATCGACCTCAATTCCATTCCCGAGATTCTATGCCCTAAAACAATTCCTTCTTTTACCATGAAATGGCATTTTCCCAATTTAAAACCAAATTAGTTTCCTCGCATCGCTCAACATTTTCCTAAGGTTGGAAAGACAAAGGTCGAAAGAATTTCCAAACACCGAGAAATCATCCATGAAAACTTCCATGCCGCCCTCAATTAACTCATGGAATATGGCCATCATACATCGTTGAAAAGTTGCGGGTGCGTTATATAACCCGAAGGCATTCGCTTGTACGCGAACGCCCGTAAGGACATGTAATGTAGTTTTCTCCGATCTTCGTGAGCAATTGGAATTTGAAAGTAACTCGAAAAGCCATCAAGGAAACAGTAGTATTCGTGCTCAAACTAATCTTTCAAGCATTTGGTCAATAAACGGTAGAGGAAAATGATCTTCCGGTGGCATCATTCAATTTTCTCGTAGTCAATACATACACGCCACCCAAGAACTGTTCTTTGTGGCACCAACTCACCCTTCTCATTCTTCACAACCGCTATCCCTCCCTTTTTGGAACCACTTGGATCGGGTGACCCATGGGCTATCCGATATGGGTAGATGAGACCGCATCCGTAAGCTTAATGACCTCTTTTTTCACTACCTCTTTGATGTTAGGGTTAACCCGCCTTTGCGGTTGAACAAGAGGGTTTGTAATCTTCTTCCATGAGGATTTTGTGAGTACTGAATGTAGAATCGATTCCCTTATGTCGGCAACACTCCACGCAATCACCCCTTTATATTCTTTTAAAACTTCTAAGAGTTTCTCTTTCGAATAGTGGTTAGCGAGGAGCTTATTATGACAGTGGAGTTGGTCCTCCTCAAGAAAGGCGATTCCAAGTGACTCGGGAGATCTTTCATCAAGGTAGAGGCTCTTTGATTGATGGTTTTAGCCTGGTTTCCGGCCTCAAGCTCAATAGGCTCAATTTCATCCCGACGAGGATAAAGGACACAGCTCCAACCATCTCAATTTCATGATTGTCGATATTACGTTGTTATCATTATTCATGAATTCATTTAATAGATACCGCCAATGCACCGCTCATTCCATCAACAAATTCATCAACTTCTTCAACTAAATATACGGACGACCACGGAAGAAGAATGTCTCATAGAATCCTTAATGTCAAGGTCACGCCTCGGATCCTACTCGTAAAGTGAGCTTTCCATCATGAACATCAATAATGGCACGAGCCGTAGCCAAGAAGGTCTTCCAAGGATTATTGGGACGGAATTATCTTCCTCCATCTCTAAAATTACGAAATCGACCGAAATTTGAATTCCCCACCCTTACAAGAACGTTCTCACAAACTCCAATGGGATATTTGATTGATCGATCGCCTAATTCGATACTCATCCTAGTTGGTTTAAGCCCGAATATCCGAGCTTAAGAAACAGGGAGTGAGGCATCGTGTTAATGCTTGCCCCAAGATCGCTATGCGTTTTTCATAGAAAGCGCCCCTATAGAACAAGGAATAGTAAACCGCCTTGATCTTCCTTCTTCTTGGGCATGCTCTTTTCGATGATAGTGAACATTCTTCCCTAATAATATCAATCCTCAAGCTTTTTCGATTAGATATCGCCTCTTGAAGTATCTACTATATTTAGGATATGATAGAATACATCAAGGAGTGGTATATTGACGGATGTTTGTTTTAAGTAAGACAATATTTTTCATTGTCTTCTTCAGCCTTTTGATTTTTAAACGCAGGATAAGGAACTGTGAGAAAGTTGGGTGGGTCGGTGCCGGTGTTTGTGGGGAGGATCGTGAGGAGTTGGAAGAGGTGTGGAATCGCCTCATTTCCTAACTCGGGTTCCCTTGTGATGGGGTCCCGACCGATGTGGGGATCCTGGTAGTAGTTCCCGATCGAGTAGTGATTGCGCAAGTTGGATCGTGAAGCTATGCCAAGTCCACTCATTCTTTCGTGGAGATTGGTGAACCGACTTTCTAATTCATTTTGTCGCTCTTGGATAAACTCCTCAAGACCTTTCAAGATTGCGCCCTTCCATGGTGAATCGCCCAGTTTTTCTTCAAAAGGATCACGGATGGAGTACTGTGTCCTTCCTTACCTTCCGCTCTCCATTTCGTATTGCCCCAAGGATCACATTCATCGGTTTGATAAAATGCGAGGAGTGAAGGGTCATCATAAATATCATGACCGGAGAGGAAGACGCTTTCTTGGGATGTGTCATCGCACTCATCGCTCTCATGCGATCCTCCACATATGTCGATATGAGATATGGGTTAGTCACCTTTTTGGTTCGGTGATTTTATGAGGTAAGTTAGTTTTTTTGTGCTTCTCAATCCGATAATCTAAGGATAATTCTTCTTGAGAAAGTGGAAATGTGTGACGCGTTTTCCGCTCATTCCAATGGTCGTCTTGATATTGGATATATTCCTCTATTCGGTTCCATCCTTCTTCCGCAGCCGAGGTTTGCGATTCTCCGACCAATTGAGAAATCAATCCTTTCTCGATCCTTTCGGAGACATTGTCGTAAAAGATTTGCACAAGCAACCAAAGGTTAATACCGTGGTGTGGAGCTTGTTGAATAAGATCTTTGTAACGACCCGTGAGTTGGTGATAGATTCTCCATCGGGTTGGTGAAAGTGCAATTTTGCTCTACATGCCGCAGCTTCTTCCGGAGGAAAGAACTTTCGTGAACTTAGTTGTGAGTTGTTCCCATGTGAAATGGACCTTGAGGAGCTTGTCGAGCCACCCTTGGCTTGCCCTTGAAGAGAAAATGGGAAAACCGAGTCTAGATGTCTCCTTAGATGCTCCGTCGGATAGATGGCATCAACAATTTTAGAAACTGCTTGATGTGGTGAATTGGTTTTCATTGTGGGATCCATGGAATTGACATGCCTTTTGATTAGCCAAATATCGATGCATGCAATACCTCATTGATCCGTTCGGGGATAGACAATGGCATTGGTGAACCCAGACGCAGAGGGATAGGAGTGTTCCCAAGAGTTTTCGCTTTAGGAGGATTTATGGGGCTATTGGTCGGAGTAGTAAGGACTTCCTCACCATTTTGGCTCGATCGTCAACGATAATGGTTTCGTGGAGATTGTGGTGAATGAGGAGATTCTTCATCGATGTAACTTCATCAAAATTGATTCAAGTGCCATGAAGTTCGAATCATGGAGAGCTTTTTCGCTTATTGAGCTCTCCTTCGGTTCTCGCAAATGGTTCAATAAGAGTTTTGGTGGAACGCGGGTTCTAAGTTGCTTAAGGGGTTTGTATGGGGACGTGGTTGTTGATTATCACCTTCCATGATGAAAAGTGATGGGATTACGAACAAAGGTCACGAAGAAGGGGGATAGACTAAGAGAAATCTAAAATGAGAAAAAGTTTACTTGATAGAATCAGCAAAGAAACCTAAACGAGGTGGACTACTAACTAGCTATTCTATTCCCGCAACGGCGCCAAAACTTGATAACGCCACACGCGTCGCTCGGGGTCAAAGGAACTTCCTTTTCTTCGAGCAAGTTTTATAACACCCCAGGCAAAGGAACCTAATCGCTGTAGTGTAGTAATTAGGGTAAGCCACGGGTATTGATATCGCTCTCTGGGGAATAGGAATGCTAGTAGGAGTTACTACGCTAAGGTTAAGGTTGAGGAAGATTATTTTTATCTTTTATATTTTATGAAAATGGAAAGGTACGAATCTCGGTATTGGATTTTGGGGTTGGTATTTCTACCGATTACTCTACTATTATCTAATTATCTAAACTACGGTTGTGGGAGTCTATGTCTAATTAATGTGTGCTCGTATGATAGTTTAAAGATGTGTTTACTTAGTTTGTATTACTCCTTAATTATCTCCTATTGATGGTTGAGTGTCACGCCTTATTCCTAGTTGCGTTGTGTTTCTAAAGTTGTAGGGTATGCGTTTCTCCCTAACTCTTTGAACTTACCAAAGGGTCTTGTCTACAAATCCACATAGAGATCATAGACTCCTACTCTAAGGCACTCTTCGGATGTTTTAGCCTACAATCACTCGTGTAATCATACTCTAAGGTTCACAAAGATGAATCAAGCATTAGTACACAACTAATGACCTATCGCATTACTAGATCATTAATCAACTAAGATAAGAAACAACCAATCAATATTCAATAACTAAGTTTCATACTTCCTAAGCAAACACACAAATAAATTAGCGGACATGGAGAACATGCAAGCATACACACAAATAATCAAAGACATAATTGAATTAATGAAGCAAAGACTTATCTTGGTGTAAGATAGGGTTAAAAACCCTAAAATACTGTACAAGACACCTTAGGTTCGGTTTTAGGTTTTACCCAAAGACTCTCCACACAAAGACCGAAAAATTCGGATTCTATATATAAGATTACACTTGCGACGCGCCACCTTATGTTTAGTGACGCCGCCGTGTCGCCGCCATTAGGGTTTCGTCTTGGCCACGTTAACCTTGCGACGGCGTCACCTTATGTCCGTGACGCCGTCCTCTTCACCGGCGTCGTCGGATCGCATCTAGGCCGCCCCGAGTAGCGACGGCCTACTCTTTCACAACTAGACGCCGCCTCTTGAAAACACGAGTTTTGAGTTACGAACCGTCACAATAATTCTCCGACGGCGCCGCAAATAACTCCCGACGCCGTCGCTTTCTACATTCAGCCGATCGTGAGTGTCGATTTGACTTTGGCCATTTTCTTCATATATTCGCTTTTCGTCCAAATAAGTGCCATTCCAGCATTTTGCCTTCACGAGACCTAAAAAGTGAAAAGGAACGATATTAAGCAATAACGGATACAAAAGTGATCAAATAAGGACTTAAACGACCCCTCAAAATGGTACCTTTTAAAACCTTATCGGGAGTGAAGGTAATGGATCTTCATTAAGCAATTGCTCAAGATAAAGAATATCTCCTCCGATCAGACACCATCAATTCCGGTGAATTGATTCATCAACAAGAAGAAATTCATCGATCTCTTCCGTAGGAAGTCACCTCCTCAAACGGAGTGAGAGAGGGGAAGAGTCGGCAATGATAGGTTGAGAAGATGTGGTGGAATTGGAATTTCCACTCACGAATTATGAAGATAACCAAGAAACTCTTGAGAGTACTCCTCAAGCAATATCAATTAAATCAACTCGATTAATTGATTCAAGATCATAGTTTGAGGAGTACCTCAAGTTTGATCGAGGTTAAAGGTAACGACTTCATTACCCACACGCAAAGTGATTTCTTGCTCAAATACATCTATAAGAGCACGGCCCGTCCTCGTGAATCCTCTCCCAACGATGAGAGGAACTCGAGGATCAAGATCGAAATCAACGACCACAAAGTCACCGGAAAATGGAACTTTCCTACTTTCACGAATATATCTCGGCGATGCCAAGAGGATGCGAGATAGAACGATCCGCAAGCTCAAGAGTCATGCGGTAGGAATAAGTTCGGAAGAGATGTTTCTTCCACATCGAATCGGCATCGATTGATGCTTGCACCAAGATCGGCAAGAGCAAAGCATTCAATCATCCTGTGAAAACACAAGGAAGAAGAAATTTTCCGGGATCTCCTAGCTTCTCGGGAAGCTTCTTTAACAAGGCCGCCGAGCAATTCTCATTCAAAGGAGTTTTAGCCATCTCAAACAGCTTTTCCTTGTTGCTCAACATGTGTTTGAGTAGATGCAAACTTGGGCATTAACATGATGGCATCCGCGAAGCTTATGTCAAAGTGAAGCTCTTGGAAAATTTGAAAGAATTTTTCCATCCGATGACTAGCTTTCTCATGGAGCTTTTGCTCATGTAAACGCGAGGATAAGGAATAGAAGTTTTGGATTTAGGGTCAACAACTGAGGTTCAAAACAACCTGTGTTTGGTATTGGGTTTGGGGACAACCCGAGGATGGACATTACTGGTACTTCCGTTATTAGTAGGAGGTTCCTTGTCCTTTGTCGCCTCGTGTTCACTTTCCACTACCTTGGGAGAGAGAAGAAGAAGAGGTAGTAGGAATAGCGGGTCCAAAGATATGAAGCACCACTACGGGTTGTGATCGCTTTGCATCGCCTCGGATTAGCGATCGTGTTGCTAGGTAGAGTACACGAGCCCAGGGTCGATCATTTAAAGACTTCTTGATGTCGTAATCTGGTCGACCAACAACCGATTCATTTCCTCGATTTCATGAATTGTTTCAACAACTCATCGATGATGGTCCATTGGAACAATGGCTTGAGTTTGCACAGAAAATTCTCGCCTCTATTGTTAGGATTAGGGCCTTGGTTCTCGAAAATTTCCTTGGTTATTTCCATGAAAATACCCCGGTTGAAATTTCCGACTGGTTTCTATTGAAATTTCCTTGGTGTTGGAAATTTTGATTTTGATTCGAAAACCGTTGTTAGGACTGAAATTACCTTGGTTTTGGAAACCTTGGTTTGGTCTATTCGATTCGATTACGGTTTTGATTGAAACCGGAGGTCCAGAGTAGTGGTTAGGACGGTGGTTCGGGTCTATAGGAGCACGATATTGATTGCCTCCTTGATTAGACATCCCGCCCATAGCATTGGCTTCAAAAGGGTTACCATCGGTGGCCATACAGTTATAGTAAGCATGGGGCCACCACAGTAACACTGACTTCCACTTTCTTAACTTCAAAGAGGTGAAGTTTGTGAAAGAGACTTTCTTTTGGTTGAGAGAACCAAAGCTTGAATAGCTTCAGTGAGTTTGTCAATCTTAGCATCGGTGCTAGATTGACTCACGGCGATGAAGAAGAAGAAGGCCAACACCGACTTGGGAAACAACAGCTTGCTTCTTGCAAAGGCGGACTTTAGACTTGTTTTCGATTATCGCTAAAGCTTCTTTTGACTTTTGCTTAGGAAATTTCCTCCCGGAGGAATTGAGAGAATCTTGATCGATTGACTCACCCATTGTAGAAAGTGTCGAGTTGCATCAACTCGGAGAAACCGTGGTGAGGACATTTATGGCAATTCCTTGAAACGATCCCACGATTCATCAAGGATTCATCAAACTTTGAGTGAACTTGATGATTTCATTTTAAGACTCGTGGTTTTGGAAGGTGGATAAAATTCATTCACAAATTTCTTCACCGTGTCTTCCCATGTCTCAATAGACCGAGGGGTTGTTTTCAAGCCAAACCGGCTTGCCCTCAAGAGAAAATGGGAATGTAAGAAGTTTAACAAAGATCATTAGGGACATTCTTATACTTGATGGTAGATGCAATCTTGTTAAACCATCGAATATGAGCATGAGGATCATCCCGCTCAAAACCGTAGAACTGATTTGAAGTTACAAGATTCAAGAACCGGTCTTGAGTTCAAAATTTTCACCACAATGGCGGTACCACGATAGCATCTCCATACCCGTCGATGGGTGCTCGGAGAAGCTCACACATAGGCGTTCTTCCGCCATGATAACGGAAGTAGTGTGAGTAGTCCGGATCTCGATCCGATCGATGGAGCAGAATTCTACGAACACGCCTTCTTGGAATCTTGACAAGCTCACGAAATGGGCTCACAGATCTAGAAGAGCGAGTGCGATACACTAGAGTTAACTCTAAGGAAACTCGAGTCAAGGAGAGGGTGGAATTATGAAGACGTTTGTAAAATGGTGGTGAGAAGAATATTTATGGGTTTTCTGTTTTCGAACGTAGATATCACAACAAAATCAATTAACACAAAATCGAGGCAAAACAACAGTGAACTTAACCAATAATCACAATATGAATGGCTTCTTTGAAAAAGGTACACCAATCACAAGGACACAAAGGCAAGTTTTAAATCTTTAGTTCGGGAACTTATTATGGTCGCACCCCCAGTTAGGTAGTGCACTGCCTTGGTTTGCGGTGGTAATCTTTTAAGTTGTTTATTATTAAGAAAACGACAAATCTTTTTGTATTTTTATGTTTGATACATATATAGAAACAAAAGAAAAAATATTTTTGTGTTTTATACGTTTTTAGATGTTTTTGGGTTTTTGGATTTTTTATAAGAAAATATGGATATATATATATATATGGATAGAGATGGATGATATAAACAAATGAGTGAGTATTCAAACAACTCGATCCGCTAGACGTAAGACAATTAGCACACTCGGCACAAGCGCGCTAAAATTTGATGCGCCAAGGCAGTCAGGTTTCACACAAGCCGCCACTTGTGAATGGCGGATCGTAAGAACCTTAAAACGGCTCAGGAACGAACTCAATGAAGATCTGAGGAGTATAGAGTCTCCCCGGGTCGTTATATCCCAGCGAGCTATGCGATGAATTATCAAACGTAAAGTGATCGAGGAGTTTGAACGGAAAAAGGATTTGATTGATATTATAACTACAGGAAAAGCCAACAAATAACAACGGCTTAAATTCAAATTAAAGGAAATTAAAGAGATAAAATCTATTAAATAAACGCTATCACTATAATTAAAATGATGTTTTTGTTTTTATGTTTTTACAAAACTGAAATTAAAATCTACGCGACGTACAAATAAAAACGTGAAACTTACACAATATTAACCCTAAAAATATGAAAAATACATTTCTACAATCCTAATGATAAAAGAAAAGTTTTAGAAAAATAAAATTATTTTTACAACTATTTAATTAATTATTATTAATTAAAAACTATTTTTAACTATTTAATAATTACCTAAAACACAAGAAAATAGGAAATAAAGTTAGAAAAATAAAATTAAGACTTAGAAAAATCTAAAATATCAAAATAGAATTTTCAAAACTATTTTTTTAATTTTCTGATTATTTTTCTATTTTCTAGGAATTAAAAACTATTAAAAACTAATTAAGTTACTAAAAATTACAAATTAAACTATGAAAAATCTGGAAAATTACTTTTTTACTTTTTATATTTATCTAAACCTAATAAAATTGAAAAATTATTTTTTGAACCTTTTCGAATTTTTGTATTAAAAGCTAATTAAAATTGCTTAAAACTAATTTAAATTAAGAAAAATAGCAAATCGACTTAGAAAAATCTGAAAATTTCAGGAAAAGTCTAAATTAACACTAGGAATATAATAAAATGGAAAACAGACACTTGTGTGTAGAAATTGAGAACTGATGCACAAGTGCTTATTATTAAGCACTCCAAATAAGCCAAATGAACAAGATAAGCTACCAACTGTTTACAAAAGCCAAAATATGCTACAAGAACTGAAATGCAACTAATATCAACTAGTATAAACCACAGAATCACAATGAACACAGATTTGATGTCTATGAGTTATTTGCTAAAAACAGATTTCTGGGTAGCAAGTTTGAACACAAGCACAAGCTTAAAAATAAGCTCAAACTGAAAACTAAAAATTGGAAACTAAAGCAGACCTGGGTGAGACCTTATAAACCAAAAACCAGGCTTAAGTGAGTTCTATTGAGCTCTGTGCAACTCTGTACAAGTCTGAGAAAAAGCTCAGTGTATACTGAGTTCAGTGAGCAGGGCAACTAGGCCCAAGTTGATGAGCTTGTTTGGAGCTTATACAAAAATTGTAAAATTCTGATAAAATGATGACAAGAAAGGACACCAGCTGAACTTTTTGAAATGCCAAGTCTCACTGAGATTGGCTCAGAAATAAGCTCATGAAAAATCCTCCTAACTGAGCTCAAACCCACTTTTTGCAATTTTTGACTTTTGACAATATTGATAAACTTTGACCAAAATGGATTTTGAATCCAATTTTATTACTGATGTAGATGTTATAAGATGTAATGAACCTAATGCAAGCAATGTTGATGATTTCTAAACACAAATCAATTATTTGCCAATCCTAAAATCCAACAGTTTGACAGTGAGACAGATTTAAGTACAATTTTGACTTTTTGAACTTAGCAGGCACAAAGTGAGACAGATACTAACACAAATGAGCTAACCAAACACTATCCAACAGATTCTAAGCAATGAGTAAGCCTAAAAGACAGATAGATAGGCAGATCCAAACACACCTTTATGTTATTGATTTGCAACTAAAACAGATTTCAACAATGAACCTACTTATATTTATGATCAAACTAACTTAATATAACTGAATTACTACTATTAGAACAGGTTTTAACAGATTAAGACTACAATTGCAGATTATGCATAAGAACTTGAAAATCACTTACAACTTGTCCAAAGCCACTATGGCTAGCAACATGTGAAATAAAGAACCACTATCCTAATATCAACCCAAATGAATCCAAAGCAACCCATTCTCATGTCTCGAACCAACCCATTCCTTCGCTTCAATTTTCACCCATGTTGACTTATTTTGACCAAAGTTCAAAAGTAAGTGAAACTGCAATGTGAGCTTATGGAAAGCTTAAATAAGTTTGAATGAGCATGCCTGAGCTTAAACACAAGTGACTAAGAGTGTTGACATAGGATTTTGAGAGTGGAAATTTCAACAGTGGATATATAATATGGAAATTGAACATGAACTGCAATTGATGCTTAAGTAAAGTTGAGATACACTAAGATGGTTCACTTGAGCACAATGGAACTTTAAATTACAACTGCAAATCTAACATAGACTAAAAAACCATTAAACGCCATACATTGCTAATAAAAATAAAACTAAGTAACACTTGTTGCTTCTCCTTGCTTTATATAAGCTCCAAAGCACTTGTCTCTCTCCTCTGGACAAATCCCACTAACAATTGAGGCCCTTGGATTTCTCAAAGTGATCTTGGCCGTTTAAAGGCTTTTTGGCGCCAAAATTGGTTTAATTGTAGCTTGATGGGATTGGTGAAAGCATTAAATGCACTCTTGGGTGTGTTGTGTTTGGAGGTGGGGGTAGAGTAGGGATGGTGATGATGGTTGAGTGTTAGCAGTGAAGTGGCAGGGGTGATGATGGTGGTTTGGGTAACCCGTGAGGAGAGAGGAAAGGGTGGTCAAACAAGGTTTGATGGGGATATTAAATTGAGGTCCAATTTTTGTAATGACAGGTCACAAAGGGTAAGCGGGGTCAAAATAGAAATGACAAGTCCAAGTGGTGTAAAAGGTTTTAATTATCAAGGACTTAATTTGTAATTTAAACTGTTAAGGACCTAGGCTGCCAATACCTCAAAGTTGCTCCAAGGACTGAAATTGAAAGTGTTAATATTACAAGGACCAAAGTTGCCATTTCGGATTTTCCAGGACCATTTATGCCAATTCTTAAACTTGAAGGACCAATTTTGTAATTTTCTCAAACTTTGACATTTTTCACCAAAGGACTAAATTTGACAGTTATGATTTAAGAAGGACCTTTGGTGATTTTTCTTTTGAAATTTTGACTAGGGACTATTTTGACAATTTTAGAAACTTGGGGGACTGAAGCGCCAATTATGCAAACTTGCTCAATTTTCATCGATTTTAAACATTTTGCATAAAACATATAAATGCAATTTTGGAATATTTTCGGTGTTTGATGCATTTCGAGCATTTTAACCTTTTTAGCTTCAGTTGTTAAAATGAGGTATTTACACACTCATGCGGTTGGAAAAGCGTCATTTGGGAACCACACTTTTGGAAGCACTTTTCCCAAACACCCCATAGTAAAAATAAGTTTAAAATAAAATTTTATATAATAAAAGAAAACCCAAGTGAAAATTATTGTATTTCAGAAAAAAAGAATGTTTCCTTATTAAGTATTATTTTATTTACAAATATTATTTAAAAAAAAAATTAAATAGGAAAACTTAAATATTTCCAAATATGTCCAAAAAAGTTTCTAAATTCGGTTTTATAAAAACAATGTAAAAAATTTTGAAAATATGCATGTACTTGTCAGTTAATACTTACTACCTCTGTCCCAAATTTTATGTCCATTTTGACTTTTTTAATCAAATTTTGATCTTAAATATATTTTTTTATTATATAATACTTGATGAAAGTTATACCAATTAAAATACACTTAAAACCTAATTTCATTTATATATTTTACAACAAGTATTATATAATGCAAAAGATATATTTAAGCTCAAAGTTTGATTGAAAAATCAAGTTTGACATAAAATTTGAAGACGGAGGAGTAATAGTTTAGGACAAATAGTAAAATTTTGAAGAAACAAATGTCATACAGCAGTCATATTGCAATCCGCCTATTCATATTGACTTTTGCTAAGGCGAGTCATCTCCATCACTACTAATTAACAATTTCGATGGCGTATAGTCGTAGTCGGGTCACGAACCCGACCAAGATCCGATACTAACGAGCCCGGCCGCAGGCGGGCTAAGCCGATAAGTGTTTGGGCCGCGAAGGCCCAACTCAATGTTACTTATGGAATGAGATATCGGATATCTCCTAATTATGGATATAATCGTTTGCTAACCGACTTAGGCGGGATCACGCGAAGGTTGGGGAACACGGAACCAACAAGGATTCCGTGTGTGTATAAAGGAACCTATCCTCGTTAAAGGTATGATAGACAAAACCTAAATCTCCTATTAACCTAAAACCGATTACTTACTCTCGGGAGGATAATGGTGGGAGACTATCCCGCGATAAGCGGCGGTGTTTCTGTTACTTAGTGCGCGTCTCGGCGGCAATATCCAATTGATCACGAGCGGAGCCCGAACAAGGAACACCCAACTTTTGTATCAACAAGTGGGGCCATCCGTGGGACCCTAAGAACTAAGAACTAGAATGACGAAAGCGGAAACCTAAGCCGGCGATCGCGCGGCGATACACATGGAAAGAAGCCCAAAGCGGATCGGCTTCCAAACAGACCTCTGGAACAACGGTGTTGCTAAGAACCAAGGATCGAGCCTAGACCGGTCTTCCCTACGGTGGAACCACGCTCGGGGAGAACCAGGGCCACTACAACCACCACCGGTAGCGGGAGATCCCGCTGCCTTGACCCTTTCACCACTCCCGAACTTCAAGAAACTTGAAAAAATCTTCAACTTGAACTTGGACTTATTGATTAAATCATATAATTAACAAGAATCTGGCTGAATCACTTTCAATTATAATTAAAGATACAAACTTTAAAATCGAAATCAAAATCTTGAACTTGGACTTCGATTACAATTACAATAACTTAGAAGGGGTTATTGATTACGTATGAACTACCACTTATTATTTTTATTTTTCTTGTACTAAAATTGGGAATACAAACATGGAGTAATGTGTCTGGTTTTCTAACTGTTCCTATCTAATCTAATGTCACTATCAAGTTCCGTACTTTTAATAAACTTTTTTCTTTTCTTTTTATCACTTTATTACTTATATTAGAGACCGGATATTAGTACCCCTAAAATACAACTAATACCCTCTTATTTTATTTTATTTTTTATTTTTATCTTTTCTTTTTATATTTATAGTTTTGGTTTTTATTGTTAAACTGTAAATAAAAAACTAAATAAAATATAAAGGTTCATAAGTCAAAAGTAGTAAAATACAAAAACTACGAAGCAAAAACTATAAAAACTGTCTTTTACTGTTAATAAAGTATGTAAGAATGTCAGAAAAAGGAAAAATAAACTATAACGTTTGACAGTTAAAAGTAATAAAAGGCGAAAGATACGAATAAAAAAAACATAAAAATTTTTTTTGTTCCGTCGATAAAGTGGGTATTAAAGATGGTGTTAGAAGTATTTTAGGAATATAGGTACCAATAGCATCCCCATTATATTATTCATCCTTCTCCACCAAACTCACCGTTTCATGTGATCATAAAATCATCGTTGGCACACTACTAAATCTACCATCAAATAAGTGTAATGATCACCATGAGACCAAACATATAAAAATAACTCACTTTATATAATGTAATGTAATGTAAAAGAAAAAGTCGACCGTTTATTGGTGAAACCAATGTCAAATGTAATGGATTGCTTGCGGAAGAAGGATGGAGGTAATGGGCAAGACACATGTATATAGTAGAGTAAAAGATGAAGGTCGGATGGTCATTCACCCATGTATATAGTAGAGAGTAAGCATGGAAAACACTTTTAGCATTGGGGCAAGACACAAATTATAAATACTCATTAGGGGGTTAAAATGAATCTATAAAGTACATTTTGAACATAATCTCTATTCTCACATTATATTTATCGAGCATTATTTATGCAATTGAAAGCATAAAATGAGAGTGTCAATAATAGTTCTACTACGTCATCATCTTACAAAATAAAGTTTGTAATCATCCTACATAAACCTCAACTTTCGCCAAACGAGCGAGAAAAATTAGTTGAAATGGGTCATACTTCATCGTATAATATCAATAATTGTATCACAATGAAGCTTAATTTTAAAAAACACACATGCATTGCTAAAACATATCCTAAAAGCGTCCTAATGACCATTAGGTGACATAAACCGATAACAAAATTTTAGTGAGAACACGGTACCTAGGCGTAATGTTTGATACAAAATAGACTAAACATTATGTGATTTAAAAATAAAAATCAACACAATTAATAGATACCATAGAATAAGGGCATATATTTGGAACAAATGGAGCCATAAAATAATAATTGAAATCTACAAACCCTTCTCTTTTATTCTTTTATCTTTATACTTTTTGGTTTAGACCCTCAAAACTTGATAGATATCGAATAGATACTTATTTTGTAACTTCCCAAATTTGCAATGTAAACAATAACATAAATATTATTTCTCAACTTTGACTTTAAATATTTTAATTTGTGTTATATAATATTTAATGAAAATTATATTAATGAAAATACATTTAATAGCCAATCTATTCATATATTTTGCATCAAGTACTATATAACACAAATAAAAATATTTAAGATCACAAAGAAAAATAAAGACTTAAAAAATCAATAATGAATAATAATTATGAGACGGAGAGAGTATTATTTTCTCGTTAATAACGAGATTCATGTTGCTACTTTTTAACCTTAACTACAATATTGCTCATTTCTACGGAACCAAAAAGTTTACTACTTTTAAATTATTTAACAATGCAATGCTGACATAGCAAATTCTCTCAAATGCATAACAATTAATAGTAATTGACAAAGAGCGCTAACTAGGGTTTTGAATCCTAACACATTGTGTTAAGATATTATCTTTTGTGATTTTGATATGAATTACTTTGTATTATTCATATGTTTAAGACATATTGGAAGTTCACATATTTTTAACTATCGCATTGAAATTTTATAATTCAAATTAACATAACACCTTGGAAACATGAAATATTGGGCTATTTACATTTGGTGAAACTCAAATTCATTTCGATAAAAGCAGTTCGAGTAGGAGGTTACAAAATAGGAAAATCAATCTCATGTAACTAGTTAGTTAGATAATCGATTTCGATTAGAACTTAGTTAAAAATAATAATATAAAATTCAAGTAAGCACATTGGGTTTAACTTATTTCAATATAAAGATTTATGTTTCATTTATGCTTTGTTCAATTATTAACCCATCGAATTACAAAACTAAAACCCAATTAAGTGATGTCTGCAGATTTAGGAAGTTAAATTTGTAGTTCTCTGACCATAAATGTTACCCTTAGTATAAATACACATGAAATATAAGGCGATAATTACACAATGAATAATTACATACAAGCACGATTAATAAATAAGCGTGTTTTGTACTCACCTTATTCGACAAGGAGCTTTCACAACTCACTATAGAGCTTCCTACTTAATATTCACACTTTCATGAAGATATTATGCGACACTAAAATGCTTATCTAACATAGTGCTCTAGTTAATTGGTCGAGTTCATGCAAGTCTTCGTGTTTTTCTAATAAGACCCTTTTTTGCTTAGCCTAGATTCAACTTTAAAACATATAATGTTTATGGTTTATATTAACTTTTTTATTAAACATACTTCCCCTTCGTTTAGTAATTAAACATGGTCGAAAACCCTTTGAACGTGTTTGTCTTTTTTACTTTTCTTCCTGAAACTTGATTGATTTACTCTCGACTTGCCCCCCTTTAATTAGTATGATCCCCAGCTTTAATATCTTCAAAATAACATATAATCCATTTATAAAGCTTTTAACTATAAAAAAAAAAATCTTTGGGGCTTTATTAACAATATCGATTGAATACACATGTCCAATCAATTTACTATCGCTTAGACTTACATATATCACGGTGTAGTATCGTAACATGGAAAATCTGGATTTACTATTTAACTTATATGAATCAATAAAATTAAAATTAAAAAAAAATAAAATAAAAATAAATAAATAAATAAATAAAAACCCAAAAAACACTTGATATATATTTGATCTTTTTACCTATATATAATCAATTGAAACGTGGGATTGGAAGTTTTACCAGAATCACGATCGTCACTCGATATCCTTTTCGCCGTTTCTATCGGTATTCTTCTGTGTTTTTTTTAGAGTCGACGTAATGTACCGTAGGGTTTCATTAGACAATAAGTCAAGCCGTATATATACATTCATAATGTAAACATTCAACCCTCAACTCTCATATTAACATAATTGACCCTTTAGCTCAACCCAATAAAATAAACTACGAGTACTTATTTCAAAACTTAAAAAAACCTTTTATATTTACGCACACTTTCCATTATTATCTATTAATATCGATTGATCTATTGTATTTTTTAACGAATGACTTTACTTTGTTTAACTCGCATTGTGTTGAGGTTATTGTTATAGGCAATATGCATGTCTAAATAATACTAATAACTCTTGATGAAGTTAAGCGATAAAGTTTCAAAAATCATTTTAGGGATATCCTTATTTAACCTTAAAAAGGAACTTCGTTAGTCATTGTGTTGGAACAAGCGTAAATCATTAGAGCATTGACTTCTACTTATCTTTTTGTTATAGATCGGGTATATTTTATAACTATGTGTAACCTTGCAACAACATTATATCCTCATACACTTGTATAGTTGCGAGGGGATCTGAGACGATGTATATGTATAAATACCCCTACCTCATGGGTAATGAGATGTATGATATCAAAATGTTTCTGAGACTTTCTTCTTTTCTCTCGTTTCTCTCTTTAGAATAAAGTGTCCACACCCACTTTATATCTTTTAGATTAATAGTAGGCGTGATATTTGGGAATAACAATTGGTATCAAGAGCCAAATATGATTAGTTGTTTCATCCGATAGTGTTTTAGCTTCGTTTAGATCTTTATTAAGTAAAGTTTTCGATTATATAGATTGTTAAAGACTTTCTCTCTAAAACAATTTTTGCTTCTACGACTTTATTAAGATCATTCATTGGCGTGTTTAATCTTATAAACTTGTGTGAGAAAAATATTTTAGAGATTAAGAAGCGTTTTCATCATTCTATACAAACATTTTAGAAATTTGATGAAGATTTGTGCTAAAAACGTAGATAAAATGGTTTGAAAAAATGTACTTTTGCTCATAAAATTTTGTTGGCAAAATTAGGGTTTATGTGCGATAGTTTGGTGAGAATAGGTTGCGATACTTGTTTCGGTTGCGATAGCTATTAGTTAAAACTTTTGGGTTGCGATAGTCTTTGTTATTGATGTGTGGGCTGATTCTTGTGATGCTAGCTGCGAAGCTTTCATTACCAACATTTATGAAAGAACACTACGCTTGACTCGAAAGAAATTGTTGCGATAGGTTTAACTATAAGTTATGATAGAACAAGCTTGCGACACCTCCTTTTGAGACCTATTGTTACCCGGTGTTTGAAAGTAAACTCTTCCCATTTACAAGGATTGTTGCGAAAACTCTTTGTTTGTAAGACTTTTGTTGCGAGACCTTGATTACTAGTCCTTGTCAATTCCACTAAAATTAAACTTTAAATTAATCAAACTTAATTAGCGTGAAAACCTTTAAGAGACTTTAACCAACGATCATCACAAACATCTAGCAATCAACACTCGACAATTTCTTTTCCTACAAGCTAAGCATGACTTTCAAACAAAAAAACATCTCATATCAAAGATCCAACATCACAATGTCTACAACTCAAGATGCATTGGCGCGAGGAGTGATGTTAGGCCTCTCATGTTGTATCGGAGAAATCATATTCAATGGTCTTCAAGGTTTATGAATGTTCTCATGGAATTCATAGAAAGAAAGCGGTTGATTAACTCTATCAAACATGGTCCATATGTATTGAAGGAGATTGATGATGCGACTAATCACGGACAAAGAAACTTCAAGATGATGATCTAAGTACCACCGAACTTGCTCAATTTGAAGGCGATATTCGAGCTAAGAATCTAATTTTGTTTGGATTGAGCAATGAGATCTACAATGCCATTGATAGTAATCTAACGACTCATGATCTTGGCAAGCTTTAGAAAGATTGATGCAAGGTGCGAGATGTTGGCACACAAACTCGGCAAACATTAGCTTTGTAGAACTATCAATCTTTTAAGCAACTCCACTGAAGAAAATCTTGAAGATGCATACATTCATTTCAACAAGCTTATCAATGAAATAAATCGTCACATCCTTAAAAGAACAAACATTGAACACAACACTATGTTTTCACCAACCTACAACTGAATGGAGCGTTTCACCATTGCAATCGAGACGAGAATCAAGACCTCACAATGAAAGATATTGATAAGGATTTAAAGGTACACTTTTGAGGGTCACTTAATCCATAATCGACCACTTTAATATCCGTTCTTTGCTTAATTTCGTTCCTTTTAACTTTTAGGTCTCTTTAAGACAAAATCTTTGGAATGATGCTTATTTGGACGAAAAGTGAATATGTGAAGAAAATGGCTAAAGTCAAGATCGAGACACTCAAGTCTGTTGGAAACACACCTAATGGCGTCACAAACATAAGGTGGCGCGTCCTCTGGGTGATTAACATTGTGGCTCGATGGCGAATTTGCTATTATGAAGGCGGCGTCATGCTTTGAAGAGTAGGCGTCATGAATATTTTCCTCCCGGACGGCCTAGATCCGATTCGAGCGGCGTCGAGAGTGAAGGCGGCGTCATAACCACAAGGTGGCGTCGTCATGAGTTGACAGCCAGACGAAACCCTAATGACGGCGACGGCGTCACAATTAAAGTGAGGTCGTCACGGTTGTAACTCTATATATAGAATTCGATTTTCAGACTATTAAAGAGGTAGATTTGTGGAGTAAAAACCCTAAACGATTTTGGTTTATCTTGGGCAGTATCTTAGGGTTCTCATAACCTATTTTACATCAAGATAAGTAATTTACTTCATTGATTTCATTATGTCTTCGATTGTATGTGTGTATGCTTGCATGTTTACCATGTCCGGCTAATTTACTTGTGTGTTTGCTTAGATCTATGAAACCTAGTTATTAATTATTGATTGGTTGTCTCTTATCTTAATTGTAATTGGCTTAGGATTGCAATAGGCCATCGTTGTGTTTTAATGCTTGAGTAGTCTTTGTGAACATTAGTTTATAATCGCCTAGAGTTATTGTAGGCTAAAAATCCAAAGATAACCTTAGAGTTGGTTTATGAATCCTAGAGATTTTGTGGCGATAACCTTATGGTATTCTCAAAGAGTTAGAGAGAAAAGCATACCTACGACCTTAGAAGACACAACGCGTTAAGAATAAGGGCGTGACAATTCAACCACCAATAAAAGATAACTAGAGAGTAATAGTATCTAGGTAAACACATTTTTAATCATCATACGAGCACACATCAATTAGACATAGACTACCCCTTAGCTTAGTGAATTAGAATAGATATTAGTAGAGTAATCGGTGAAGTACCACCGATGCGGGGTTTAATATTTATAAGTCTCGTTATACCTATGGTCTACTAATGCACTAGCAGGCGGTGTGCCGGTCGTGTGTAGTGTAGCAATTCGGTAAAACCGATGTAGTCCTAAAACTACGAGGATCGAAATTAATTTAAGTCTATGTCACGATTTTAATTGCTTTTAAGATTAAAATAATAAATTAACTAATAAAACAAGGAAATTAAAGAAAGCGAGATAAAGGCAAAGTGCGATCAATAAGGGAGGCGGTGCTAACCTAGTTATTCATTCTAGCTAGTAATGTCTCGTCTAATTACTTCCAATTGCTTGGTGGGGTCAAAGTCGAGAGGACAACATTTGGTCGATTCGCCTAACCTATCGACAAAGATGCCACCATTGGAGAAGTCGGTGTCCCTCATAAGTTTAGTTGTTCTGGTCCCTAGCCGGGTCATTAAGTCATTACATGCTAGACTTATAATAGTGAGTGCTCGGCGTTAGCAACAAACACTCACCCCTAATTCTAAGTTCATCCAAGCGGTGGTGATCGGTTTGTCAAATCGCACAAGTAGAAAGGGGTCGTGGGTTGGTCATATCTTACCCTTCCCGTCTCGATCTACTCACTTGGGTTGGTTGGTCATATCTCCTAAGCAACTAGCCTCTGCCGTCATTCAAAACTACGAAACAAAGGTAGCTACCAATAAACTATGCATACATACACTTAGAAATAATTATCACGGAAGCAATGTAGCATGAACAAAACAATTAAGAAATCATAACTAGGCGAGCACCGGGTGCTTAGCCAAACATATAGTAAATCATACCAACAAAAATCAATAAATCATGAATTGAATTGAACATAATGTTTGATACAAATTACTTGATAGAGCTAATAATGATGAAGATTGCGGTGAATTCTTCCTTCAAAGCGGCTTGACTTTGGAAAATTGCAGGGTGGTGCCTAATCGAACCCTAGGAGAGGGTGAAGAGATACTTAAAAATGCGGTTGGGGCTATATTTATAGGTCGCGACATGGTTCTGGTAACTAAATTTATTAGTTACGTCGTAACTAAAAATACTGCAGTAACCAAATTAAAGTTCTGACGTAAATCACCAACCGTAGTTTTATGTTACATTAATATCTTGAAACATTTTTAGCCTAGAGTGCGCTTTTAGCCCCGATCGTTCTTTTTCATTTATTTTCAATCCTCGAAATAAATATCATTTAACTTCATTTAGCCCGGACTTCAACTCCTTCGTGCCCAAGTTATTAATTACAGGCGTAATTAAATTGCCGAATCTGTGTAATTCTTCAATGTATATTCTTATCCGCTCCGTAATTATCTCTACGGCGTAACCAAATTACAACGTTACGCCGTAACATTCACAAAAATAATTACAACGTAACCATAAGAATAGGTTATGCCGTATCCTTCAAAGCTCATATTTATGTGTAACCTTATTAGCTAGTTACGCGTAATCTTCACATAGAATCCAAAGGCCTCGTAAATTCATCATTAGAGCATATATTTGGCCTTTTCTCATCATTTCCGCTCCAACGCCTCATTTATCACGAAATGTAAATATGAATGAATATGAGCGAATTAAGTACCATATTAATACAAATAAGGCCATAAACACGAAATTTGATATATAAAATATCGAGGCTAATTTGATGTTATCAACCACCCCCAATCCAATACCCGATATCGTACCTTTCAATTTTCTAAAAAATATAAGAAAAGATAAAAAAAATAATCTTCCTCAACCCCAACCTTAGCGTAGTAATTTCTCACTAGCATTCCTATTCCTCTAGAGAACGATATCAATCCGAGGCTTACCCTAATACTACTACAACGATTAGGTTCTGCCTGGGTGGTTGAAAAACTTGCTCGAAGAAAGGAAGTTTCCTTTAACCCGAACACGCGTTATCACGTATCAAGTTTTGGCGCGCTCTGGTGGAATAGAATAGCTAGTTAGATCTCTATGTAACACCCCAACCCGACAAGGGTAGAAGTATCACGTACGGTGTCATATCGAACATACAATTAAGCGGAAGTCTTAAGAATAAAGTATCAAGTCATTTAAACAATGATTTACAAGAAAAATTACAAAACCCAAAATGTCTAAGATAAAATGAAATCTCAAAACAAAAGCCCGCCAAAATAAGTCCAACGAAGGTATCTATGGTTAGTCCTCTCAAATGATCCAACTCCATTGAAACAAAGCCCATCTTGAACCTAAAACTGCTGCGGGAAAAGAAATGCGGTGAGCTTAAAAAGCCGGTGAGCAGATATAACAAAGCGCAGCTAAATAAAATGCGAAGTGCAAAGCGAAGCGAAGGAAAGCGGATAACAAAGTCACGTGCGAAATGAGAATAATGAGTCAAGAGAAATCATGCGAACACAATTATTACAAATATCTACAATGAGCGAAGCGAGGAGAAACGAAGCAAGGCGAGGCATCGATGACATATAAATCGGCACATACAAACCCGGGCATACAAGGGTGAAACATAAGCAAACATAGCGGTGATCGCATCCACACAACATATATGTCATACAATCAAATCGGGAAGTCAAAAGACATGCAAGCCCAAACGAGATATCTACAAGAGAAGCGGAAGCAATTAATTAATAAGTGAGCATGGCAATTGCAGATTAGAAGCCTTAGATGAAAACATAACAAGTATCATATGACGGAAGTACTAACGGTCAAAACATGGCGGTCGCACATGACAAGTAGGAATCTGATATGAACACTATAGTTAAAGAATTAAAGACATAGCGGGGCAATTAAACAAGTTAACAAGCTAGACTTCATAAGTTGAACCATCTACCACATCAAACCGTAGCATAAACAGAAATGTAAACATGGCAAGTCAACAACAAGCAGATAAGAGGACCACGGATATTTATAGTCCACGAGATAAATCGAAAGAGGTACAAAGGATGAACAGGTCAACAATCGATTTCATACAAGCACGGTTACCAGACAAATCAAAGGATCACATAACAGTAAGGTAGCATATCAATCAGATGACAACGGTAAATCTTATATCGCATACATACATATCATACGAGTAATCGGTGATCGTATAAACATGAATATCAAAATCAAACCATTGACATATAATAACTTTGGTATGTGAATGGAACCATAGTGCAAAATAGCGGAATGAAAAGTGACAAATCAATGTAATGGAGTATCTATATTTTGGTAAAAGTGAATCATATAAGGGTATTGAGTAATGAACAAATGTCTGATTATGGTGCGTTGGGGAATACGGAAGGTACAATATAGGTTTATCAAAAGTGTAAGGGTTATCAAATCTATCCGAGCCAACAAAACAAACCATATCAATAGTGGCAATAGCAGCGAAGTAACCAATAGTAACCATTGTATTCGGAGGGTGACCTCGGAATACCAAACCAATATGAGGGAGACCTCGGTAACCGGTGGAGTAGCTAGCTCCCAAAATGTGAGGGGTGTATTGCACACGCGCGCATCACCAAAACAAATCATATCATATCAAATTCAAATCAAATCAAATCTAGGATGCATCCATCGCCCCTGCAAAACAATAGTGGCCATACAATATATCACGAGCGCATAATCAATACAAAATAGGGACGGTGTGGAACATCACTCAACCACACTAAAGTCATGCCATTGGTGCATCAATGACACGGACATGGAACCCCATGCCTAGTTAATGGCTCGGTATCAATCGAAGGGTCAAACAAAGGTTCAAAGTGTAGCGGTATATAGGTCTTCACAATCAAATGTTCAATATCAATGGTTCACAATTCGAGAGGTTCATAGCAGCAGTCCAATATCAAAGTTCGGTAACAGCAGTTCAATATCAAAGTTCGGGTAGCAGTTCAATATCAAGCGTTCAATATCATAGGTTCAATAGCACAGGTCAATAGCAATAGTTCGGTAGGAAAGGGTTCAATAACGGATGTTCGATAATAGTGGTTCAACAACGGAGGGTCAAGCAAGATTCAATAGCAATGGTTCAATAGCAATGGTCAAATAGCAAAGAAATATGATAAGCGAACAAAGTCGAAGGATCATAAAGTCATGAAATCCCTACTGAAAGGGATAGAATATATGTACCTTATACATGAAGCGAAACACAACAAAATACCAAGGTCGGAAGCAAACTCCATCTCCGTGAATCTGCAATTCATGGTGGTTTTATCAAAAACTTATTTAATTGATTACTTATTTTAGTCGACTTTCGGTTTAGTAACTCTCCATATTTAGCGAGGTTTCCAAAAATAGCGAGGTTTCCATTTTAGAAAGTTTCCTTATTGACATATTTACACAACAAGCCCTTAAGTGTCCAATTTTCATATTACACCCTCATTATCCTTATTATCTGAAATACCCCAAGTTTCGAATTTACAAACAAGCCCTATATTTTAATAATTACATTTGGGTTTACAAATTTACCGATTTACAAAATACACCCCTAAGTCACATATTTTACGAAAAAGGTCCTCATGTTACATTTTATACTAACACCCCTGGTCCAAAGTATATTACAAAAATAGTCCACAAGTTTTATAATTCTGAAACAACCCCTTTTTATTTTGAAAACTCGATCGGTAATACAATAAAATCATCAAACCCAACCTAATTCCCCAAATCAAAAACAATCATTATTCCATCATTATTTCATCATTAAGATCAGATCTAGACCATAACATAAACCCTAGGTCGATCGTTCCAATTTTTATCCATTTATACATTTTTTTTATAAAAGCGATTATAAACAATAATTAAACAAGGCCATTTTAGACAATAACAATTCGAATGAACATTTTTCCAGTATCATATGGGTCGTATAGGTCTTAAATAAAATGGGTTTCACACCGGAAAATTCGTCACGAATTAGATTAGATTTTATACTGCGTTTTATCCTCAAAAATTATTACGATTGATCCAAGCTATAACAACTCAAACAACCATTTTCCAGACCTTTATGATGACTAAGACACCCATAAAAATTATGTAAACCACCGGAGAATTCATATAACCCGACCTATAGTTTTGCATCGTTTAAAGCATGTAATTCCCATTCGACTATTTAAACATGCATGATTCTTTTTATCATTTTATTTAGGTCATATATGATATAAATAGTATGATAAAAATACCCATCGATTTTAGGGCGTGTGGATCAAGCGCATGAATTTCATACCTATCGGATGAAGAATCGACCAAAGAAAAATCACCGATCGAACCAAGCCTCCAACGAACCAAAACTATTTTTCCCAGCTACTCTTGATGATGAAGAACCCCATAAAAATGCTAGATCCCTTCTAGAAATTCGTATGGAGTCGTGGTGAATTTTTGTGTGTGTTTTTTTGAATTGGTAAAAGGTAGGTTACAAATGAGAGAGTAAATGGGGTTAAATGAGAAATCAAGGGATTAATGGGGATTGATTTTCGGCCAAAATAGGGGGGGGGAGTTAATGACTAATTTAATTTTCCTTAATTACAAAATGAGTTGGTTTTATTTCCAAGTTAATGTATATTGTAAACTTTGTACATAATTAGGTCCAACTAACTTATATAACGTGTGATATATTATTTGTGAACATAATTGTGAGTTGGTTATCATTATTTTGCATAATTCATTTGTGAGTTAAATGTTAAACATATCTAACGAGCTTGACATATTTCTGAATCCTACAATTATTAAGCTTGAGAGCGAAATTGTCTTTTTACGTCTACGATTTTAGGGTTTACACTCTATCTCGCTTAGGTTCCCTTGCTTGATTCCTATCAAGTAAGATTTTTCTCATTTTAGCTTCCTCGTAGTCTATCTCTTCTTCTTGACCTTTGTTAGTAACCCCATCACTTTTCATCATGGAAGGTGATAATCAACCCTAACTCATCAACCCGCGCAAATGACCCGCCAAGAGCTGTACTCTTGGTGAATACTCAAGACCAAGCCAACTAGGCTATATGAACACCATTGAGCTCCCGATCAAGCTCGAACTACGGACCCCGATCCAACACTATCCGGTTGGTGCAAAGCGGATATGCATTCCTTGGACTTCGTTAGAGAGATCTGTCGACATCTTAAGGATTTCCTTAAAATCGTCGATTCCATCGACCTTGATGCTACTACTCGGGAGACCAGCGCTTGCGTCTCTTCATTCTCTCTACGGGACCAAGCTAGTAATTGGCGGCGACTTCCCGACGGTTCCATCTCAAGTTGGGATGATCTCTCGTTTCCTTGCCTTGATTTTTCCCAGGGAGAACTACTAAGCTTAGGAATGAAATCTTTATGTTCCAACAACGTCAAGTTGAATCTCTCTGAAGCATGGACTCGATTCAAAGACTTGATCCATAAAGTCCCTCATCGCGGCATTGATCTTTGGCTCCAGTCCAAATCTTCTATGATCATGTCAACTTCTCAACTAAGCGATCCATCGGCCAGGCGGCGGTGGTAAACTTAGTGATCTCACCTCGGAAGAATCATGGAGCATAATAGAGGACCTTTCTCTCTATGACAGAAGTTGGAATGACCCCCGTGAGTTGCCCAAGCCGTCAAGGCAATCTCCTTGCCTCCATTGACTCACAAACTTCCGGCCGTAGGATGCTCAAGCTTGAAGATCAAGTCAAATTCTAATGTGCTCTTACAAAAATCCTAAGTCTTCGCATCAAGTGAACACTCTACCTTGTGAGTTGTGTAGTGGTCCCGACACTCGTGATTACACAAGACTCCCGAACAAACTTTGCGGACTCGCCTCCATGCGTCTGAGCAGAAGCGGGTGATATGTGCTAAAACACATATCATTTCTTTACCAAATAAAACCCAAAATAACCAAGAAAGAGCCGTTTATTGCTAATATTCGTTGTCTTCTTGAGTTTATGCATGTCTTGAGAATGCGGATATGTCAAAACATGCAAAAGAAGCCGTCAGGCGAAAATCCGAGCACGAGATTAAGAGAGCTTAAGGCGAGATGGAAGATCAAATTATGCTACGAGGAGATTTCTACTCTTTGAGGATGATTTTTGATAGTTATAATCAAGTTTGAAGAATCGTCGAGAATCGGTCCCTCATCTTTGAGCTTTTGGCAAGAATGACCCTTCAAGTTTCGAAGTTGCAAATTCAGCCCTTGGATTATTTGAAGATTGGCAAATTAGCCTTTGATCATTTTGATTTACGTGTATGGTCCTTTGAAATTGATTTTGCACCTTGGGTCCTATTCTACCGCACGGATCCCATTTTAGTCCTAAATCAAGCCCAAAATAAGCCCAAGCCCAAATATATATATCAGGATCCTCACACTTACCGTATCCCATATTTACCCAAACCCGGTCAAACAAACACACTTCGGTCAAACTATCATAAAAAATACCATGATCCCATCTGCCCAAACTCCATGGTTTCTTGTTTATTCTCACAATTACATTTACCACATACACCAAAGTTACCCACACCAAGTACCCTTCTAGAACCCTCGACAGCGTGTCGGGAGGGTGTGTATCGTGGGTTGCCAAGGTGGGCGAATGGAGCATCCTTATTGGTTGAGACATGTCACCAAATTGATCAAGCGGTTGAGGATTGATGAGATGACGAGATGGTGAATCAATGGACATGATTAGATCTCCCGAGCTTCCCAGCTCTCCTCCTCGATTATAAAAGCCCTCACTCACAATTGAAGAACTTGTCCAATTCTTCATGTATTAGGAGGATTTTGATCAATTTAATTCTGTCATACTTTATGGTTTTCATTAGTTAGATAATTGTATTTTCAAATCAAATTCTGTAATTTCATCTTATTAATGCCAATCAAGTTTTCATTCAAATTCTTGTCAAATTGATTTTCTGTGCAATCTCTTTCCAAAATGTTTTGAAGCTTTGTTTGTTACTCATCAAGCTCATTTAAGCTTATGTGAGGTTATTTCTACATTGAATTGGTCTTTTACTCATTTTCTTAAATAAGTCAACGAAAGTCAACAGGAATCGTGGAAGCTGATTTAGGTAGAAGATTGGATTAGATAGTGGATTGGGGTTGATTTGAGTATGATAAGGTTCTGATATGGGAGTTGATTAGTTTTAATGATCTCAGTTAATTGTCGCATTGGCTCGGACCCTTTGTTGAGAATTGGTTTTAAATCAGTGGCTATTTGAATTTTTAGCAAACCATTGTGGTTGGACTCTTTGTAAGTGCATTTACCACTTCACTTTTGAATCATCATAGATTGGTTCATATTTCTTCTATTCGGTTTAATCTAGTATAGTTAGTTGTAATTTAGTTTGTTTGATTGTTGTTTAGTCTTGTTCTAGCTTAAGTCATTATCGCATTACTTTAGGACTTAGCGCATAAAATAGTTTGTTAGCGATACATGATCATTCGGTGTTCTAATAGGTCCATATTAGTGACATTTGAGTTGTTGAATCTAGTTGGTAGCACTAAGTTTGGATTTGAGTTTGATCGATTCATAAAGAGTGTTTGGCACAAACATTTAATTGAGTTTGAGGGCGTGGAGTAGTTAGGATAGGTTGTTTTAAGTTCATTTAGCATCGTTAAGTCATAATCAGGTCATTTAGTTGCACACTAGATCTATAAAAGTCAAAATCATCATATAGCTGTTCTAATTTTCATGTCTGTTCGAATCAGCGGTTCAATTCTTGCATATAGGTTTTAAAATAGTAGAGCTAGCTTGCATCAGTCTTGAATAAGTCATATATATCATAATCATTCCACAAATCTGGTTTAAAGTTCATATTAGTCAAATATCAATTCTGTCCAAGAAGTCAAAAGTACCATTTTAAGCAAAGTTGCTTGTGTTTCTGGAATTTTAACTCATTCATTTCTAGGCCAAATTGATTGAAATTTTGGAAGCTAAAACTACTGTTGGTGGAGTTTAACAAGGGTATTTTTATATAATTTTGTGATTTTTTTAAGCTACTTAATCAGGGCTTCTTTTGAGTAAAAATTGTCCTAAGCATTCACTCGATTTAAGCGGTGTATCTCGACTATTCTTGAGCTTGTAAAAAGCTCACTATAGCTTATCACTGGTCCATCCTTGGCTTACTTGTTCTCTGCTAGGTCTAGACTAGGATCCTAATTCTATATTTCCATTTGCGCTTATTATTAAGCTTGAGCTTAAGCTAGAATCTAGGGGGTTGAGCTTGTTTATCATTAAATTGATTCTGCATCTCAGTACTTATAGCTTGTGTTTCAGCGGTAGATTTTAGTTACATTAAGTTCATTTTAGCTTATTTTAGTGCCTGGTAGCTTCTGGTTAAATAGAGTAGCTTGTAGCTTATTCTAGTTAGTTTATTTCTTAGCAGTTTCAAAGTAGATAGTATTTCCAGTAATCGAAAGTAGTTTTTATCATTTTTCCTAGTTTGATAATCATTTTTATAATATTCGGAAGTTTTCATTTTTTCTTGTTTATTTGCTATTTTTACGCATTTTATGTCATTTTCTAGCATTTTTAATTAGCATTTTATCCAAATAATTCAGAAAATGTTCAGAAAAATGCAATTTAAATTTTCTTAGTTTTAGAAAAATAAAAATGTCTTAAAAAGTATTTTTCCAGATTTGTTCTAGTTATTTTAGTATTTTCTAGGAATTTAATTAGTTTTTAAAAGTATTAAATTCATAATAAATTGAGAAAAAGTCAAAAAAAATGTGATTCCAGTTCTTAAAATTCTTTTTAGTTATTTAAGATTTTTGAAAAATATTTTTGTATTTTTCTTGCATGTTTTCCTAATTTTTAGCATTTTAGCTCTATTTTAAATGTCTTAAATTAGTTTTTAATTCAAAATAAATCAAAAAAAATCCAAAAAAATAGTTTTAATTCACAAATGATTTTCAAATATCATTATTAGCTTTAGAAAAATAGAATTTCATTTTTACAGGTTTTAATTAGCATAGTTGCATTTATTTCGCGTTTCCTTAATTACGTTTTATGCGTTTTTAGTTTAAATTTTCGTAGTTAGTAGTGTTTTCTTTATTGCATCATAGATTAAGTGAATTTCATTGCTTTCCTTTAGAATTCCTTGCATCGTAGATTAGAAATCCCCAATATCCCTTTTACATTCGAATCCGAATCGCGTGAGTTGTTTACTCATTCATCCTCGTTGGGAAACGACCGGAAATACATACCTTTGTATTTCTTTGGAAAATATTTGTGTCGAAAACGACAAATCAAAAATGGCGCCGCTGCCGGGGAGGGCATGTAGTGAGTTTCCGATTCCGTCTCGATTCGCGTGCATTTGAAGATCCTTCCCCGAGAAGTTATCGTTGTCTTTTGTAAATATCCTTTTTATTAAAAACCCAAAAAGATTTTCCTTTTCAAAATTTGTTTTTCTTTTATGTTTGCTTTTATCAAAAACCCAAAAATATTCTTCTTTACCCTCTGAACCGTCAATTCTTTATCTCTTTACCCTCTTATTCGTATAATTCTTCTCGATGTCTTCGTCTTATCATTATGGTTGTCAATGGTGTGGGGGACCTCAAAATGGCGGGAATTGCCCCGGTTGTAGCATTGTGAATACGGGAAACGAGTTTGTCTATAACCAACATCCCTACAATGAAACGACCGATTTCCTTAACCAATCCCATACCATGAGGCGGAGTCATACTCTTGTAATCTTGTGGAGGACCTCACCAAGGTTTTCAATGCCAAACTCAATTTAACAATACAACCTTTGGTTATGAACCTTATCCATATACTTCACCAAACCCGTTACAACAATCATATTGTTGTGAGTATTGTGGAGGTCCGCGTTAACTCCGATTGTCAAATGCAAAACCCGCTTGTCTATGAGCGGGTTCCTTGTAACAATTCGACTATCCTTATAACCCGCTCCACAATACCAAGAAATTCAACCACAACCTCGATAATTTCTCGAGAAATTCAAAGATGTCTTAAAATACTCGAAGAATTTGTTAATAAACATGCTCGAGAAAAAGATCATCATCGAAAACTTATGGTGAATTACTTGAAGATCGGCGTCTGCTGACGAAAGATCTATGATAGAATTACTCGAAGAAGAAACGGCATTTCAGTTGAAAAATGTCTTGAAGAAATTCGAATTGAAGAACAAGCACTTGAAAGCGTGCCCAATGGCTCGCGACTTACATTGACGATGATGATGAGGATTCCATTCAAATAAAAAGAATATTATGCGAGTTTGTCGGTGAAACCACTCCGTTTACGAGCCTTTCATCTCCGACTCTTCCCCTCTCTCACCGGTTGAGAGAAGTGGCGTCCTTTGGAAGAGGTCGATGATTCTATTTCTTCGATAATTGTTGAACCGTTGACTCTCTCATAATGGGGCGAGCCTCTTAGTACTATTCGGAAGCGGAATCGTCTAGTGTTGAGCCTTGACCCAATCCCAGTGAGTCCGTGGATATATCGATAGTGATTGTGATTCGCTTTTATGTGATTCTCTTGACATCTCCGAGGTTACTTGGGATTTTCTCAAATCCTCTTTTTGAATTCAAGAACAACTATACCTTTTTGAAGTTAATCCTCTTTTCGACAAAGATTTTGAGTCCGATTCGAGACCAGCGGAAGTGGTGGATATTGCTAGCTCTCGAGCACACCACTTGTCCCATCTCGTGTTCCGACCTTTCTCTCCGTCATGTGATGTTATGCAAGATGAAGAAAGTGATGAATCGACACTAAAGATATTATGGAGATTGATGAATTGGTTAAAGTGGTTGATGACGATATTCTTGATAATCCGCCTTATGATTACGATATGGAAGAAATCGACTTATTTCTTGATGATCCAATACGCGGGTATTGAGAGTGATGGTGCGACTCTAATCAAGATGTCCTTTTCTTGAAAGCTTGCTTAATGATGATTCTCCTTCCCTGTTGAGTCGACCCTCACTTATCCCGTTGAGCCCACATGTGAAGACAAGATTTTCAACCCGGGATATTCGACATTGATGAGCTTTATGCTAAAAGCGTTGTCGAGATAAGGATCCTCCGATGGATGCCTTCATTTGTGAGCCTACATATCTTATGCCTTATCATGAGCTCCCATCTTCTTTGGAGTTTTCTCATTTCTATCCATCATCCTTCGTCCACCCATAAAACCACCGGATGATGGATCATTCTTTCTTGATATACCTTTTGTGAGGTTGGGAGAAGTTATCCCTTATGTGCTTGAGCCGACATTTTCTTTCCTCCCAACCCACCCATTCTCTTTCCTCTCGGAGTGAGGATACCATCTTTGATCCGGGTATCCCTTCGCTTGTTTCCCAAGGACAAATGAATTCGGGGACGAGTCAAGCTAGCGACTCGGTGACCAAAAACGATGGCGCTTGGGAGGCACCCCATGCTTATCTCTATCTTCTTTCTATTTTCTAATAAGTGGCGTGAAGGGTTAGCCTCTTCTATTTCTCGTGTTTGGTTGTTTGTGATGTTGTGTGTAGGATTTTCCGATATGAAGACTCTCGTGCTCAAAGTTTGTCTTTTCTTCACTCGAGTTTCATGATCGATCTTGATGGAAATCGATATCCGAAATCTTATCGACTAACGTTTATCTTTTAGCATACTTAATAAGCGGCTTTTAGATTTTCGTTATTACCCTTGCCTTTAAACATTGAGGACAATGTTTCGTTTTAGTCTGGGGTAGGGTAATCTTCGATTTGATTTGACCGCCTTGCTTATTTTTTGGCGTATACTCTCGTAACCCGTTTTCCTTAGAAAATGAAAAATTGTGCAAAAATGAGAAAATTTAAAATTTTTGTAAGCTTTTGCTAGTTTTATGATCGAAAAGTTCTTGCTAGTCTCTTAAGTTTCTTTAAATATCGTTTTCTTGAAATAGCCTTTGCTAATTGCTTAGACAAGAGGCTATAAAATGCGATTCTAGCTCACAAGGCCAAGAATTTGCAAGCTTCCTAAGTGATTTTAAATATCTGAAGCTTAAACAAGAATTTGCTAGTTTCTAATAAGTGACTTTAAAAATCGAGACTTGAGATTATTTCTGAAGCAATTGCTAATTAATATATGTTTTGACACCTTGTTGACTTTCCATTTGGTGAGTAGGAATAGAATTCGACTTGACCGGGCGTGTTGAGCCCTAGCTTGTTCCCTTAACCATAGGTAATCTAAAAATTATCGGCTAAGCATCCGCGGATCTCATTATTTGGGATTTTAAATTTGCGGAGATCGAGAAATGATAGAGTTACTTATGAGTTTAGATGCTAAGCGTGGAGTAGTTGGTTCTCTTTAGAGCCCATCGAAGGTACTTATGGCTTTTGTTCCCACAAAATTGTTTCACCCATATCATTAATAAATAATTAGAGATGTTGAGTTTTTGGCGATAGTTAGTTCTTTATCTTCTTAAAAGAATCTTTGTTTTAAAATTGGGTACACATCAAGGATCCGTAATAAATAAGTAATAAGTAATAAGTAAAGTTATGAAATTGCGGTGTCGAGATCGGACCCTTGGATCTTTAGCCGAGGATTGGGTGAGGTTCTTGGTCTAACCAATTGGGATCCTCATTTCATGAAGCCTATAGTCTTGGAATTACCCGTGAAGCTCCGTAGTTCATAGCTCATATAAGTAAAAGTATAAGTGCAAAAAAAAAAAAAAAAAAAAAAAAATGATGATGAGAAAAAAAAATGATGATAAAAAAAAAAAAAAAGTAAAAAATATATAAGTGAATAAAAATTCCTTGATGTGGACCTCATTTTGAGACAATGGTTCTTGAGAAGATGGATAACTAATTATCGACTTAGCTTTGTATCTTTATCGGAATAAAAGTTATCGAAGCGAGAAATTTGAAGAAATTCATTTCTCACAAAAATAAAAAATCTAGAGGAAAATAGGAAAATGGGAGCAAAAGGTAATTACACAAGTAACTTCCATGGGTAGTGTTAGCATCTAGAGTCATATTTAACAATGATTTCGATTTTACGCTTAGTTTGGAGACTTGTGAAAAATCGGGACGATGTATTCTATCCGTATGGTCACTTCATCTTGTGTTGTGTTTCTACTCCGTGATCCTAACGTGTCGTTTGAAAAATGTTGGAGTTATTGATCGACATGAAAGTTCAACAAACCGTCACTCATAATTGGAATGTGCTTAATCGTAATATCTACATATGAATTAAAAGGTAAGCAGGCGTTTTTAGAATTAAGGGTTCTTAATCTCTTTTGAGGAATCTTTGCTACTTCTTCATAGGTTTAGTAGAAAGAGATTGAAATCCTTGGTTTTAGAAGCGTGAGTTGATTACATTGCGTGAGGACACGACAATGGTCTCGTCTGGGGTATTTTGATATGTGCTAAAACACATATCATTTCTTTATCAAATAAAACCCAAAATAACCAAGAAAGAGCCGTTTATTGCTAATATTTGATGTTTTCTTGAGTTTATGCATGTGCAGTGCGGATATGTCAAAACACAAAAAGAAGCCAAATCGGGGCGAAAATCCGAGCACGAGAGATTAAGAGAGCTTAAGGTGAGAGGAAGATCAAAATTATGCTTGAGGAGATTTCTACTCTTTGAGGATGATTTTGATAGTTATAATCAAGTTTGAAGAATCGTCAGAATCAGTCCCTCATCTTTGAGCTTTTGGCAAGAATGACCCTTCAAGTTTCGGAAGTTGCAAATTCAGCCCTTGGATTATTTGAAGATTGGCAAAATTAGCCTTTGATCACATTTGGTTACATGTATGGTCCTTTGAAATTGATTTTGCACCTTGGGTCACTATACTACAAACGGATCCCATTTTAGTCCTAAATCCAAGCCCGAAATAAGCCCAAAGCCCAAATATATATTATCCGGATCCTCGCACTTACCCGTATCCCATATTTACCCAAACCGGTCAAACAAACACACTTCCGGTCAAACTATCATAAAAATACCTTGATCCCATCGCGCCCAAACTCCATGGTTTCTTGTTTATTCTCACAATTACATTTACCCGTACACCAAAGTTACAGCACAGTACCCTTATAGAACCCTCGACAGCGTGTCGGAGGTGTGTATCGATGGGATTGCCAAGGTGGACGAATGGAGCATCCTTATTGGTTGAGACATGTCACCAAATTGATCAAGCGGTTGAGGATTGATGAGATGACGAGATGGTGAATCAATGGACATGATTAGATCTCGAGAAGCTTCCCAAGCTCTCCTCCTCGACTATAAAAGCCTCGCTCACAATTGAAGAACTTGTCCAATTCTTCATGTATTAGGAGGATTTTGATCAATTTAATTTCATCATACTTTATGGTTTTCATTAGTTAGATAATTGTATTTTCAAATCAAATTACGTAATTTCATCTTATTAATGCCAATCAAGTTTTCATTCAAATTCTTGTCAAATTGATTTTTGTACAATCTCTTTCCAAAATGTTTTGAAGCTTTGTTTGTTACTCATCAAGCTCATGTGAGCTTATGTGAGGTTATTTCTACATTGAATTGGTCTTTTACTCATTTTCTTAAATAAGTCGAAAGTCAGCGAGGAATCGTGGAAGCGATTTAGGTAGAAGATTGGATTAGATAGTGGATTGGGGTTGATTTGAGTATGATAAGGATTCACGATATGGGAGTTGATTAGTTTTAATGATCTCAGTTAATTGTCGCATTGGCTCGGACCCTTTGTTGAGAATTGGTTTTAAATCAGTGGCTATTTGAATTGTTTAGCAAACCATTGTGGTTGGACTACTGTAAGTGCATTTACCACTTCACTTTTGAATCTGTCATAGATTGGTTCTTATTGCTTCTATTCAGTTTAATCTAGTATAGTTAGTTTTAATTTAGTTTGTTTGATTGTTGTTTAGTCTTGTTCTAGCTTAAGTCATTATCTGCATTACTTTAGGACTTAACTGCATAAAATAGTTTGTTAGCATTCTGTGATCATTCAGTGTTCTAATAGGTCCATATTAGTGACATTTGAGTTGTTGAATCTAGTTGGTAGCACTAAGTTTGGATTTGAGTTTGATCAGATTCATAAAGAGTGTTTGGCACAAACATTTAATTCTGAGTTTGAGGACTGTGATTTTCAAATGATTTTCAAATATCATTATTAGCTTTAGAAAAATAGAATTTCATTTTTACGGGTTTTAATTAGCATAGTTGCATTTATTTCGCGTTTCCTTAATTACGTTTTATGCGTTTTTAGTTTAAATTTTTCGTAGTTAGTAGTGTTTTCTTTATTGCATCATAGATTAAGTGAATTTCATTGCGTTCCTTTAATTCCTTGCATCGTAGATTAGAAATCCCAATATCCTTTACACATTCGAATCCCGAATCGCCACGTGAGTTGTTTACTCCATTCATCCTCGTTGGGAAAACGACACGGAAATACATTCCTTTATTTCTTTGGAAAATATTTTGTGTCTGAAAACGACAAATCGTGAGGAGAAGTGGTACACTTTCAAGCCCGAACAAAACAACTTAGGAAACTCCTACAACCCCTCATAGAGAATCACCCTAACCTTAAGTGGAACAAAAATTCAAACCCACCCCTAAGCTCATCTAGTCCACCTAATAGGTTCAACCGGTCCAAACACAGAACTCCACTAGTCTTGAGGCAATGTGTTAGATTCATGTCATCTCAAGAAACTCGATTGACTAAGCTTGAAGCCGATTTCAAGCAACGACAAGGCGAGATGACAAACAAGCTCGACTCCTCTTAAAAGCCTTCAATGATGAGAGGTGAGGCACTACCTGGTGACACTATAGAACCCAAAAGTGAATTCGATTTCATCAACTTCATGTTCTTGCTCACCTTGGGAGAGTGCATATCCATGCCCTTCACACCCGAAAGTTCATCCGGTTAATGCCATCAACATGGGTTCCAAGCGATCCCTCATGAAGTACCAAGGACCCGAACCATTGGTCCAACCAACTCTTGAGAAACCCGTCAACCAAGAACCTAAACCTAATCTAGAGAGGAGTACAAGGAACTCCACTTAAGAAAAACCGGTTCTTGAAGTCTTGGCTCATGCACCTTATTACAATGCTTTAAAAGCAAAATATGAAGAACTAAAACTAGGAAAAGCGTGGTTCGAATTCATGCAAAATAAGTTACCTAAGAAGTTAGATGATCCGGGATATTCATTCTTCCTTGTGAGCTTGGAAAATCCAAACCTTCGACACTTTAGCCGACTTAGGATCGAGCATCAATCTTCTTCCGTTGTAACTACATAGAAGCCTTAACCTAGGTAAAGATAGAGCCAGGAAACCATCTTGGGTCTAGTGGATGGTAGTATTGCATATCGGTAGGGATAATAAAAGACATAGTAGTGCGTGTGATGAATTGACTCTTTTGGCGGATTTCCATGTGCTAGACATGAATAAGGACCCAACATGCCCGTTGTTAGTAGGAAAGGATTCTTAGCTACCGCTAGTGCCATCATTGATTGTAAGATGTCTAAAATAGTGGTAAGAGAAGGGGTGCTAGTGATAAGGTTTTAAATGTACTTTTTGAGGGTTCGTTTAAGCCCTTATTTGATCACTTTTGTATCCGTTATTGCTTAATATCGTTCTTTTCACTTTTAGGTCTCTTGAAGGCAAAGCTGATGTAATGGCACTTATTTGGACGAAAAGGCGGATATATGAAGAAATGGCCAAAGTCGAGAATCGAGACACTCAGTTGCTAAATTACAAGGGGCGTCCATTGCTATTCTATGACCGTCGGAGGATTTTGTGACGGGACGTAAGCCAAAACTCCTATTTTCAAGTGTCGACGTCAAGTTATAAAAGAGTAAGCCGTCGCAACTCGGGCCGGCCTAGATGTAATCGAGATCGGCGTAGAAGCTAAAGAGGACGGCGTCACAAGCATAAGGTGGCGCCGCAAGATTAACTTGGCAAGCGAAACCTTAATGACGGCGACACGATGGCGTCACAAATCATAAGGTGACGTCGCACATGTAATCTTATATATAGAATCCACATTTTCGGTTTTGGAGAGGAGTATTTTGGGTAAGCGTTTGGGTAAAACCTAAGCCGAACCAAGGTCGTATTTTAGGGTTTTAAACCCTATCTTACACCAAGATAAGTTGTTTACTTCATTAATTTAATTATGTCTTCAATTATTTGTGTGTATGCTTGAATGTTCTTCATGTCCGGCTAATTTACTTGTGTGTTTGCTTAGGAATATGAAACTTAATTATTGAATATTGATTGGTTGTTTCTTATCTTAGTTGATTAATGATCTAGTAATGCGATAGGTCATTCGTTGTGTACTAACGCTTGATTAATCTTTGTGAACCTTAGGTTATAGCACCTTGAGTTGTTGTAAGCTAAACCATCCAAAGAGGCCTTAGAGTTAGAGTTTATCATCCCTTGTGGGTTTGTAGACGAGACCCTTGGTAACTTCAAAGAGTTGGGGAGTAACATACCCTACAACTTTAGACACACAACGCAATTAGGAATAAGGACGTGACAATTCAACCACCAATAGGAGATAATTAAGGAGTAGTAAAACCTAAGTAAACACATCTTTAAACTATCATACGAGCACACAATAATTAGACATAGACTACCACCACCTTAGTTTAGATAATTAGATAATAGTAGAGTAATCGGTAGAAATACCAACCCCAAATCCAAACCCGAGATTCGTACTTTTCCTTTTCTAAAAAAACATAAAAGATAAAAATAATCTTCCTCAACCCCAACCTTAGCGTACTAACTTTCACTAGCATTCCTATTCCCTGAGAGCGATATCAATTCCCGTGGCTTACCCTAATACTACACTACAGCGATTAGGTTCACCGCTTGGGTGTTGAAAAACTTGCTCGACGAAAAGGAAGTTCCTTTGACCCCGAACGGCGTGTAAGCTTATCAAGTTTTTAGGCGCCACGCTGCCGGAATAGAATAGCTAGTTAGTAGTCCACCTCGTTTAGGTTTCTTTGTTTGATTCCTATCAAGTAAACTTTTTCTCATCATTTTAGCTTTCTTTGGTCTATCCCCCTTCTTCGTGACCTTTGTTCGTAACCCCATCACTTTTCATCATGGAAGGTGAAAACCCCTCAAATCATTGTCCCGCCAAGAGCCCGTGCACTCTTGGTGAATACTCGAGACCTAGCCACCTAGGCTATAGGAACACCATTGAGCTTCGACCAAGCCCAAATTACGCCTGCGATCCGACACCATCCGGTTGGTGCAAAATGGATGTGCATTCCATGGACTTCGCTCTGAAGATCCTAATCGACATCTTAAGGACTTCCTTAAAATTGTCGATTCTATTGACCTTGATGCTACTACTCGGGAGACCACGCGTCTGCTCTCTTCTAATTTTCTCTCTTGGACCAAGCTAGTAATTGGATTGAGCGACTTCCAACCGGCTCCATCTCGAGTTGGGATGATCTCACCACTCGTTTCCTTGTTCAATTTTTCCCACGAGGAGAACCACAAACTTAGGAATGACATCTTGATGTTCCAACAACGTCAAGGTGAATCTCTACGGAAACATGGACTCGATTCAAGGACTTACTCCATAAAGTCCCTCATCACGGCATTGATCTTTGGCTCCAAGTCTAAATCTTTTATGATCATGTCAACTTCCCCACCAAGCGATCCATTGACCAAGCGGGCCGGTGGAAAACTTAGTGATCTCACCGTGGAAGAATCATGGGGTATAATAGGGGACCTTGCTCTCTATGACAACGAAAGTTGGAATGACCCCGTGAGTTTCCCAAAACCATTAAGGAAATCTCTTGCCTCGTTGACTCACAACCTTCCGCCGTAGGATGCTTGAACTTGAAGATCAAGTAAAATTCCTTATGAGCTCTTCGAAAATCCTAAGTCTTCACGCCATGTGAACAAAGTTTCCTCCTGCAAGTGAGCCGTGTAATGATCCTCATAACATCGCGCTTACACCCGATCCCCGAACATGCTTCCGTTGACTACGTGATCCTCGTGTTAATGGAGCGGGAGGAAGATTCCACAATACCCGGACCTAGGACTTTTAATGACACCCGAGAAGCATGGAAGGGCAAGTCTGACTTCTATTGAGGACAAACCAAAAATTCACTTCTAATGATTTCTCATTACCCTATCTCATGGCCCTAGCCAAAACATTGAAGGAATGTTGCAACAACTTGTCGCATCGAAGCCCAATTAGCTAAGCTCTCGGACCGTTTCAACCAACAACAAGCCGATATGGATAGAAGATAGATAACCTGAAAGCTATAACCAATAGTGATAGGATGGTTAGTGCTATCTCAACTCCCGAGCCTTCCGTGTAGAGATTAAGGACCCAGTAAGCTAGCTAAGCACGTTCAATTGTCAATACCATCGCCTTAGTGAAACCTAATGACGAAGAGGACCATACACTTGAGAATAATGAAACAACCAAGGAAGTAGATGAAGTAGACAATGACTATTTCAATAAGTTTCCTACGGAAGAAGAATTATCTTGCCACCTCACTTAGTACGTGACCTCCGTCACATGTATGTTAGGAAAAGCCCTAGAATCAAGTTTGGGAACCCTTGGAATCTTAACATACCATGTTGCATAGGACACCTTTTTGTAGCAAAGGCCTACATTGATCGCAAATCCCCAATCTACATAATGACTAGCTTTACTGAATTGGGTAATGAACAAGCCTATTCCAACTAGGCAAGACCCGATAATCCTAGGGTTAAGTGCAATTTTCTTGGTAGAATTAAGGATTGCCCGTTTATGTAGGTAGTTTCACGCTTCCTACGGACTTCATAATTTTGGATGATATTAGCACGGCCATAGATCACAAGCTTATCCCGCGTTATTCTAGGGAGACCTTTCATAGAAGCAACGGGATGACCTATGATCCTAGTTAGGGCAGTGCGATTCAAAGATGAGACAGATGACATAGCTTACCAAATGCCGTTTAAGATTGAGAAGTTTTCATCACTCTACAGATGAAAAGGAACTTAAACTATCGGTCTATTATAGGAATGAAGAGGATAAGAAGAAAGGAGTGGATTATGTAATGGCCAAGATTTTCGATTTCTATAAGGATTGCCTAAACTTAGGACCGGAATATAGAAATAAGTGAGAGAGGACGAACTTTTAAAGAGGTGTATCATGAGGCACTTCTACAACATGGAACCACCAGCTGGAAACCGTCATGATGAAGAAGGTGACCGTAATGAAGTAACATAGGGACACATTCACAGTCTAGCTACAAGACTCTTAAATAAAGAAAAGCGCTTCATGGGAGGCAACCCGTACTTAATTGTTTAACTTGTTTGTGTCATATATCTTTTATTGATTGTTTATTCTCATGTTTAAATTTGTAAAATGCTTTATTTTGTTTTAACCTCGTCTTAATTGCATATAAGGTATTTTACATAAAGGATAAGTGTAGGGAGGATTACCTGGCGTTTCATAAACGTGAACATGAGGAAATAACAATTGATTAAAAGATATATTTATTAATGTGTTGTTGAGTCGAATGCTTGTATCGAGTCATAATGAATGTTTCGAAATTTACCGATTCTAAAGATGTAAATTTTCCGGAAAATCATGAGGAGTTTTGTCGGGATAACTGACGAGGAGATTGCACAGCTTGACGGCGTCGGGGAAGAATAAAAACATCAGTTACTTTCTCGTTTTAAAACTACTTAAAATTTTTGGAATTTTCAGGTCTTAATTTTCTTAGAAGTGCAGTAAACATCCATTCCACAAGCATTATATCTTAGTTTAGTAGAGTCTTATATATTATTACCGCCGATTTTACGTGAAGGTTTCGTTTGTTTTCTTCATTGTGCGGGTTTTGTTTATCAAGAAGAAGATACATAAAGTTGGAGGAGTTTTCAGCATACATTCTTCTTGGAAAGGATTTAACTACTTCTTCACACAGGATCCTACCGAGCTAATCGAGGTACTAGTTTCTTTGGTTTTTTAATTACCTTCTTTTATCATAACTTTGATACTTTCAAAGAACATTGGGGACAATGTTGGGTTTAAGTGTAGGGAGGGAAAATAAAGCAGGAACTTTGAAACTATGCTTATCCTTGATTATTTGCTTTGTCAATTGCACTTTTGTAATAAACCATGAGAAAATGTCGGTTAGGGTAATTTGGCATCAAATTTAAAATTTTTCATAATATATAGGGTGGGCCATTAGTCTTAACAAAAGCATCTCACGGATGGGAGTTATATACTAGCATTTAACCCTTTACTACCTAAATTCCATCAAAATGAGGATCGCCTTAAATTAGTAGGAATTAAAAGCATCCATCTTTAATGCTTAGAGTGTGAACCGGTAGGTATATTAGATTCTAGAACTTGTTTTGTGATGCATTAAGGATCGCTAGTAAGACTACACTTGTGTAGTTAGGAATAACTAAATGATAAGAGGCATTAGGATAACCTTTGTTTGATACCCGTAATATAATTGCTTCTTCCGCATCGGTTGAGTAATTCCCACACCATTGCGTTGTACTCATCTTTAGTATCTGATACCCCTGATTAACCCTCGAGCCTATCCTTTTCGCGGTTCTCGTGATGTTTAGTCTTCAGGAATATCAATGAAGAACTTTGTTTACACCCCGCCCCAAATGTACACCCAAATACCTTGCCTACCTTGTATGCACTCACTTTTAGTGCATTATTGTTATCACCCCTAACCCTTAGTTCAATTATCTAGTTGCCACATGAGTTGCTAAGTCGTCAGTCATATCCTTTGTACACCTGATTTTTGGACGATTGGATTCATGGGAAAATTTAAAGTTTTAAATGACTAAAAGGGCATGCCAATTCCCTTATTTGCTAATAACGTACTCAAGTGTTTTGATCTTTTCAATTCGGGTCATATTAGTGTTAGAGTAATAAAACTCAAGTGTGGGATGTGCTATAAATCCCTATTATTTTGATGTTATCGTAGAGGATGGTAGAGTAAAAGTGTATGAAAAAAAATAGAAGAAAAAAAAAAGAAAAATAGAGTGATTAAAAAAATATATATATATATATATATATATATATATATATATATATATATATATATATATATATATATATATATATATATATATATATATATATATATATAGGGCAAATGACATAAAAAAAATGCATCGAACTTGACACTTTTTATGATTGTGTGTAGCCAACTATTTTTTCTTATTGTGTGTTTGAACTTTCAAAACTTCGTGTGTGCATTTTGTGACCATTTTACCCCAATTTTTCAAATTTGAAGGGTAAAATGGTCATTTATGTTGCGAATAATCGAAAATACACATAATCGCCGAGAAATTTGAAAGTTGATCATGCTAATAAGAAAAAAAAAGTTAGCTACACATAATCTATCAAAATGTCAGTTGACCTATAATTGCCCATATATATATATATATATATATATATATATATATATATATATATATATATATATATATATATATATATATATATATATATATATATATATATATAAATCCTACTTCTATCTTTAAATTAATGTTTGTTTATTTGGGTTATCTAGAGTTTAGAGTGTCGAGCCTTGGCTTAACAACGCCATTTCTTCGTATGCATGTAACATTGAGATTTTTGACTTGCCACCACTAAAAGCCTATCCCTTCCAACCACTTTGTTTCCCTACCATAACGTAACGTTACAACCCTTTAAAGACCTCTTTGATAGTCTTTCCTAGTGCTTACGCTTAAGCGATGGAGTTTGATCTATTCTCAAGCCTATGGTAATCTATGTACTAGGACTGGGTTAATGATGTTTATCTTCCATTTCCGATTCGTTATATTTCTTATGCACCGAGAGAGATGTGAGTATCCAAACACCCCATGTGAGGTGCTAGTATGTAATTCCGTGCTTGTTATGACTTTCGGGGCTTATATGTGTTGTGAATTGTTTTAAACCAATGCTTCATGACCACAACTTATAAATTAATTGGCTAAAACACATTTGTGAGGACAAACAAATACCAAATGTAGAGATATTTGATAAGGTTTTAAAATGTATCTTTTTGAGGGTCGTTTAAGCCCTTATTTGATCACTTTGTATCCGTTATTGCTTAATATCGTTCTTTTTCACTTTTAGGTCTCTTGAAGGCAAGCTATTTGTAATGGTACGGGCGAGAAGGCGGATATATGAAGAAAATGGCCAAAGTCAAATCGAGAACACTCAAGTTGCTAAATTACAAGGGGACGTCCTTTGCTTGTCTATGACGGCCGTCGGAGGATTTTTGTGATGGGGACGGAAGCCGAAACTCCTATTTTCAAGTAATGACGTCAAGTTATAAAAGAGTGGTAGTCGTGACTTCGAGGCGACCTAGATGTAATCCGAGGCGGCGTCGGAAGCTAAAGAGGGCGGCGTCGCAAGCATAAGGTAGCGCCGTCGCCAAGATTAACTTGGCCAAGGCGAAACCCTAATGGCGGCGACACGGCGGTCACAAATCATAAGGTGGCGCCGTCGCACATGTAATCTTATATATAGAATCCGAATTTTTAGTTTTGGAGAGGTCTTTTGGGTAAACTTTTGGGTAAAACCTAAAGCCGAACCAGGTCGTATTTTGGGGTTTAAACCTATCTTACACCAAGATAAGTTGTTTACTTCATTAATTTAATTATGTCTTCAATTATTTGTGTGTATGCTTGCATGTTCTTTGTTGAAACCAAGATCCGGACTCGACTAGGGTATAATAACAATGATTGAATAGATGCAATGGATAATAATTAACACAATCAAAGTTACCAACAAGGTTTTTCACTATTAAAACAATGATCCTCTATGGATCCTTTTATGATGTTTCTACGGAATGTTTTTCTCAGAGGTTTTCTTTTCAAGTCTATCTAATACAAAGACATCGGTTCCTTTTATACACAAGGAACCTAATAAAACAATAATATAAAATAAATGCATATCACTTTACCTAAAATAGCTCATGCAATCCTAACAAACTAATAAATATCGGAATATCTATATCCGTAGTAACCAACTATACTATAATATAACCCGTAGAAGTCATTCTTGAAGAATCCATATACTTGATATATTCCTTGACTTTAACTTCAATAATTCATACTTGAAATTCCCAACAATCCTCCTAGCGGAATTTGACATGGTTAAGTTCGGTTCACGATAATGCTTTAGCAACGAACTTGAGGATTATACTCGAACATCGGCAGACAAGAATCGCAACAAGTACATCTCTATGATGACAAACTTTGAAACTCCGGATCTTTGCGGCAACAAATGACAAAGATACATCAAAAGCAGTTAGTTTCATACTATTCTCATCACATCCGGGTGTTAACTCGTGAGAGGTGAATCGATGAAAAATAATGGTTTGATGTCTCTCTTCAATAACCATCACTACTTGGGTAGCCAAATGTTTTGGTTAGAAAACCATGGTACTGCGATAACCATCGATTTATTAGCAAACCAGCGACCATATAAGCGGTTTGAGATGTCTTTACGTGGCGGTTTGCTCGGGACTGATCAATTCTTGGATTCCAAAGGAATAAACCATGGTGAATTGATGACCATACAACCTCGACAAGTGGCATGGGTGGTTGCATACCCTATGATTTTGAGCAAACCATTCTGACTATCAGCGAATTGAGATGTCTTTACAAAAACCGTTTGCTTTTGGACTAGCAACTCTTTGATGGAATGTAGTCATCATCGTGGTGAGTTAATTACCATTTATGGTTTCATGACCTTTACACAAACCGTAATCTTGTGGGCTAATCGACCTCTTGTGTCGGTAAAACATGGTGAGATGAAAACCATTAGTGGTGGTATTAAGTAACCAACACACGAAACACGAAAAACAAGATAGAGTAAAGCGAACACAAGCAAAAATAAGTTTTTTTTTTTTTTTTTTTTTTTTTTTTTTTTTTTTTTTTTAATCACTAGCAAAAATAATACGATTTTTTTTTTTTTTAACTAAGAAAATAAAGAAAAATAAATAAATAACAAAACATGGAAAATAAACCATCGAACATCGATAGAAACAAAAGGCAGTTGTAGTGTCGTGAAACACTAAACCTCCGCAGGCGTATGAGATCAACATACTGCAAAAATGGTTAGAAGACAAATATACAACAATAAGCCTCCCTGATGATGCACGACAAAGATTAGTGTTCTTGGGTACCGAATGAACCTTTTCTTTGAGTTTTCCAAGAATCTTTTGAGGGTTTAACAATATTTCCCTCGTACTCCCTATGTGCCATATTCATATGAGATACATAAGGTGTATAGGCGAAAATAAGAACTCTTAGGTCTATAGGGCATAAGCTTCCTTCTTGTTCCACCATCGATAGTAGCGGTGAAGAATATCCTCCACCGAGAGAGAATCGAAAAGGCCTATTAAGCCTTCGCGAGAAACAGATGCATACACCTTAGGCTTACTAGTGGGAACTGGTTTACCTACTCACATGTGTAGCTTTGGGAACAAATGGAGGAATACTAGCAACATTAGTCCATGGGTCTAGAAGTCTTATGGCGGAAGAAACACCCATCCTTTTCTTATGATAATCACAGTCTTTAATAAGATGGAGTTTACTACCACCACACAAAACAAGATTTCTTCTTATGAGACTTACTCTTAACACAACTTTGTTTATTACATTTAAACTTATCAGAAACAAAATTGGAAGCAAAATTGTGTTCAACAGAATAAGTAACTGGCTTTGTTTTGGGCTCAGCAATATTGGACTTGGGTGTGGTCATGGGTGTGTGCTTAGGTGATTCAGACTTATCACTTGAATCACATGAGGCATAGTCAGTAGACTTTAGATCTGAAGACTTGTCACTTTGAGAACAAGAGACAGAGTCATTAGTTTTGCTACTAAGGTCTGGCAAGTCACTTGACTTGTTGCCATACAAATGATGTGATCCATCTAAGTCTGCAATTTTGGACAGGTCAATAGGCATGTGCTACTTTCTAATAGGACCGAGGGGACAACATGTAAGTGACCTTCTTTGACAAAATTAGCTAATCCGGTGGTGTAGATTTCGTGTGTCATCCCTAGCTTCTAAGCCAACATATTTCTTAAAACCTAAGCATCAGAATTAGGAGCTTGACTACTATAAATGAAACCGACTAACTTATTTCCATTCATTAACCATTCTTTATGCCTAGCAATTTCCTCATTAAGTTTCTCCTTAAGCTCTAAATTTTCTGACTCTAAATCTGCTCTCAACTTCTCAGACCACTTTAACTCATTTTTAGCACATTCGAGATCCCTTTCTAATACACCTATCTTTTCATCATAAGCTATCTGATTCTTTTGAAACCATACTTTTTGTCTTTCTAATGTTTTTAAGGCCTGTTTATAAGCCTCAACTTCGACATAGCATTCATTATATTTAGGTTTCAAAATATCATAGGCTTCTTTTAGTTCATTATATCTCTCTTTACAACTATAATCACAAGTATGTACACGAGATGCCCATGAATGCAAAGTGTGGATCGGCAAGTTCTTGACATAACTCGCAAACATCGCCTTCCTTGCTCATCATCTTGAATTCACCTTTCCACCATACCTTTCTTTGAGTGCATTCCATATCGACTTGCATCATCCATATAACTAAAATCGCTACATGATCGCAGGAATAGATTTAAGCAAGGTAGTTCGGCCTTTGACTCTCTTTGTACAAACAATGTGTTCATCTCACAATCGTTGGAGGAAGATAAAGAGGTTTCCATCTTGATGACATCGATCCTTTTCAAGGTGTTGCCATTTGGATCACCTTCCGAGATATTCATATCATTATTCATGATCCGGTGTTCCATCTTCTTAGCCCAGACCTCGTACTCATCATCCATCAAATAAGGAAATATAACATCATCCTTATTATTATTATTATCAAATTCAGTAAATGACGTCATCAGTAGGAAACAAAACAAACTGCTGTCTCTCTCTTGGTCACACGATCAGTGCAAAGTGAATTTACCAATAAATTACCTTAACTGTGACCCACTGTATTATTATGACCACACGTTATTTCAGTAGCAACAATTGTCCAATCAATGCAATATGAGATTAACTTGTACAATTGACCCCACGTGATCACTTTCACACCATCAATAGAAATACTAGAATTGATCAACAAATTAATATATCCCCACGTGATCAAGAATAGTATCAAGATTCAACTCACCAATTAAATTCGTTCTTTGGCAAATCAATGACCAATAAATCAATAACTCTTTCAAAGCTTGGACCCAAGAAACTCAGCTGCAACTTTTGACCCCTGAAAAATAATTCTCACGTTAACTTCAGCAGAAATGAATAAAGGAAAATCCCACGTGACCAATCAATCCCAAACGTGTATGTCTATCCGTGTACGGATCACTTAATCAAAAGAGGGACCCGCTTGAATTAGAGTAACATCAAACGAGTCAAACGAGTGGACCAATCGATACATAACCATCAGTAGCTATGTGAGGTCTAGATGAAATTAAGCCACTTGAGAGATCATCCAATCAGGAGAATATGATAAAAATCAAATGGTGTGGGTCCTCAAGAAATATCACGTGATGTTGTCCAACTCAAATTAAACTTGTCAACACATCCGCTTCAAGTAAATACCAATCGCCAAATGAGTGGGACCCGTATGAACATACATGTGCTGCAATATCAGTACAACGCCTAAAGAAGTGCTGCAACAAGAAACCCACGTGATGAAGGACCACTCAAAGACAAATTCAAACTAATTTCTTTGACCAATCAAAGTGACCGAGAATTAAACGTGTGAACACATTTAATCAAATCTCTGACACCACTGATTCTTTTATTAGATCGAATCAATTAAGTATCTGATCACCATCAAACATAAACAATCCCACGTTATAACAAGCTGGTCTTTTGTCAATTCCTTGATTAAAACCATGCGCCTCCTTTGTTTTGAGAACTCACGCAATACATCAATTAGGTACGCCCCTTTGTTTCTTCTTTCTTCATTCTTGCTCGTGGTTTTGTAATCATCAAATCTATAATTCCCAACAATCTTCTCCTATTTGATATTACAAAACAGTCTGTATAAGAAACAATGATAAAACATGACATCACAAATAATAAGCTACACATCATTAATCTTCTTCCTTTTGTAATCATCTAATAGGGGTCTTGTGCAACTCGTAGACGTTTCCCCTCAAGTGATGCATGTAGATGGTAAGTATATAAACCATAAGCTTCCCTTAAAATTATACTAACCACTTTTTTTTTTTTTTTTTTTTTTTTTTAACTAAACAAAATAAATAAAGCATAACAGAGAAGCCAAAATAGCAAAGAGATCAAAATAGTCTACCGGTAGAAACACCAAAGCATGCGCCTTATATCTTGTACTATCCATGTGACTCCAAACTCGGATGATGCACTAGCAAATGTGAGCATTAAGCACATTTTCTATAGATCTCGCCTTCACTAACCCCGAGCACTACAACGTAACTCCTTAAAGAGATAACAAATGCGAGCATTAAGTACTTTTTGTAGATCTCACCCCTTCACTAGAATCATCAAGTCTTTGTCACATCATTAACGTACAAACAAGTTATCTCAAAAGTGTCTGACTCACTTTGAGATATGATAAGACACGCACCTTCAGCAGAAACCGGTCAGCAGAAACCAAAACGAATCAAAATATGCAGCCAATAGGAACACCAAATCAAGCCGAAAATATGTTAATTACTAGAGTTCATCGTTGAATAAAATTTCAACTCACCAAGACTAGTAAAACATTAGAAGACCAACTGTAATAACCACGACCATCAGCAACAAATAAAAATATCTCGTATGTCCCATTGTAATCCATCATACACCTCTCCACACTCAATTCAATCCCACTTACCCATATGTGAGAACAATTACCTCAACACAAAATGAGGCCCACGTGATAAATCAAAACATCAGACCAATCGTATAGATCAAAACGAAATTAATTGGCCACGTCATAATTAGCCCCATTTAGAATGCAATCTCATGCTTGTACCAGTATACTATCTTTGACCAATTTAATATCCACAAAAGCAACATCACGTGACTACAAACATGAAATCGGTGAAACAAGTACCCCACGTGAGCATCAAGAAGAATACCTCCGTGGGTCCTCGCTCTACTAAATCAAACCAGTGAACCTTAATCTTTGTAACCCATCACGTGATAATATTAGACCAATTAAAAGAAAATCATCTAAAGCCAATCACCTGTACCCACTTGAATTAATCAATAAGCGAGATAAATATAAATAACCATGGGACCAATAATGGGAGATTTGGTCATCAATTCAAGAGAAACAATGGAGGTCAACAACTTGAATAATACTATTGGAGCACGTGGAATGACCCACAAAACCAATTACAAGGAATGATAAATTATTAACAAAACGAAGGAGCGCGAGAGTACCAACAATTGAAGCGAGAGAACAAAAGCCATCCGTGTACAAGTGTGTACAACCAAGCATCAAACATCGCTTTAAAACGAATCGGATCTGCTACAAAACATTGCATCCGCCAATAAAATTCATTTTGTCTCCGCCTATTCATCTTTTCCACATCTCTCGATAAACCCTAATTAGAGGAAAACCTTATAAACCCTAGATCAAGAGCCACCCGCTCGATACCACTTGTTGAAACCAAGATCCGACTCAACTGGGTATAATAACAATGATTGAATAGATGCATGGATAATAATTAACACAATCAAAGTTACCAACAAGGTTTTTCACTATTAAAACAATGATCCTCTATGGATCCTTTTATGATGTTTCTCCGAATGTTTTTCTCCGAGGTTTTTCTTTTCAAGTCTATCTAATACAAAGACACGCCTTTTATACACAAGGAACCCTAATAAAACAATAATATAAAATAAATGCATATCACTACCTAAAATAGCTCATGCAAATCCTAACAAACTAATAAATATCACGGAATATCTATATCCGTAGTAACCAACTATACTATAATATAACTTCAAGAGAAGTCCTTCTTCAAATGAGAATCCATATACTTCAAGATATTCCTTGATTATTTTCAAAGATAATTCATACTTCAGAATTCCCAACATTCTTCATGTCCCGCTAATTTACTTGTGTGTTTGCTAGGAATATGAACCTTAATTATTGAATATTGATTGGTTGTTTCTTATCTTAGTTGATTAATGATCTAGTAATGCGATAGGTCATTCGTTGTGTACTTACTTCTTGATTAATCTTTGTGAACCTTAGGTTATAGCACCTTGAGTTATTGTAAGCTAAACCATCCAAAGAGGCCTTAGAGTTAGCTTTTATCATCCCTTGTGGGTTTTGTAGACGAGACCCTTTGGTAACTTCAAAGAGTTAGGGAGAAACGCATACCCTACAACTTTAGACACACAACGCAATTAGGAATAAGGACGTGACAATTCAACCACCAATTGAAGATAATTAAGGAGTAGTAAAACCTAAGTAAACACATCTTTAAACTATCATACGAGCACACAATAATTAGACATAGACTACCACCACCTTAGTTTAGATAATTAGATAATAGTAGAGTAATCGTAGAAATACCAACCCCAAATCCAAACCCCGAGATTCGTACTTTTCCTTTTCTAAAAAACATAAAAGATAAAAATAATCTTCCTCAACCCCAACCTTAGCGTAGTAACTTCTAACTAGCATTCCTATTCCCCAGAGAACGATATCAATTCCGTGGCTTACCCTAATACTACACTACAACGATTAGGTTCACTGCCTAGGGTGTTGAAAAACTTGCTCGACGAAAAGGAAGTTCCTTTGACCCCGAACGCGTTGTGTAAGCGTATCATCTAGGTCAATTTACGATGTCAAGAAGCACATCTACTACAAAGAGGAAGAAATGCCCTACGAGATCATGTTAGATAGAACACCATCTAGATATGGGCCTTGGATTAATAAATATTTCATAGGTCCTCAACGACCTTTCTATCTAGAAGAGGCCTTTGTTAGTAATTCAACTTTCCATGACCAAGAATTGGCTAGGGATGTAGAAGTGAACCCGTTCGAGGACGCCTTCGTATTTAGGAAGATGACCAAGTTCCTAGGAAGCTTGCCCGTTAATCTTGTCATGAATAAGTAGAAAGTTGAGAGTGAGAAACCTAAACATAATTGGAATTGGGATAGACCACCTAATAATGAAAATGGAGAATGGCACATTAGGATGACAATCTATGACCCCGATGGAGAAAAGTTTGAAAAGGCATACCGAACTAAGCGTACCACTAGGAACTTAAATGATAAGTTTGATCCTTATGACATTCTTGAGGATAAACTTACTTATATAGGTACGTAGGGGCACGAATCGAGTCTAGCTACAAGACTCATAAATAAAGAAAAGCGCTTCATGGGAGGCAACCCATGCTTAATTGTTTGATTGTTTGTGTGTAATATATCTTTTCATTGATTGTTTATTCTCATGTTTGAATTTGTAAAAATGCTTTATTTTATCTTTAACCTCGCCTTAATTACATATAAAGGTATTTTACAAAAGGATAAGTATAGAAAAGACTACACGTTTTCAAAAGAACGTGAACATGAGAATTACGATTATTGAAAAAGATATATATATCTTTTCATATCGATCCCACTGGTACCTTATAAACGATCTTATCGATTTGTGTGAGAAGAATGTTTCGATAGGGAATCACAAGGGTTTATGTCCGTTAAATTAGAGCAGTAACAGTTGTCGACGATAGCAGTTTTGAGCAGTTATGATTCAATATTTTTTGTCGCTTGGCTACTGTTCGAGATATCCAAAACAAAGAAAAATTATTGGTTTTGATCCTCTACTTCGCAGGTCAAGATTTTTATATAGCTTGGTTTTGATATGATACAACGCATTACATGGTTGTTAAGGTGGAATTTCTCTTTGATTGGTCCAAGTCTCAGTTGGTCATGAATTGCGGCAGTTACTTTTGAAGATTGATCATATGGATATTAAATCACATGTAATGCTGGTCCCCTCTAGTTGGTTAATGCAAGAATGTGATTGGAGGATACTTACGTGGGACTTTAGATTAGTCTTGTTGAAATTGTCGGCATATGTATATTTTTGGATGGCTCGGATTTATTGATATATTTATCAAAGTACCGCTTGATATATTTGTGGAATTGAAGTAATCACGTGATGAATGAGTTTTGATTGGTTGACATCTAACGGTGGACTCATCATGTGATTGAATTCATATTTGGATAATACTGTTTGTTTCCAAAGTGCTGCTCGTATTTTTGTGTCAAAGTACTGCAGATTTGAATGTACTGTGATTTTGATGAAATCTTCTTCCTTCGACATCTTGTTAAATGCTTTATTACGGAAGATTTTTGATTTAAGGGAAGTCGAGCTTGATTTTGGAGACACACAGAATGGTTATTGTTCACACGGGAAGAAATTTATGTTCTTAAAGGATTTTAAAAAAGGCTCGTTATGGAGATTTATTGAAGAATTGATTACGAAGGATTATTTATCACTTATTTGAAGGTGAAGTGGAATTGCTTGGTTTGTGTTCTTATCATCTAGCGATGAATCTAAAGAATGTGTGATTTTTCTTATAATGCTCTGTCATTGCATCATCACTTGAAGGAGTTACGTTGTAGTCTTCGATTTCCGTATAGTTGAGGATTCTTTTCAAGGGATTGCGGTCTACTTATATTGGTGGTTCGTATAAGTATGGAGTTTCGTGGATAGTAACGATTTAAGACACAAGTTTGGGAAATTTTACTTCTTCATCAAGTTAGTTATATTTGGTTTTCTTCACAAAGTGATCATTACAAGGGCCTCTGATTTTGAAGAATCAAGAAGATGGTTAACATATGGTTTTAGGAGAAGCTTATTGTTAAAAGTTTAACCATCTACATGCATCACTCGAGGGAAGTGTTTGATTTTACTACTTGTTAATCATTATTACTACGCTAGTTGAAGTTTTCTATTGTTTTGGATCCATTTTCCTATGGTGCGTAATGGTGGGTGATTTGAAGCATTGAAAGTCTTAGATTGGAAGTATGATATTGGTGGTGGTGGTCAAGATCATTATTTGCATCGTTCCTATTTAGATAATAACAAAAGGGAAGAGATGTTTGAGTGGCGTGGCATGGATTAAGGGAAGACAAGGAAGACATACTTGTTTCATTTATGGCGAGATTTATTTATCTCAACTTCTGCTACTTCGTCTAGGGAAGTTCGTTCAAGAATGGTTTTGTCATTATCAACTAGGGGAAGATTGTTGGGAATTACAAGTTTGAGTTGATAAAGACAAAAAGGATGAAACAAGAGGGACTTAATATGACAAGAAGGAAACCTATTAAAAGATGGAAGGGCTTGCTTGCAATGGAAGTTTTATTATTTAGTCCTTATCCTCTAGTATATAAAGAGGACATAGGTGTAGGTTTTTAATTAAGTCTTCCAATAATGTAGTCGACTAAAAGGTGTGTGTTTAGCCTAGACGTTAGGGAAGAACGTCTAGGGTATTAGATTTAGATTAGAGTATGTCCTAGGCGTAATGTCTTGTAAGCGCCTAGGTTATTAGTTTAGTTAGTAGGCGTGTTCCTATAAGCGTCTAAGATTATTAGAGTATTAGATATGTGTGTTTGTTAGAGTCAAATGCTTGTATCGAGTCATAATGGATGTTTTGCGTGAAATTTTCCGATTCTAAAGATGTAATTTTTCCGTAAAAACCAGCAGCACCGGCTTGTCAGATAACCCGAGCGCCAGATTGCAACTGATGGCGCCTGGAGGAGCGAAACAACTTATTTAACTTTCTCTCGTTTTCGTGCTACTTATAAATTTTTGAAATTTCTCGTGTCTTAATTTTCCGTAAATCAGTAAACATCCATTCCACAAGCATTATATCCTAGTTTAGTTGAGTCATATATAATTTACAACTAATTTTACGCGAAGGTTTCGCCTATTTTTAAAGTGTGTGTTTTATTTATCAAGAAGAAGAAACATAAGATTGGATGGAGCTTTTCACGATACATTCTTCTTGGAAAGAATTTAACCACTACTTCACACACGGATCCTACCGAGCTAATCAGGGGAGTATTAGTTTCTTTCTTTTTAATTACCTTCCATTATCATAACTTTGATACTTTCAGAGAACATTGTCCCCAATGTTCAGTTTAAGTGTAGGGAGGGAAAATAAAACGGGAACTTTGAAACTATGCTTATCCTTGATCATTTGTCTTGTCCAATTTCATTCGCGTAATAAACCCTGAGAAATATCGGTTAGGGTAATTTTGGCATCAAATTTAAATTTTTTCATGACATGTAGGAGTAGGCCATTAGTCTTAATAAAGCGTCTCATGGTTACGAAGTTATATGACTAGCACAAAACCCTTTACCACGCAAATTCCACCACAAAAATGTGAGGTTTGCGCCTAGATTTATAGGAATTAAAGCATTCATCTTTAATGCTTCGAGAGTGTACCGGTAGTATAATAGATTCTAGAACTTGTTTTGTGATACATCCCGAGATCGCTAGTGAGACTACACTTGTGTAGTTAGGAATAACTAAATGATAAGAGGCATTAGGATAACCCTTGTTTGATACCCGTATAATAATTACTTCTTCCACATCGGTTGAGTAATTTCCCCCACACCCTTGCGTTGTACTCATTTTTAGTACACGATACCCCTAGTTAACCCCTCAGAACCTATCCTATTCGCGGTTCTCGTGGTGTTTCGGTTTTCCGGAATATCAATGAAGAGCATTGCTTACAATCCACCCCCAAATGTGCACCCAAATCGCTTTAGCTTACCTTGTATGCACTCACTTTAGTGCATTATTGTTATCATACTAAACCCTTAGTTCAATTATCTAGTTACTTGCATAAGTTGCTAAGTCGAGTCATATCCTTTGTATACGTTTTGGGACGATTGGGACTCATGGGTAAAGTTAAATTTTATGGAGTGACGGAAAGAACGTTAAATTCAAACTCCCTTTATTTACGTAATAATGTACTCCAAGTGTTTTGATCTTTTCAATTCGGGTCAAATTAGTGTTAGAATAATAAAACTCAAGTGTAGGGATGTGCCTATAAATCCCTTTACATTTTGATGTTATCATAGAGGATGGTAGAGTAAAGTGTATGAAAAAATGAAAAAAATATACTGCTACCATGCTACATTTATCTTTATGTTTATGTTTTTCAATTTATGTTTGTTTGTTTCAAAGTTATCTAGAGTTTAGAGTGTTGAGTCTTGGCTTAGCAACGCCATTCTTCTCATGCTTGTAACATAAAGATTTTTGACTTGCCACCACTAAATCGCCTATCCAACCAAACCCTTTGTTTCCCTACCGTAAGCCTAACATTACAACCCTTTAAAAGACCTCTTAGATAGTTTTTCCTAGGTGCTTACGCCAAAGCGATGGAGGTTTGATCTAGTCTCAAGCCTATGGTAATCTATGTACTAGGACCGGTTAATGAGTGTTTATCTTCCATTTCCAATTTGATATATTTCATATACACCCGAGAGATGAGAGTATCCAAACACCACTTGTGAGGTGCTAGTATATAATTTCCATGCTTGTTATGACTTTTGTGGGGCTTATACTTGTTGTGAATTGTTCTAAACCAATGCTTCATGCCCCTTAACTTATAAATTGATTGGCCAAAAGCACATTTTCTTGAGGACAAGCAAATACCAAGTGTAGGGATATTTGATAAGGATTTAAAAGGTATACTTTTGAGGGGTCATTTAAGCCCTTAATCGACCACTTTTATATCATTCATCGCTAATTTCGTTCCTTTTCACTTTTTAGGTCTCTTGAAGGCAAAATGCTGGAATGATGCTTATTTGGACGAAAAGGCGTGAATATGTGAAGAAAATGGCTAAAGTCAAGATCAAGACACTCAAGCCGCCGACGCCGTCCTCTTTAGGTGATTGACATTGTGACGCTAAGTAGCTTAATTTGTTATTTTGAGGTCGACCGCGTCGCAAGCTTTGAAGAGTGGCGTCACGAAGATTTTCCTCCTAGACGGCCTAGATCTAGATTCGCACGACGCCGAGATCGAAGCTTGATGGCGTCACAACCACAAGGTTACGCCGTTGCAAGTTGACTTGGCCAAGACGAAACCCTAATGACGGCAGACACAATTAAAGAGTGACGCCGTCGCAGTTGTAACTCTATATATAGAATTCGATTTTCAGACTTTTAAAGAGGTAGATTAGTGGAGTAAAAACCCTAAATGACTTTGGTTTGTCTTGGGCAGTATCTTAGGGTTCTCATACCCTATTTTACATCAAGATAAGTAATTTACTTCATTGATTTCATTTTGCCTTCGATTGTATGTGTGTATGCTTGCATGTTTACCATGTCCGGCTAATTTACTTGTGTGTTTGCTTAGATCTATGAAACCTAGTTATTAATTATTGATTGGTTGTTTCTTATCTTAATTGTAATTGGCTTAGGATTTTAATAGGCCATCCTTGTTTTTAATGCTTGAGTAATCTTTGTGAACATTAGTTTATAATCGCATAGAGTTATTGTAGGCTAAAAATCCAAAGATAACCTTAGAGTTAGTTTATAAATAGGAGCTAGGTAGATACCGAGCTCGTGTGATGAGTTTGTACCCCCGTGAGTCTTTTTATAGTCTTGGAAAAGTGTTGTCAATCGACAAGTTTATGTCATAGTCGTTATAGTATTTTAATTGGTCAAATTGGAAGTAATGGTTAGTTTAAAAGGGGTGTTTGGATTAAAGTGTATTATTACCCATTTTGGATTGGATGGGTCAAAAAAGTATTAAAATACATCATGGTTGATTTAGTTATAGTTTTGTAAGGTCTTTAGTTATTTTGGAAATGTTCAAGTGTTAATTGGTTGAAAGGAGTCAATTTGATTGTGCGCTTTGTCAAATGTGCGTGTTTGTGGACTGACGTCGTCGGCAGCTTATAAGGCGACGACCTCGCGATTATAAGGCTTACGACGCCAGTTATAAGTCTTCGAGTCGCGTGTTAAATCGAAAATATAATTAAAGGGTGACGGCGTCATAGCTTATAAAGCGGCAGCACAAATTTTATTACAACAATTAAATGAGGCTTTATTGTAATCTTGGGTCATCATTTTAAAAGAGTAAAAAGTATAAGTTACAAAAGGGTTGTCAAGGGTAAATTGTTATAGTTTTGCTATTCTTTGAAGAGTTAAAGTAATAGTCAAATGTTAGCGTCAAAGTTTTAAAATTTGAGTAAATTCGGATCAACATGGAATCGGGGCGTAACAAATACTACACTACAACGATTAGGTTCACTGCCTAGGTGGTTGAAAAACTTGCTCGAAAAAATGAAGTTTCCTTTGACCCCGAATGTGCGTTGTACACGTATCAGATTTCTACAATTTGTTTGATCTTATGAAGCACAATCAAATTGAGGTCAATGACATCCTTGAACAAAAAAGAAAAGAAAAGGAAAAAGACTCTTCAACTCAACAACCAATGCAGGATTCTCTTGGCTTATTCTCATCATATCAACCAAATCATTCATCATCCTACAGCTCAAACAATGACATAAGTTACTCACCCATAGAGGATTCAAATGACCTTATACCACAAGACACTACAAACCTTGAACGAACTAAAATAGTTCACAATCTGGCATTACTTGGGAATCAAATTCAGAAATTTTTCTATAAATGACCAACCAACAATAATCTTCGAACCACTTCCGCACCAACTGTTATTAACAAACGACAATATGTTCAACCGAGAGGTGAAGTGATTAGGCAAGGTGCACCGAGGGCTGAAAAGAATGATGTTTTCCAGGACGTTCAAGAACCAAAATTCTTTGGTTGCGATTAAACATGACATTTTTCAAGAGCATGTTCAAATGGCAAAGTGCGTAACAAGGCAAGAATAAGCTTTTGTAATCTTTAAAATCAAATAAATTGTACCTTGGTCGTTATTCATAGAAAGCAAGAATTTAAAATGGCTTAACGTTTGAAATCCAATTCTTATGAAATGAAAATCTTGAAAGAAGTCAAAAAGCTTTTGAAAAATTTTATGAGGCCTTCCATGAATATAGTTAATTACAAATTTATAGCTTTTGAAGAAGCATTGGTTTCTAAGATGCAAACTAACTTAACTTATATCACAATCTACAATAATAGAGGAGAAACTTAAAAAATCTGACAAAACATAAACATTTTTAGACATGGAAAACCTATTACTCAAAGAGAGTTTAAGAGAATGTTTGCAAAAGAACATTGAGTTGAACGAGGAATTGACTTGTCGTACTGCCACAATTGAAAACACTAGTGCTAAACTTGAAAACAATCTTTAACGCTTGAAGCAAAACTAGCAAATAAAAATTGAAGAAAACAAATACGACAAGCTTTCCTATGAAAATTATTTAAAATTAATCTTAAAAGAGAACCAGAACTCAAATCTAAAGTGCTTGATTTGATGAAACCAAGAATCATAAGTTTGTGGACGCAAGCCAATTGAGAAATCAAAACTTTTCATATTTTTCAAAACAACCAAAGATTTCCGCAAGTCAAACACACAAAACTCAAGTTCTTGAGCCAAAACAAAAGGAGGTTTTATCTAATCTTAAAGTAATCGCTCCGTGTATGTATAACATTGAATATACTTTTGTTAAGGAACCATATGGTTCAAATGATTTGATGCACAACCATGAATTAGTAATAGCTAGGAATCAAACATTACTTCATAAGGATATACCTCTAGATGCTCCAATGTGTTCCTTGACTCCTCCTCCTATAGAAAAGAAATTCAAAGAGTCGAAGAAACAAAAGTAAAATAAACGTAAGAAATAGAAATTAGAACAACAAGGTCAAGGTCAAAATACACAATCTCCTAACGCATATTTGCTTTTGATCCAGGTTTAGACAATACTTGTAGCAAGGAGAGACCATCTAAGATCAGTACTGATGATATCAAATAACAACATATTATTAGAAACATTTATCCTATGAATATTACTTGTTTTATATTATTTTATATGAGAATTGATACTTAATTGCTTACTTTTGTAAATCTCAGTTATGAACAAGCATTTGGTGAAAGTAGCTATTATAGACATAAATTAGAGCAAAATGGATCACGTTAGAAAAGTCATCGAATCGACGAAGGATACGCCATATCATTATTAGTCGATATGATGTATAACATGACTTGGAAGAATATGAAGACCATTGCCTAACTTTGAATAATACAACATATGGATTTATCTCATATGTCGATATGAAACCTTGGTCAATGAAGAAGATATGACTTGTTACTACTCGGATACGCCGCATGACATCCTAGAGATGCGCGATCAATCTCAAGACTTCACCGAAAATCCAAGATATTGAAGATAGTATACCGCATGAAGAATCAAGATGCGCCGTAGCATATGGTCGTGTACGAATATTCGGAATATTATAATCTTGGACCCCACGCCGGTTATTATGATACGTCATATCATACTAATATGATACGCCGTATAAACCATATTTGAAGAATATGCCATACACGAGCCTAAGCCGAGAAGGCAAGAGAAGAAACAAAGCCAAAAAGAAATCAAGATTACATGACATCACCGAATATGCTTTTGTATTTTGGCCGAAAATCTTCATCCGGATACCGCTTTTAGTCAGCTCAAGCGGCCACCGAAAGAGAAAAGGATATTCACCTATTCCTCAAGGAGATACGGCATTTTAGGTTAGTGGATACTGAGTTGAGCTCATGAGAAGAATGCTAGAGCATGGATTGGAAGTAGAAGAGGCTAATGAAGCCGCTTGCATGGTGATTAATCGTTTATAAACCGGACTACCATTCTTGAGAATGATCTATAAGCGGTATGAACTTTATTTGAATAAATACTTTTTGATATATCATTACTTTTATTCAAAGTCTGCTCGATCGAACGATTACTTTCATCAAAATCTTGTTCTTGAACTAAACCGGTTAAATGACTTTTAGAAGAAACCTTTTGCTAAGTAATAAATACTTTTGAAATAAAGGTTTGATAAATGGTTTTGTGATGATAACATCAATAGGTTATCAATCCACCATGGTTACAAAAGGATTGACTAATCCATGAGCAAGCGGCTCGGTAAAGATATATCAAATCCGTTTTTAGTTGACAACTTGCTAATAAGTTGGATGGTAATCAACTCACCATATCGATAATGTGAAGAGTTGGCTAGCCCACAAGAAATGGCTTGTGGTAAAGGCGTGGAAAAACCATTATTGGTAATTAGTTCACCATTAGATAGAAGAACTAACTAGTCGGAAAGTGCGACTTTTGGTAAAGACAAAACAAATGCATTGATAGGCGATGGTTTGCTAAAAATCATATGGTTATCAATGTACCATGGTCTTACACACCAAAACATTTGGCTACTCCGGAGATAATGGCTTTGGTAAAGGTTCTAAATCCATTAAGTTTTCAATGATTCACTTGGAAGTGATGAGAATAGTATGCAACAAAACTAAATTACATGTACAAATTGTCATATGTTCTTTAAAGATGGAGATTCTTTGGATCTTTCTGTGAAGAGAACAATTCTAAGAGATACTTTGACAAAGCCACGGATATTACGAGATACAATCTAAAGACTAAAAGAACAATCCATTTTTAAAGATGAAGTGTTAAGATATATTCATAAAGGAACTTGAAGTCAAGCAAGTAGAATTCAAGTTAGGGGAGGATTGTTGGGATATGAAAGTCTTGAAGATATCAAAATCTTGAAGATATGAAATCTTGTGGTACGCAAAAATCTTGGAATAAGTCAAATAGTCAAAATCTTGCTAAAGACAAAGTCAAAATCTTGCAAGATAAAGTCAAAATCTTGCTAGAACAAAAGAACTTATATTCGTTTATGGAAAGAATTGTATTCCATGTTTAGATTACTTGTCGTACAAGGATATCAATTGTAAACCGACTAGGATATCCTTGAGCCTATAAAAGGACTCCTAGATTGGCATTAGAGTGCGATTTCGAGAAAAGAGTTTTAGAGTTTACAATTAGAGTTTAGAGAAAAGTTCGATTATCTTAGAGTTGTATTAGAGTATACGCATAATAAGCGATTTAGAGTTTGTTAATAAAGTTTTTCTTCTTAGCTTTGTTAAGTAAATTCGCGTGACTTGATAAAGATTGCTCGGTGTTTCTTTGTTAATAACTTAGGATTTATCAAGCTTATTAAACCTTAACAAGCTAGTTAAGTTAGTTTGATTAAAGTATATCGATCCAACAAAGCGAAGCCAAAAAAGAAATCAAGATTACATGACATCACTCGAATATGCTTTTGTATTTTGGCCGTAAAATCTTCATCCGGATACCGTTTTAGTCGAGTTCAGCTGCCACCGAAGAGAAAAGGATATCTACCTATTCACGAAGGAGATACGGCATTTTAGGTTAGTGGATACACCATATCAGCAGAGATTGTTTTGATAAACCTTAGAGGCTACTCTTGCTTAATCCTATAAATACCAAAGCCTTTAGACGACTTTGGATCATTATTATCATTTGGGGGCATCCCAAAATAGCCCCTAAGACTTCTTCCATCATTCCTTAAAGATCAACAAAGAATATCTCAAGATTTAATGTTGTGTATCATTCGGTTAGCATAATAATTTGTCTATGAATTCTTTATGTTTACTTTCAATGTATACTCTATCTTTTGCTGAGATTATGGGCTAACACCGTTAGGTGTTAGCCAAGTTTATGAAGTTTATTAGTTTATATGATTTTGTCGATTTGAGTTACTTTATTATTGGATTGGGTGTTTATCGTTAAAAACTCGTTTATTGCTTATTACTAGTAAAATTCTATGCAACTAGGTTATGATCCTTATAATTATAATTGATGTAATTTACCTCCTGTAATAGTTGTTACATTGATTAGGTTATATGTGTGTTAACCCGAATCTCTATTGGGAATAATTGTGTTTACTCATCCATATGAATTCGCAACCTAATAGGACTAGTAGCGTGTAACGCCAAACTAGGTTAGATGGTATAAAGCAATAAGTTAGTATTGATGCTAGATAGGTCACTATGATCTTGGCTGATTTCTCCTCCGTATAGCAAGTTATTAAGTCGTGACAGGGTTTGGTAATTGGATCTACGCCTTAACAATTGAATGAAGTAAAACAAGTAGACATAAGCATGTATAACTATAAGATGGATTAGGCTTGGCTAACCCGTTCTTCCTACCTGGTCTTTATCTTAGTTGCTTCGCGTTAGTTAATTTAGTTAAAGATTTATTTTCTCGTAATTAGGTTAATTAGAAAACACATACTTGTGCTAGTCTTTCAGGCTAAACCCCCCTTAATCTTTAATTGCTTTCTAGGCTAGGATAGTTTAGTTTAGTTTAGATTAGTATAAATACCTTTACATCATTTTAGCTTCACTCCTATTGAACAGCCCTTGCTTACCTAAAAACTATACACATTGATCGATTTGCTTTGCTCGTTAGTGTTTAGAGTCTATAGGTTAGTTCGAAAATTATAAATTTAAAACTTGATAGAAACTTATAGACTATAAAAAGCACAAAAAGTACTTTGAAGACTAGTGCCTCTCGGACTTCCACTGCGAGAGTAGAAAAATCTAAAACTTTTAAAGCTTTCAATAAAAAAATGCTCTAAGCGAATGGATGGTGACTTAAGTTTGCATGGATCTGTTGTTGTAAACACAAAGACCTTGATAGATCTTAAGCACTTTCGGAGATCGTTAGTGTTGCCTATGTAATCACAAGCAAACTAATAGAAGATCTCTACAACTTGTATTATATAGCGGAAAGTAAATACAAGTTATAATAACTAAGAACTCTTTGATCCTCTATGGATCTTTTGATTATAGAAACTCTATGTTTGGATAGTTTTCAGACTTGAAAGACTTAAGAAAAGCTTATCTATTACAAACTATTATGGTTCCTTTTATAGGCAAGAAACCTAATGACTCACGAGCGTTTACAATGTACGCTCCTAATACAAACATAGACCAAGCATGCATCTAGACAACCATGCAACTAATCATATTGTTTTACTAATCATATTGTTTATTCCGAGTAAGCTCTATACAATCACAGGCGCCAACCTATCTTTCATACGTACGACTTTTGTGCTTATCTCTCTACGTGATTCGCACTTTTAGCGTAAACACGATATCCTTTAACACTACCTTTGAAGTATAACTTGGTAGAATACATTCTTCTTGAGAATCTCTTGGCAGATACTTCGCGAATCCATGGTTTACAGTAATTCTCAACAATCCTCCCTAAACCGGAATTTGACTAGGTTAAGTTCGGTTCCTTGATAGATCGTTAAAAGCTGAGGATTGTACCATCTTATGACAAAATTTCCAAACAAGATCCTCCCCATATCATAAACACTTGAGGAATGAAGGTCCGGTTTCTTGAGGATCGACAACAAAGATTCGGAAGAATAACATCTCTATGATGGTGACGTGAAACACCGTATCTTTGCGGCAACATATGACATCATGTACATCAAAACATATAAGTTTCATACTATTCTCATCACTTCCGGTGTGTTAACTCTGTGAGAGGTGAATCATTGAAAATAATGGGTTTGATGTCTCTTTCAATAGCCATCACTCTACGGAGTAGCCATATGTTTGAGTTCGAAAACTATGGTACATTGATAACCATCGATTTGTTGGCAAACCAAAGACCATAGAAGCGGATTTGACTTGTCTTTACCCGTAGCCGTTTGCTCGGGACTAGTCAATTCTTAGAATTGGTGAATTGAGACCCAAATATGGATTGAGTTGCCTTTACCACATGCCATATACATGTGGGCTAGCCAATTCTTGGATTCCAAAGAGGAATAGACCATGGTGAATTGATGACCATGCAACCTCCGGCTGATTGAGCATGGGTGGTTGCGAGACCCTATGATTTTGAGCAAACCATTACGACTATCACAGATTTGTTGTGTCTTTACCAAAGTACCCACCTTTGGACTAGCCAACTCTTTGACATAAACAAGGTACATCGGTGAGTTAACAACCATCGAATTGGACAACAACCAAACCGCATAATAGTTAGTTTTTGTTTTGTTTTTTAAACTAAGAATTGAAAAATTAACACGAAAATAGAGAGCATATACATAAACTAAAGCAACAAAACAGTAATGTCTGAGAGGTACCAAGTGTCATGATAAGGATGAGGATGAGGCCTATTGCGGTTGTTGAAGTTGAGTCTTGATCAAACCCACCAATGTTAAAGCATCGTCTTTCATTGCCCATCGGATCCGGAGGAATTTCCAATTTCGACTCGACATCTTTTCCATAAGTCTTTTGGGCAAAGGATACTTTCTTCGAAAATGCATGCAGACGGTGATTCCACCTTAGTCTCAAGCGCATGCACACGAGGTGAGGGTAGAATCTCGAATGCCACCTTCCACCGATGTGAATTTACCCAAATGGAATGTGCTTTACTATGGGAGAATGAGAGTTTAACAGGACTTGAAGATCTCGAGTAAGAACATCCCGAACCTTGTGGTTCCTTGTTGCGATAATAGGTGGTAACACGAGTGAGCGAGATGAAGTGATGCCTTTGTCTACCAAGTGTAGAATTTCCTTTAGAAAGGTGAATTCCATTGAAGTGGAGTCCTTTGATGAATGACATTCATCTCATCATCCTTCAATTTCCAATCGACCAACTCATTTGAATATCCATCGGAAAATCGCCACAGACCCTCTATAATGAAAGTTGAGTCATCGACTTCAAGATCAAAGGAGATCTTTTGGCCATTCTCTTCTTCCTCCACGAGTCTTATGGATGTTCGGAGGGAGCATTTGATCTTGAACATGTGTGGAAAGACTTGAAGAGGCGAGGAGGGTCGGTTGAAACACCTTCACGTGAGTGCATTCATCTGTGAAGCATCTTTATCGCCATACTACGCTTTTTGTTTCGCGAGATCGGCCCTTAACTTTAGAAGCTTCTTGTGTGTCAATGATTGCCATGATGAAGTGGGAGCGATATATCGGTGCTTGAGAGGTGGAAGATGGTTCGTGAGATGGACCCTTGTCAAGATTATAAAACAGCAGCCGGATGCTTGACGAGAATACTGGAGATGATTCCTTGGTTTGGAGCATCATCGGACTTAAGTCTTTTGGCTTCTTGAGCAACTTCATTCTCTCGTAATCCTTCTCAAGTTGGTAGAATGTGTTGAAGATGATGATTTGTCCCTCATGATCGATTATATTTATGAAACAGGACATGATCGGAAAAGCCTTGACTTGTTTCATTGTTAAGCTGAGTTGTACATCGAGCATTGATTCTTCACCACCATTCTCATTTCGGTTTAGTAGGAGGTTTCTCTTTGTTCTTGAGCTTTGATGGCCCTCATTTGTCGACGATAACTTGCTTCCTTTGTCTTCCCACAGCCATCATTTGCTCCACATAATTGTCCTTGGGAAATCTCCACCTAGTATACTTTGAGCAAGAGAAGGTCTTGAAATGACTTGTTGAGTTAGAATATCCCGGTGTTCGTGAGCATACGAACCCATTGTGCATCCAGTTCTCTTCTTCGTGAGTTAAAGATGAAAAGTCTCTGTTTCAAGTTGATGAGCCAATACTTCACTTTCCTTTGACTTCTCAAACTCGGCCAGCCCGGTCTGCCTTGACCTAGTCTTTCCTCCTCACTTACCGTGTGCGGACCAAGCTCATCTTGATTATTACATCTTTCCCTTTATCATCAGGCTTCTTAGCACACTCATCTTGATTAAATCAATGAGCGGGGAACCGGTAGCAATATCAACTGGAGTGGTCATGGCAACAACATCGAAAGATCTGCTTTGAAGGTGAAGGGCACGGCAGTTCTTGAGCAGATGAAGATTGACCATGATCAAAGATGCATCCTCCATTTGCACATCGGCAGATGCATCCTTATCAACACGAGGTTCTTTGAAGCTCGGAAGAAACCTTATGGAAATAGGATCTCTTTCTTCTTTTGTAAGGGCAGGTTCCTTCTTCTTAGGAAGGCGACAACTTCGATGACGGATCATTAAGACACATCGACCAACATATCCGAGACCCAAACCGAGGTACTTCTTGTTCTTCATCGGAAGAAACCACAAGATTCCTTTGGAGGCCCTTTAATTTTGTCCTCTAATTCCTTGACTTGATTCTGCAGTTCTTCAATCCTCCCGAGAGACTTGGTCTCAAGCTCCTTTTCGGACTAGTAACCTCGGCGACATACAAGGACAAGAGCATAGCAGATGAGAGTGTAATAGGGTCCCACGGCTCCACCAGATTGCTACGTGGTAAGGGGAGCTTCATTGGACCTTCAAGGTAGTATCATGGTCATGCTCGATGTGAGGAAGATCTTCATTGAGAGGATCCCTAACAGACTTGGTGTGGGTAGTCTATTAAGATCGAGACTCATCATGAGTAACTAGTGTGGGTGTTGGTGGGACGGGGGTTGGAGCAACATGAGTTGCTTCAACAGTTGAAGAGGGCCACGATGAGTGTGTAAATACTCATCATTTTGGTTAAAAGCCCAGGCGCAAAAGCGTTTAAAAATGCTCGAAATGCATCAAAACACGAAAATATTCCAAATTGCAATTTATATGTTTCGGATGCAAAATGTTCAAAATCGATGAAAAATGAGCAAAGTTTGCATAATTAGCGCTTTGATCCCCAGTTTCTAAAATTATCGGAAATAGTCCCGAGTCCTAATTTCAAAGAAAAATCACCAAAGGTCATTTTAAATCATAACTTGTCAAAATTAGTCCTTTGGTGAAAATATCAAAAGTTTTGAGAAATTACAAGTTTGGTCCTCAGTTTCAAATTTGGCAAAATGGCCCTTGAAAATTGGAAAATGTCGATTTGGTCCTTGTACTATGGAAGCTTGTCGGTTTGGTCCCTTGAAATAACTTTGCATAATTGGCGAGATTGGTCCTTGATTTTCGAGAAAATTGCATAACAAGTCCTTTATTATAAGCCTTTACCATTTGGACCACCTTGATACAATTGTGACTCTGCCAAAACTCATGACCCTCCTTTTGGACCTTTGGTCAAAACCATCAAACAAACCAATTACCGCCCCTTTGTTTATCCTTCCAACTCATGTTCTGCAAATCCGTGCCACCATCCATCTACTTTTCACACTTATCCCTCCCTCATCATCATACTCACCCACTTTTCCCACCACAATAAATGCCACACCCCCTAGCAGCTAGTCTCGAGTCAATGGTCAAAACTTGTTTCCGCCAAAATGATCCAAAGGCCAAGATTGTCTCTAGACATCCAATGGCTCCAAATATTGATGGGATTTGATCGGAGGACACGTAAACCATTTTGAAGTATAAAGAGGAAGAAGGAGGAGAGAGGCAAGAGTTAATTTTATTTTTACATTTATGTCGTATTTCATGTTTCTCTTTAATTAAGCTTTAAGTTGTAATGTTTTGTTTCAATATATCAAATTAAGTCATTTAAGTGTATTAAAACTATTATCAATGATTCAAGTTTTTAGTCACATTTCATATTTTATGCTCACTCGTTGACAATTTCCATTTCAAATTCTATTGCACAAGTTCTCATTAGCTTATTTTTAAGTTTAAACAAGCTTACATTAGCTGCTTATAGCTTTTTGTAAGCTTGTCTTTAAGTTTCTAGCAAAGATGGAGTTTGGTCAATAAAAGTCAACTGATTCATCATTGGTCTTGGAAATGGAAATGGGTTGAAGCAGAGATGGAAATGGGTTGATTCAGAGTTAAAAGGTTGATTTATTTAGGATAGAGGTTCATTGGATCACTGTTTTCAAGCCATTGTTTGGGACCCTTTGTAAGTGCATTTTCAAAGGTTATTAAAATCTGTTCTTATAGTCTAGATTGGTTTTAACTCGTTAATTAAGGTATATTAGGTTGGTTAAACATAGTTTGATCATTGAAATAAGTTGGATGAGTAGTTAGCTTATTTAAAATTGCTTATCGGTGATTACAGTGTGTTTGGATTTATTGCTTAAAGCTGTCCTAAAGGTTTATTCGATAGTTGAGACTTGTTGTCTTGTGATTGTCTAGTTCATTTAAACTCGACTGTCTCATCTTGTGTCCAAAACACCCAAAGTCAAAATTGCACTTCATCTGTCTTATCGACTTCATTGTGTGATTTTGGAAAGACTAAAACTTGTTTTGTGCTTAGAAGACATAGATGTAGGTTGCGTTGTGTTGTTTCATCTTATAACATCATATTCGGTTGGTAAATCAAGATTAAAATTCAATTTAGTCAAACTTGTCACAACTATCAAAAATTCAAAACTTGCTAAATCTGTTTGAGCCCATCCGAGATGAATTTTCATTGATTCATTCTTGAATCAAATCAAGTGAAATTTGGTTTTAAAAAGATCGGTTGGCCTATTTTCTTAATGTGATTTTTGCTGATTTTAGAGATTTTTCTTAAGCTCCATTTGAGCTTGTTAAAGCAGCTTAAGTGCCTGTTCATAAACTCATCCAATCTTGAGTTTTCTCGATCATTGCAAGCCTTGCCCGGTGCTCATATCACTCATCATAGTGCGGTATTTGGTATAAACATAGTCACTGGGTCTAGTGTAAGTTCAAGTTCTTGTTTTGAATCTAGCTTATTTGAGTGCTTATACTTGAATTTAAAGTACTCAATTAAAGCTGTTTCTTAACTCATTAGCCAAATCATCCAATTCTTAGCAGTTGGCTATTGAGAGGTTAAGTGTTGTTGTTTTTGGTTCATTTAGAGTAGTTTTAACATAATCTGACTTACATGTTGGTTTGGTGGCCATTTGGTACCCTTTGGCTTATTCAAGTGCTTATTTCATAAGCACTTGTACATCAGTTCCAATTTCTTGTACACAAGCTGCTATTTTTCCATTTTTCCTAGATTTAGTATATTATTTTAAGCTTATCTTGAATTTTTCAGATTTTTCTAGGTCAGTTTACTATTTTTCTTAATTAAAATCAATTTTTAACCCTTTTTAATTAGCATTTAATACAAATAATTCAGAAAAGTTTCAAAAAAATAATTTTTCATTTTTCTTAGATTAAGATAAATATAAAAAGTAAAAAAATTAATTTTCGTTTTTCTTAGTTAAATTTGTATTTTTTAGCAATTTAATTAGTTTTTAATAGTTTTAATCCATAAAAATAGAAAATAATGGAAAAATACAAAAATAGTTTTGAAAATTCTCTTTGTTATTTTAGATTTTTCCAAGTCTTAATTTTATTTTTCTAGGTTTATTTCCTAATTTCTTGTAATTTAGGTTATTATTAAATAGTTAAAATTAGTTTTAATTAATAATAATTAGATAAATAGTTATAAAAATAATTTTCTTTTCTTAAAATTTTCTTATATCATTAGGTTTGTAAAATATCATTTCATATTTTTAGGATTAATATTGTGTAAGTTTCACGTTTTTATTTGTACGTTACGTAGTTTTTAATTTCAGTTTTATAAAAACATAAAAACAAAAGCATCATTTTAAATATAGTGATAGCGTTTATTTAATATTTTTTTATCTCTTTAATTTCCTTTAATTTGCATTTAAGCCGTTGTAATTTATAATCTTTTTCCTTAGTTATAATTATCCAATCCAATTCCTTTCTGATCACTATCCTTAGTGATCATTCTATCGTCTGATCAAGTGTTTATGCACCATTGAGTCTCGTGGGACTTAACGACCGAGAATTCATTCTATTCTCCGGACTTCATTGTATTTGTGTTTTAAGCGGTTTTAAGCTTCTTACGGTTAGCCATTCACAGTGGCTAGCTTGTGTGAGGTAGCAGCGGTTTCAGCAGATCGAGCCCTCATCAATGTTAACTAATGGATTACCATCGGTAGCAACGGGTGAAGTAGGAGGAACATTAGCTACATTCTCCTCATCGGCCACCTCATTGCCTTGGGGCAACATGGTCGCAAGCAAGGGATGATGTTCCCCGAAAGTAAGTTCTCATGGTTGCAAATAATTTAGCGATTAAAGCACCTATGGGATAGAAGGATTGGGCTTGTGGTGGTGTCTAAAATCATTTGCAAAAACCTTGGGTACATTAAAACTTAGCCTTTTCTTTTGAATATTTTCGACCATGTTTTCAAATATATACTTAGAAAAATTGAAAGTTATCCTTGGGAAAGACACACAATACCATATCCCGGTTGAGTGAGAAGCGGTCCCATCCTCGACTTGTTGCTTATGCATTGAGCGGTGTGTGAACCGGGAACCTCCGCTGGGCAAAGTTCCTTTCGACCCATATCGGTCCTTGTACCACGATAGCCTTAATGCCTTAGCCCAAGAAGCACGTCTTCCCGATTAGAGTGAAATGCTCCCTCAAGATCTTCCAATTGAAGCTTCCTCGAATTAGGTCTCGTCACTATGTGCTCTGTTGGTCAATCCACAACTCTAATCTGTCTCATTCCTCTCTTGTTGATTCCCAAAACCGGTAACCAAAGATTCATATATCTCATTTGGAGAATGAGTTAGAGCATAACAAATCTTGGACCTTTTCAAGAATTCCACCATTGGTTAAATGCAGTTCATATCACTTACTGTTTCCCGAAATGCAACTTTGTTGTGATCATGTTTAAATTCAAGAGCCATGAGGAATATGGGTTTATAGGGTTATGTTTCGTAATAGTGAGTGTTTGTGGATGCGGGGATGAGAGGAATTGGATTGATTTGAAGAGAGTGATGGTGGAGTGATAGTTTTGCCCAAATTATAGTCAAAGAAAAATGGACCGTTTGGTTGACCGTCGTGGCGTGTATTGCATCTTTGACTTGACCCAATTAACCCTTCGGTGAAAACACATGGTCAATCTGCTGAGAGTTATAACTTCAAGAAACCATCAAAGATAAGAATATCTTTGGTAAGTTTCTAGAATTCTTGTGCCACCCGCTGCATTAATACTCATTGAACCTCGAACCCGTCTATAAAATGATCCCAATGCATACTTATCTCTTCATCAAGATCCCCAAATATTTACCACAAACCCTAGATGTAAAAATAAACCCCAATTAACCAATTGCAACATGAATACCAAACCTGAGATCATAGATCTCACAACATCATCTTCATCATCCTCTTCATCATCATCAAGTGGTGAATCAAACCCATGGTCACGTTACTTTCCTCAACCCTATCCACGACCAAATAAATCACCCTTTCTCCCTTCTTCAGAAGATGATAGTGTAGTGAATCCAAGTGAATCTGGCGATGATTACGATGACTCCTATAAGGAGGAACATCATACTCCAACCTTCAAAGACCTCGGCCTCATCAAAGGCCTCGTGCGAGAATCCGCCACTTCCCAGGATAGGGAGGTGGTTCTTGTCTCACTGCGCCATCTTTTGGTGCATCAACACACATCGTATAAGAGAAGGGCTTAAGGAGGGTGGATCGATTGCATTTTGGTTGAAATGCATAGATGAAGCACACTCTGAGGCGTTATTTTTCTCCGTCATCATGTGTGGTCATCGTCATCATCAATCGTTTGCATCAATCCATCCCTCCATTTTGGTCCTTAGCATCTTCGTCGGTGGTCATGCATATCCCAACCATCTAGTTAGGCGGAATGGGTGGTTATGCAAGACCTACAAAAGCAAAGCCAGCATCTAATGCATATCCAACATTCACTTAGATTCGGAATGGAAGATATACACTAGATTAGGATTAGCTTTATGTACGTTTCGTATCTTGTAGATGCATATGTAGTAGGTTGACTTTATGTATGTCAGAAGCGTAAAGCTGCTTGAATGAATGAACAATTTGACTTCAATTTCTTTTCTTGATTATTATAACTTCAGTTGGAATCAAATTGTTTGCTTGATGCTTTTAATATCGGAAAAGAAACAAGCAACAATCTTTTAGCTATCTTGACCATGTACCATTGAGTCACACTTGATGAATTTGATTTTGATCATGGAATGGACAAACTGCAATTCAGACAACTGCAAAACAGACAAAAATACACAAGAACAACACAAAGACAAACAAACTAAGGAATTATTAGACAGTTAGTGTTAGTAACGAATAACAGAGGTTTATATGCAAATTAGAGAAAATAAAACAGATGTTTTTACAAACCTAATGAAAGAAGTAAAATTTATAGAGAAAGAAAACTATTTATTGAAAACTATGACACAAAATATCACGAGTTTGCACAAATCCTCCCAGGCATATGCCTCCCAGACCTATGCCTCCCCTTAAACTATGCGAGTCAAGGGTTTAGCAATCCAATATTGACCACAAGGTGTTGAAACCTTGGTCCATCAAAAGCTTTTGTTAGTAGGTGCGCATTATCATCATTATGAATTTTAGCCACTTTTATCAAATGTTTTTCATATGCATCTCTTATAAAGTGGTGCTCGATTTCAATGTGTTTTGTTCATTGTGAAAAACTGGATTTTGACTATGCGAGATGGTACTTTGATTATCTATATGAATTGTTGTGTTCATGAAGTTGTACCCATAGTCCAAATAACGGTTTTGAATCCAAAGGACATCGCGGCAATTTGCGTGAAGAACATACTCTACTTGATGGTTGAAGCAGCCACAATGGTTTGTTTCTTGCATTGCCAAGAGATCAACCGCTTGCCAAGAAGGTGGCGACCTCAGTTGTGGATCTTCTATCGGTTGCACCGGCATAATCACCGTCACTATATATGCTTCCAACGAAAGGAGACTCTTTGGGTACCAAAGGCCTAAAAGAGGTTGGCTGAGGTACTTAAAGATCTTCTTGACGACATTGAGATGGGAAGTGGGTGATGACTTGATGTCGGAGACAAACACTCACGACAAAAAGTAATATCGGTCTTGAAGTCATTAGATACATCAATGAACCAATCATGGACTGTCTGGATGAACATTCACGGTAGATACGGTTCATTATTTGCTTTAGTCTTTGGAGCTTCATAAGGTGTTGTGCAATCCTAACACCTTCCATACCAAACTTCTTCAAAATGTCCTCACATATTTATCTTGACAGATAAAAATACCATCTTGTTTCTCCGAACTTGGAGACCCAAAAAAAGTAAGCTCTCCTATAGCACTCATTTGAAATTCACCTTCATCGGTTCCTCAAATTCCACGCACCAAGCTTCGTTTGTGGAGCCAAAAATAATGTCATTCACATAAACTTGCACAAGAATGATGTCGAGTAATTCTTCTTTAGAAAGAGTTTTATCAATAGCACCTCTCCTATAGCCATGCTTGATGAGGAATGATGAAAGCCTAGCATACCAAGCTCTAGGTGCTGATGTAAGCCATAGAGCTTTAACAACTTTGTAAACATGATTTGGGTGATGGGTCTTCAAATCCCTTGGGTTGAGTGACATAAACCTCCTCTTCAATCTCACCATACGTAAAAGCACCTTTAACATCCATCGACCCATGTAAGAAGCATATGCCAGAAAATGCGAATGGCTTCAACTCACGCAACAGTGCAAACACTTCATCATAATCAATCCCTCCTCTTGTCTCGAAGCCTTGAGCTACTAATCTTGCTTTGTTTTGATCACAACACCCCGAGCATCTCTCTTATTCTTCGAATCCACTTTGTCCCAATGGCATATTTGCCATCGGGAGTGGAACCAAGATCCAACCCTCGCTTGATTGTGAAATTGTTGCATTTCTTCTTGCATTGCTTCTAGACGACTTGAATCGTTAAGAGCTTGAGAAACACTTGTTGGTTCCACTTGAGAAAGAAAACAAGCAAGCAGACAATGCTTGAAGTCTATGTGATTGTCTCTTTCTTTGGTTGGAGACATAAGAGAAAAGCAATCATCCAATTGAGGACTTGTTATAGCCCTTGAGTTCTAGGTGCGAAGATCACCTATGATGTTGGATTGAGGATGAGCAATGTTGATCCTCACGAGTAGTAGTGGGGTGACCTCAATGGATGAATCAAGATTAGTGATTGTTGGTTCAAATTCAGCATCATAAGAGGGTGAAGTGAAAATGCCCAGCTTTGGGTTGATGATTTCCAAGATCGGAGGGTTTGGAAAGCGTGTATGAGGTTCTCCAAAGTCCCAAGACACTTGAGAAGGAACATGAGAAGACCTGCATGGCCTTGAGTTTGTGGATGGTAGGTGTGATGAAACATCTTCATGAAGAACATGGTTTCTACGACTCCTTCATTAGCAACCTCTCCATCCGCTTTTTTCTTCAAGCTTAGCGACAAATTCTTGAGTCGAAGCCTAGCAAGGTCCTCGGCATAATGTGAGTCATCTTCATCACTCTTATCGCTAATATCCTTGGAGGTGGAACACCGCAATATTGGTAGGGGAGAAAGAAGGCACAAGTATAGGTTGCTCATCATCTTCAAACTCATTTTCGAGTCATCATCTAAGGGACTGCATTGTTAGTGGGAGAAGCTTGAGGACTGTGATTTTGGTTAGCCAAGTGTCTAGTGTAACCCAAAGAATCGCTTAAGTAGTCAAGGTCAAAGGACCACGTATGACCTCAATCCTTGAACATTATGCTTATCTTCCAAAAATCTCGGGTTCGGCGTCTCTCTCTTCTTGGCTTGCAAATTGTACACCACAGTATGCCTTACTATGAGTGAATAACCTTAACATAACCATCATCGGCCTTTTCATCAAACTTTCCCAACGGATCGGGGTGTTCGAATGGTCACTTGAAAACCAAAAGGTTTTAGGTAGTGAATGACGTGAACCTTCCCAAAGAGAAGTTCATATGGTGTTTTGAGTTGAGGTCTAGTAATGGAGACCTCGTTAGCACATGCATACTGTGTGTGCCAGACCGATCCGAACATAGTGGGCGGTTTGAGTGCGCAAGCATTGATCTTGCGTACTCTATTAAGGTCCTATTCTTTCTTTCACCCACCCCATTTTGTTGTGGGGTTCTTGGATTACTATAGTCCCTTTTATACCTTTTGACCCCGAGTTCTATTAGAATAGCATTTTGAACTCTGTCCATTATCACACCGAATTCCCTAACCTTTTGTTCAACTCGATTTTCAACGCGAGTGATGAATTCGATCGACACTTGAGATGTTTCATCTTTGGTTACGAGAAAGAAAACCCAACAAAATCTGCTATAGCCATCGGTGATAACCGGATGTATACTTATGATCAATGCTTCTTGACTTGAGTAGGACCAACAGATCCATGGAGCAAGCGAAGAGGTTCGAAATGATGCTCATAGCATTGATAGCTTTGTAGGAGGATCATGTTGTTTTCCTTTGTTGCATGCAACACAATTATGATCGTTGGTGAAAACTTTGGTGGGAAGACCTTCAACAAGACCCATTTTAGAGAGTTTGTTTATGGTCTTGAAATTCACATGAGCCATCCTCCTATGCCATTTAGTAGACTCATCAAGAGATGCTTTAGCCACCAAACAAGTGAGGTCACCAGCAGGTTGAACTTCATTAAGGTTGAATGTGTATAAATTGTGAGTTCGAGGAACTTTGGTGAAATTGAAGTTTCTTCGGGACTTTGAAGTCTTTAGGCGACCGCGAGACATTCATTCTCGAGAAGAGAACTTTGTTCTTAGTGTCACAGATTTGTGAAACGGAGAACAAGTTTTTTTTTTGAACAAAAAGCGGAGAACAAGTTGAAATCTTTGAAGTTCCTTAACATAGTACACATTTTCAAAATCCGGATGAGGTGTCTTTATGGTGCCTTTCCTGTGATACTCCATCACTTCCTCTAAAAGTTACATTGCCTCCTCTTCTATAGGAACAAAATTGTGCATCATATCTCTTTTCCCGAGACATGCTTGGAACAACCACTATCAACAATACCAATATCTTTATGCTTAAGGGATGATCCTACAAACAACAACAAAAATATACATACGGTTGTGTAACCAAAGAAGGTTCAAGTCATTCTTGACTTGAACACCATATCAGATCACGAGTTTAGGCCATGAAGATGTAGAGGATCCACCATTGTTCTTGGTCCTCCATTGATGATTGTGGATCACGAGTTTATTGCCTCCTCCTTCTATAGGAACAAAATTGTGCATCATATCTACTGTTCCCAGACATACTTGGAACAACCACTATCAACAATACCAATATCTTTATGCTTAAGGGATGATCCTACAAACAACAACAAAAATATATACATACAGTTAGTAACCAAAGAAGGTTCAAGTCATTACCGACTTGAACACTTTGTGGATCGCTGTGTTTAGGCCATGAAGATGTAGAGGATCCACCATTGTTCTTGGTCCTCCATTGATGATTTGGGTCCTTGATAGTCCAAGAACAACTCAATACCAATATCTTTATGGGGCTTCATACAAGTTAGTGCTACACCCATATCGGGTGTTTAGGCCATCCACCATTGTTCGGCATACATAGAGTCAACTTCATGCCAGGCCAATAACTATGATTAAAATATGGGCTATGATTAAAATATTGCACATAAGGTCCGCAACTGAACTTCTCAATGAGTCGAGATTAGTGCTTGTGGGACATAAGGTGGAATTTTATCAACATTGGTCCACTTAGATTTGTGTTTACGGTGAGTAGCATGCACCCAATCTTTGCTCATAAAAATCACAATCCTTAATTAAATGAAATTTACTTCACATACAAAACATGTCTTCTTCTTGGAAGATTTATTCAAATAGTGAGATGTTTGATTACATGAAGAAGTACTTAAATTAGAAACATTCAAGGAATTTTTTTAACAGATCGATTATTCAAGATTTAAAAGATAAGTCTTAGGAAAGCTGTCTTGGAAGTTGATTCCTCGCAAGCCTTCTAGAGGGCTTGCAAGTAGTACGGGTGCATGCTTGGGTGTAGGCTCGGGCTTGGGAAGGTCGACTTCTCATTTGAATCACACTTTCATAGGAAGTAGACCCTTGATCCGATGAATTGTCCTTTGTCGAGCAGAGACAAAGTCATTAGATGAGGTATCGAGTCCAGCAGTCTTTGACTTTCTCGCCATATAGATGATGTGATCCATCAAAGTCAACGAATGATGGAAAGGTCAATGGGCATAAATTCACCTCTAATAGGTCCAGGGCAAGATGCATTTCACCTTCTTTAACAAAGTTAGCTAACTTTCTTTGGTGTGGATTTACGACCATCATACTTAGCTTCTACTCCTACATACTTTTGAAAGCCTAATCCTAAGCCGAGGTTCTTGATTGTTGTTATAGATTTCTCTAGCCGATTATCACCGAAATTAACCATTCCTTATGCCTAGCTATTTCCTCATCTAGTTTTTCTTTGAGTTCTAGGTTCTCGGACATAGCTTCATCCTTTGCTTTCTCGATGCAGTTTAAGTAATTATTTGCAACTTCTAGATCAAGCGTAATACCTTTATCTTTTCTTCATAAGCTATTTGATTCTTTTGAAACCATACTTTTGTCTTTCTCTTTTTTTAATGCTAGTTTATGAGCTTCATTTTCAATATAGCATTCATCAAACTTAGGTTTCATAGCATCAAACTCTTCTTTAAGTTCGTTGTATCTTAGACTACAACCAAATATCTGATTGTGTACACGAGATAGTCCCATCAAGGCAAACCGATCAAGCCTTTCATCCAAGTACACCTTGCCGAGCAATCCAAGCTTATCGATGTGGAGCTTCCTCATTAAGGTTCATGTGCCGTCCGGTTGACTGTTCATCCATGGTGAGAAGAGTGCTTTGACTCGACTTCTTACTTTCTGGCGATAGGAAATGTAGTTAGCTCCATCTCCCTCTTCACATCTTTGCATTCCTTGAGAAATGCCCCATCGGTGGCAAGTGAAACACTTGACTTTTCTCCTATCAAAGCGGTGGTTCCTTTCCTTGAAAGCAAACTTCCTTCGCACTTCTCTTCAAACCTTTTGATGTCCACCGGCAAACAATGCCACTGCATTTTCGGTTTCATCTCTCCATTTCAAGTGGGTCCAACCGATCAAAGTCTTCATATGCAAGATCTGCGAGTATCATAATCGACAACAAATGAATGAAGAACATCCTCCATCACACTACTAGTCTTAGTTTGAGAACATGGTGGAGTGGGGCAGGAGTGTTATGTGGTGGAGTGGGAGTGCAAGATGATGGAAAGTAGTTGGGCGGGAGATGATGGAAAGTAGTTGGAACCGGGAGGCGAGTACCATCGTGTTGGAGTGAGATGTCCCAACAACGCCGCATGGCGAGAAGAAGATGTGCGTAGGGAGTTCGACATCGATTCAAGAGTTCTGACCATTGTCTGGCTCATCAAAGTGAGCATGTCGATTCTGCCTTTAGCCTCGAGGGCTATACTAACATGCACCATGATGGAGGCAATGATCGCAGGAACTTTGAGTTGCAATCATCATTGTCAGTTTAGCATTCAAATTGGTTTAGGTGACTCAAAATCCTATGGAACCTGCCATATCCCTTATGGATACCTTCTTCGGAGATATTGAAGTCTTGAAATTGTTGTCTCAAAGATGGACTTCCTCATTCGCTTTGATTCTTCGTTTCCACCGAACCTTGCTTTGAGAGCCATCCATATGTCCTTTGCATCATCCATATGGTGAAAGTCACTTGGTGATCTTCGGGAATGGCTTGAAGCGAATAGTCTTTACTTTATGCTCTCTCATGTGGCCACCTCTTGACGGTTTTGGGAGGAGCCATGATAAACTTCCATCCTGTCTGGAATCATTTTCTTTAGATTGTTTCCTTTCTTTACTACCTCCTGATTCCAATCAATATTGGAAATCAGCTTTCCATCTTCATCGTCCAAAGATCATACTCTTCCTTTTAAATACGGAAATTTACCATTCTCAGTTTGAGAGACTAAGTTGTTGCATGGAAGTGGTGTTGGTGTTGTTTGTGTTGGTGACTTGGTTTCATTATCGGATCCGTGCATGGTGAGTGTATGTTTGGTTGTATGAGGTGAGAATGGTTCTTAGTATCGTAGAGACTTTCGAGGCTCGATACCACTTGTTGTAAACACAAAGACCTTGATAGATCTTAAGCACTCTGGAGATCGTTAGTGTTGCCTATGTAATCACAAGCAAACTAATAGAAGATCTCAACAACTTGTATTATATAGCGGAAGTAAATACAAGTTATAATAACTAAGAACTCTTTGATCCTCTATGGATCTTTTGATTATAGAAACTCTATGTTTCGGATAGTTTTCCAGACTTGAAGACTTAAGAAAAGCTTATCATTACAAACTATTATGGTTCCTTTTATAGGCAAGAAACCTAATGACTCACGCGTTTGATATGTACGCTCTAATACAAACATAGACCAAGCATGCATCTAGACAACCATGCAACTAATCATATTGTTTTACTAATCATATTGTTTATTCCGAGTAAGCTCTATACAATACTGGCCAACCTATCTTTCATACTGGCCTGACCGACTTTTGTGCTTATCTCCCACGTCGATTCGCACTTCAGCAGTAAACACGATATCCGCTTTTAACACTGGCCAGTATAACTTCAAGAGAATCCATTCTCTTCAAGAAAATCTTGGTAGATACTTCTCACAGATCCAATAGAAACTTGCAGATTCAATAGCTTACCGTAATTCCCAACATCTGTTGTTTCTAAACACAAGAATGCTTGTTTACCTTTTGTTCCTTATAATTCTGTTTCTGCTAATTGTGTTCATGCTGATTTAAATTGTGATAATGTGAAAACAGAAACACCTAGGAAAGCTCCCACAAAGCCAAGAAAACATAGGCTTAACGAAAATTGGAAGTGGATCTCAACGGGTAGAATCTTTGAGTAACTTGAATTATTCCCTAGATCCTGCCTTAGGTGGAAACCAGCTGGAAGAGTGTTCCAACATGTAGGTTATAGATGGCATCAAGTTAAGAAAAGCAAACCTAACACCACTATTCTAGAAAAATTCAACCCACTAGGTTTGTAATCTACATTATCTAATTATGTGGAACCACTTTATCAACGGGTTCCAAATTTTATGTTTCTTACTTTTGACTTATCCAAGTGTGCCTTAGTACTTTGATTTGGGGTGACATATGACGAGGAACAAGGCAATGCTCAAGAACTTCATGACTAAATTTTGGGTATAGTGCGTTTGGGAATAATCACATCGCCATAATCATCGCTATAGAGATCTTGTTCGTAATAAAGTCACAATTCAAAAGTCTATTTTGTCGAAAGTCACAATTTGTTTAGCATCAATTTTGTGATAGCGGTTTAGAGGTGGCATTTAGAAAACATTCATGTATATGAAGGCGTTGATACAAATCGTTTGAATCTATACCAAATTTATTTAACGAAATTACATCACCAAAAATATGTTTGCTTGCAAAAGCATCATCATCATAAGCCTAGCTATGACATCGTCATTTTTACAAATTTTGATATTAAATGACCTTTTTGCGTTTCGGCCCCCAACTTTCAAAATTGTCAAAAAGCAGGTCCACGAGTCAAAATTTCAAAGAAAAGTCACCAAAGGTCCTTTTAAAATCATAAGTTGTCAAATTTAGTCCTTTGGTGAAAAATATAAAAGTTTTGAGAAAATTACAAAATGGTCCTCCGAGTTTGAAAATTAGCGAATTGGTCCTGGAAAATCGAAAATGGCAACTTTGGTCCTTGCATTATTAAACTTTGTCATTTTAGTCCTTTGAGCAACTTTACTGAAATTGGCGGGAATGGTCCTTGAGTTTTCGAGAAATTACATATTAGTCCTTGTCATTTATTAAGCCAACAAGCCCTTTTGGCTGCTTTACCCAATTATGAACCCACATCACCATGCTTTTGAACCCCCTTTTTAATAATCCACCACCAACCACCCAAGTCAAACAAATCACCCTGCTTTCCCTCCTTAGTCTTCTTCCCAACTGCTCCATGTACGCTTTCTCAACACACCATTCCCTCCTCACCTTTTCCTCTTCTTGTTCCTCATCCTCAACAACAAACAAAAATCATTAAATGCTTCATCACCCTTTGCACTCAACCCTCCTAGTTGATAAACACCTTTGGCGCCAAATCTCAATTCAAGGGCCAAGATTAGTTTTATCCATCCAATGGACGAGATTTGTGGTGGGATTGATCAAGGATGTGAGAAAGCTAGTGGGAGTATAAAAGAGAAGAAGAAGCGGTTTCAAAAGCTAGCTAGTTTTAGAATTCTCTTTAATGTCGTTTTAGAGTAGATAATGTAGTTTAGTTCAAAATCTGTTATATCTTGTATTATTGTATCAAATTCAAGTAATCTTATCGCTTTATCTAATTTTAAGCTCAAAATTCAAAGTTGTGTTCATTGCTAATTTTTCATGCTCCTTTGTTGAAATTGTGCTTTTCAAACTTCCATGCTCAAAACTATAGCAGCTTATTTTTAAGCTTCTATTAGCTTACCTAAACCTCTCTTAGCTTTTTATGAATTTACCTTTAAGTTTTAAGCAAGTTTGTTCCAAAGTCAAGAAAAGTCAATCCGGGTCAAAAGATGGAAAGTCAAACATAATCTTGGTTAAAGTCTGATTTGAATAGGTATTTGAGATTAGTTTAAGCTTATTTTGTGCATTACATTTGAGTTTTGAGCAAGTTTCCTTTAAATTTCAGTTTCAAAAATGATTTTGAGTTATAAAGTGGTGTTTGGTTTAAGCTTTGTTTCGGGTCAAAACCCAATTTTCACCCACTTTGACTCTCAAAGTCAAAGTGGTTTTAGGATTGAGTAAGTTTTTTAAAGTGAGTTTAGTCTAGATTACAAGTTTGAAAGATTTGAAAACAAAGAAAAATCCATATATTGCTTTACGCTTCTCTTGTTTCAAACACAATCATAGCTTATTTGTGGTCCAAATCTTGTCCAAATCACTTTTCTTGTCACTTCACATACCCCTCAACATTTGTTTAGCTTATTTGTCACTTGGATCATTTTACTTAAATCTTGTCCAAACCCACTTTTCTTGTGCAAAATTTGTTTAGCATACTTAGCCCCTCAACATTTGTTTAGCTTATTTGTCGAGCCCTTTAAGGATCATTTTACAATTTTTAGCTTAATCTTTGCTCCCCTCAAAAATCATCAAACCCATGTCCTGTGCTATTTCATGGTTTTCACATCACGCAGTGCGGGTGTTTGTTTTATGCTTCGTCTCTAATCGGAATCCGCTTATTCCAAGTTTTGGTGAAAGTTGTTTTACAAAAAGTCCTTATTTTGATCTTATAACTTGCAAAAGAAAATTTTAGCTTATTTTAGTACTCCCTTAGCTTATTTAGGTGCCCTTAGTGCTTTTTATCACTTATAAGGTCCTAGAGATTAGGTTAGTTAGTTCTTTTTAGCTTAACTCTTGCTTATTATATGCTTATTGAGCCCTTTAAGATTAGCTAAGTTTCCATTTGTACTCAATTTTTTAGCGCTTATTTAAGACTTCCTCTTTATTTTAAAAAGTGTAATATTCAATCGCTTATGCTCCCCATTTTAGTGCTTATATCGTGTGTTAATCTTTTTCAGATCCACTCTTGCACATACCCCATCTTTTGTAAAAAGTTTTTGTAAAGTTTTCAAAAAATCTCCAAGCTTATTCTTGTTACCCAAAACAATGCAAGTGCTTATTTACATCGATATGATGACGATGATGATGAGGATTCTATTGTCCTTGTGCTATTTCATGGTTTATTCAAGTTGGGGAATTCAGATTCCATATATTATCTACCCAATTCCGCTTTTGGCCAAATTTTTTTTTTTTTTTTGGAGTAAGTGTTTTACACTTTTCATTTGGTTATCATCCGCCATGTCTCAGAAGACAAAAGGATTGGCTAATCCAGAGCAAACGGCTCTTGTAAACTTAGCTCATCATTTTGTACAATATAAACCGCAAAATCATCCGAACGCCGTAAACACATCAAAATGATCAAAATATCACAAATCAGTGTTTTATGTGTTTTAAATGCAAAATATCAAAATCGATGAAAACGCTTCAAATTTGCAAAATTGCGCTTCGGCCCCCAACTTTCAAAAATTGTCAAAACAAATCTCGAGTCAAAATTTAAAAGAAAAGCAGTCCTTTGAGCAACTTTACGTAAAGGGTGTTTGTTTTATGTCAAACATAATCTTGGTTAAAGTCCGATTTGAATAGGTATTTGAGATTAGTTTGCTTATTTTGTGCATTACATTTCGGCTTCAAAATGATTTTGAGTTATAGTGGTGTTTGGTTTAAGCTTTGTTTGGTCAAAACTCATTTTCACCCACTTTGACTCTCAAAGTCAAAGTGGTTTTAGGATTGAGTAAGTTTTTTAAAGTGAGTTTAGTCTAGATTACAAGTTTGAAAGATTTGAAAACAAAGAAAAATCCATATATTGCTTTCTGTTTCATTGTTATGAAATTTCTTGTTTAGCTTATTTTAGTATAAGCTTATTATATGCTTATTGAGCCCTTTAAGATTAGCTAGTTTCCATTTGTACTCAATTTTTAGCTTAAGACTTCCTCAAAAAATCGCTTATGCTCCCCATTTTAGTGCTTATATCCTCAGAATCTAGCTTATTCTTGTTCCAAAACAATGCAAGTGCTTATTTACATGTCCTTGTGCTATTTCATGGTTTTCACTTAGCTCAAAACTCGCAAAAGGGTGTTTGTTTTATGCTTCGTCTCATCGTTATGAATTGTAAACGCTTATTCCAAGTTTTGGTGAAAGTTGTTTTTACAAAAGTCCTTATTTTGATCTTATAACTAAGTTGCAAAAGAAAATTTGAAAAAAATGATTTGCAAAAGGTGCGGGGTGGGATTCGACCACCGACCTTTAGCTCACAAACCCAACCCAACACACAATCACCAACATTTCGCCTAGGGACTTTGATCATTCATTTCTTGCAATACTTTATATTTAAATACCAATTCGGTCCTTAGCCTTTTAGCTTATTTAGGCTTTTATCACCTTATTTTGTTAAGTAGTATACAACTTTTTATTTTTCTTAAAACCAAAGATAACTTAAAGTATTTTACCCAATTCCCGCGAGAAATTTTCGATTTTTATAAAATCATTTAGTATTTTTAATTATTAAATTAGATTAAATTAGTTTTAATTCGTAATAAATAATTTAAAAGTCGCTCAAAAAAATACCTGCTTTTTCCTAAAATTTTCTTTCATCATATAGTACGTAATTAAATTGTTTTCACATTCAGTAGGACCTTTATTTCATAAATTTTACGTTTTATCTTGCGCCCAAAGTAATTTTTGTAAATAACGACGTTTCCATTTTAAGTTACGTTTTAAGTAATTTAAGTTTACGTTTTAGTTAAAATAGTTTATTTAAGTTATTTTATTTTATAAAATCATAAAATCATCATTGTAAAAATAGTGATAGCGTTTATTTAATAGATTTTAACTTTTTAATTTTCTTTATTTGCATTTAAGTCGCTTTATTTTATAATCTTTTTCAGTAGTGTAATATTCAATCTAATCCTTTCTGATCGCTATCATTAGTGATCATTCTATCTTCTGATCATGTGTTTAACACACCATTGAGTCTCCGTGGGACATAACGACCCGGGAATCCATTGTATTCTCTGATCTTCATTGTATTTGTGTCTGAGCTGTTTTAAGTCTTTTAGACTTGACTGTTTAGCGCAAATCAGATGTGCAGCTTATCTAAGTGTGCCTCTAGTACTTTGATTTGGGGTGCACCCGACATATGACAGGGAACAAGGCAATGCTCAAGAACTTCATGACTAAATTCTTGGGTATAGTGCGTTTTGGGAATAATCACATCGCCATAATCATCGGCTATAGAGATCTTTTTCGTAATAAAGTCACAATTCAAAGAGTCTATTTTGTCGAAGGTCCAGGTCACAATTTGTTTAGCATTGGCCAATTTTGTGATAGCGGTTTAGAGGTGGCATTTAGAAAACATTCATGTATTGTTCGTACTCTTGAAGGCGTTGATATTCTCAAAGGCTCCAGGGATTTGAATCTATACCAAATTTATTTTAACGAAATTACATCACCAAAACCGATATGTTTGCTTGCAAAAGCATCATCATCATAAGCCTAGCTATGACATCGTCATTTTTTACATCTGAATTTTCGGATATTAAATGACCTTTTTTAGAACGCCCTAGTCAAAGGATTGCCTAAAGTTTCCTTCAAGAAAGATCATCTTTGTTCTGCGTGTGAATTAGGGAAAATGACTCGTGCAACACTTAAATCTAAACCCGAACATAGTTCCGTTGCACTTTTGCATATACTACATATGGATTTATATGGTCCAATGCGCGTAGTCAGTTGAAATGAGAAGAAATATATATTGGTTATTGTGGATTACTACTCACGTTACACTTAGGTTCACTTTCTTGCCTCAAAAGCTTAAACACCCGATGTAATCATTAAGCTCATCAAACGTGTACAAGTTGGTCTACTAGCAATAGTCCGAAATGTGCGGATAATACTAGTTTACAAATCATACTCTTTAGAGCTTCTTGATTCAGTTAGTATCACTCATCAAAGATGCTTACGCTCCTCAACAAAATCGTGTAGTTGAATGATGAAACCGCACTTTAATAGAAGTGCTAGAACCAAGGTTGTCAAGATCGGGATCCTACCGGATCGTTTTCTTTGCAAGATCGTGATCGTAAGATCGGATCGGGATCTTAAGATCCTACTTTAATGTTATTTCTTAATACTTTATGTAATTTTATAGAAATCTACAAATTCTAATACATTATAACCATAAAATACTATGAATGTTTCATATAAATGTTGTCCTAAATTATGATTAAAAATGTTTAAAAATATTAACATGTTGTTTTTGAATTCTACAAACAAACAACCTATAAATTTGTAGTTTTTAGTTTGTAATCCGAGAAAAGTAAGATCGGATCGGATTAGATCGTAAGATCGTATGGTCAAGATCGGGATCCTATAAGATCTTAAGCTTGCAAAGATCCTATGTAGGATCCGGATCGTTATTTCTTTGCAGTATCGTAAAATCGTAAGATCCTAAGATCAGGATCGGGATCCTGACAACCATGGCTAGAACAATGCTAACATCCGAAAATCTTCCATTAAATATATGGACCGAAGCAGTATCAACCGCATGTTTCACACAAAATAGATCAATCATCAACAAAAGATTAAGGAAAACCCCATATCACATCCTTGACAAACGCAAACCCAATGTAAAATACTTATGCACCTTTGGTTGTCGTTCCTACCCTCTTAATGATCATGATGATCTTATAAAATTAAATGAAAAAGGAGATGTCAGAATATTCCTTGGTTATTCTACACAATCAAGTGCGTATCGTATTTACAATCAAAGAACAAAGTTGATACAAGATCATGTTAACATCGATGAAGTAGAAGAAATGGCTTCTGATCAAGTCAGATTAGAACCCGCACTTAATCGTGTTTCTGATCAACAAAGTTCAGAACCCGTTCCTAAGACAATGACTTCTAAACAAAGCAGTTCAGGACTCGGACCAAAACCAAAATCATCAACACAAAAAACTAAACATATTCAAAAGGAAGAGTTAGATGGTTTGTTTGAAAGCTTATATGATGAATCATGTGGAGGAAATAGGATGAAGATGTCTACAATAGCCGCTGCAAATCCAATACCCGAATTTAATCAACAAGAAGACATACCTTCTCCCGTATCTGGTTCATCAACAACTACTTATGAAGATGATGATCCCGTACCAGATACCCCTCCAATAACAACGATTCAACAAGAAATTTCACCAAACAATACCACTCTAACCTCCAATCAGAATGTTGATGATCAAGCTATTACAAATACATCGTCAAAAAAGAAAACATTCACTAATCCATTCACGACTCTCGAAACTGAGGTTGGTGAACCTTTTGAGACGCGAAATGTTGATAGGTGATTCTTTTTATCTTTTATTGGTTTTAGAAAGCTAAGGTAAATATCTCGGGGTAATTAGTTTGGGGGTGGTACTTCTACCGATTACTTCTACTTATCTAATTATCTAATTACTACGGGTCGGCAAGCCTAAGCTATTTCATCCATAAGTCACAACATCATAAAGCATACTCAAGCATTAAATACAACGAATGATGTCTAGTTGCACTCCTAAGCCAATTAACAATTAAGATAAGAAACAACCTAATAATAATCAATAACTAGGTTTCATAGATCTAAGCAAACACATAAGAAATTTAGCTAGACATGGTAAACAAGCAAGCATACACACAATCAATCGAATACGGGATAGACATAATGATACTTTGGATTAAAATACTTATCTCGATGTGTAAAATAGGGTATGGGACCCTAAGATATTGTCTAATTCGGACTACAAACGATTTAGGATTTTTTTCTCTAAAAGTTCACCTCTCTAAATGCAGAAAAATTGAATTCTATATATAGATTTACAAATCGTGGCGTCACCTTTTTCATGGGAGGCCGTCATTTCGCGATCATTAGGGTTCGCTGGGCGAGTCATCGATGGGACGGCGTCACCTTAGAGTTGTACGCGTCGGTCTTGATTGGGACGTCGTCTTGATTCTAGATCTAGGTAAATGCGAGATGAAAGCGTGAGTGGCGCCTCCTTTTTATAGCGTGGCGCCGTTAGGTTATGTGAACAAAATTTTCACCGAGCCGTCGCGTGCATGTTTTGATCAAGTCATCATAGAGGACGGCGCCGCCTTTGATTGGGGCGCCGTCATGTATTTGCTCCTTTTCGTCCAAATATGCTTCATTCCAAACATTTTGCTTCAAGAGACCTAAAAAGTGAAAAGGCGAAATTAAGCGATGCGGATATAAAAGTGGTCGATTTAGGGCTTAAATAAGCCTCTAAAAGTGTCGTTTAAATCCTTATCAATACAACTCAAAAACCTGAGTAAAGATTGACTTAAAATCTATAACTTTTACGATATGTTTTTCTATTTTTCTAATTCGAATTTAATATTGGTCAAATTTATGGTTAATAACACAATAAAACACAATGCGTACTTTTTTTGTACAAAATTAACAATTAAAAAAAAATCAATTTTTAAATCTTACATTAATAATATGAATAATGGTTTTGAAAGTCATTTTTATTCAATTCAAATACCAGAGTGTTGCCATAGTTTAGCAATTTATAAATGACATAAGAGTTTGTAATGAGTGATAAAATTTATGTTTACACCAAAGAATCATGGTCTTTTGCCCACTCCGTGCCTTAAATCCTTCTTCAATTACCTGAGATAAACATGCTAAAAAGTCAACAAAGTTGTTGAGTGAATCCATAATGTTTGTGTTAATAATTATTTGAACACAAGGTGAGTGATTTAGAAATAAATCAGGTTGTATATTACCATAAATCTCATGAACTCAAACATTAAATGGTGTGATAATATAAAGGGCCCTCGGGGTAGGAGCTTGCTATTCTCCTAGTATAAATTAAATAATGTACATTTGGCTATCAATATAGCTAACACAAGATTATCTATCCAGCTAGCTCAAATGGGTTGTCAACCTCCAATTGATCTATTTACAATATTCGCGTTCACTCTCAAGTGACTAAGGTTAATGATATGAGGGGCTTTATAGGGGTAACAATGTGTCTTATGCAATAACATTCAGAATAGCATACATATAAAAGTGGGACTATTAACTCACCTCAGTCGTGGGTATGTATAGGCAAGCAAGTAATATCAGGTGCAACTTGGGAACGGCTCCAACACACAACCTGAATAATAGGGAAAAACTCAGGTTTTTGATTTTGGGGGTTTGATATGCTTAAAGTGATTAAGACCAAAAATAATGTTTGGCGATCTCTTTTGCATAGGCTTCATGTATCATCAGTATGTTAATGTAAAAACATAATGTTACTGGTTGAACCATCAAGTTACGAGAAATTTATATTTTAGACATTTACGGTGATTATTTACATTTTAGTCCCTGAACTTTAGTATAATTTCACTTTTTACCTTCAAGTTTCCGAAATGGCAGTTTTTGATACAAGTTTATAGAAATTACAATTTTAGTCCTTCAACTTTAGTATATTACCAAAAATAACCTTTTAGAACTTCTAATATCCAATTCATCAATTCCTACCCTTGGTTTAGTGGAATGGCTGTTTTAGCACAATTTTTAGAGTGTTGGCAGTTTTAGTCCTTATGATTTAAAATGATTTGCAAATTTAGTCCAAAGTTAAATATCTTTACATTTCAAGTCCTTATTCCTTCAAAATTACATGTTTAACCCAAAAGTACTTTAAATTCAGTTTGTATCCCTAAAATTTTGGCAGTTTTAGGCCCTTATTGTACAAAATGACAGCTTTGGTCCTCTAAGTTTGACATAATTGCAATTTCAGTCCAAATTACATATTTAGCAAATTTTATCTTCTCTTTTCAGTAAAAATAGTTCCGGAAGCTTATTTAAGCTTATAAAACAGCTTATTTGAGGGGTATTAGCTTTATTTTAGTGTTATTGGACCTTAAGTGGACTGTTAAGGCCCATTAATAGTTTTATGGGTCCAATGGACTCCAATTTGATTGGGCTTGATTGTGGGCTTATATTGGATCTTATTTGGGCTTGTGAAACTGTTTTTGGACTGTTTATACTTGAATTGCTTATTATGAGCTTTTGGGCTTTAGGCCCGTTAAGCTTATTTATAGTTTTAGAAACTGTTGCGAGAAGCTTAAGCATCGAGCTTGTAAAAGTTATCAAATGAGCTTGTTAGGGTAACTTTTATGCACGACTTTTTTTGGCTTGTGAGCAGGTGGAGTTAAGCTTTTGTTTAGATTTGTGTGCGTAGGAGCATAGTTTTACGATACCGTTTTAAAGTGTCAAAATCATTTCTGTTAAGTTTATAATACTTAGGAAATGTCCGACATAGACCAAGTGAACTTCAAAACGTGTGATATTAGGTGTTCAATGTTGTGATGAGTGAAATACAAGTGTGTTAAATCATTCTTAGCTAGGTTGAGATTCAAGTGAGTACACTTGCTTGGTTTAAGCTTAACGAGAGTATAGAAATATTCATAGAAAGTTTGAGTGGTTCGAACATGTTATAAAATGATTCAAAGTATTCAAAATTTGGCTAAGTGTTGAGGATCGACTTACTACACCACAAAAGGTGGGATGAAACTCGACTTGGAGACTTGGTGAGGATGAGGGGACTTCGTGGCTCGTTTGTTTGCACACCAAAGTATTGGGAGAGGTCTTGAGATGGCTTGGACTCCTTGTGGATCACCTAGAATCTTGGCCTTTCTTCCTCGACTTGGCACATAAACGAAATGACTCGGGTGGTTTTGTGAGTGAGTTTTGAGTGTGTACGTGAAAGAGGGTTTGCATGGGAGTATATATCGAATAAGAGGCAATTTGAGTGAGACAATGAGAATATGGAAGAGGATGAGGTGTAGGTACTAAGGCTAGGGGTAGAGTACTTGAGTAGTTTTGTAAGTTGTAAAACAAGTGTGAGGGTGTGAATGTGTTTGTGAGGTTCGGTTTAGGGGTGACTAAGCTAAGGGAACTGACCATGGATTTATTTTGAGTACTTAGGGTCGAATTAATACATATACATGTTACAAGAGATGCTAGAATGAGAGTTTGAAGTCTTGGTCAGCATGTAGGATCGAGTGGGAAGACTTGCACTAGTCCGTTTGGTTTAGGAGTACACAAAGGGTCCAAAGCAACATTTAACGTGTCGATTTTTGTTAGAGGGGCACGTGGGAGTCGAGTAAGACTTGTGAGATCAAATAACATGGTTAGGAAACCATTGTAAGTGATTAGAAGCACTTAGGAACGGGTTTGAAATGTTTTAGATTAAGTTTGGGTCATTTGGACATTTTTAAGAGTTGTCTGATTTCATTTTACTTTGCCATTCGTTTACTGTTCATTCGATCTCATAATTTATATACATTTATTGATCTTGTTTCTTTGGAAGGTGATCATTTGAGTGATACAATTTGGTACATAGGTTGTGTATAGATATTTTGAGAAATTGACTCAAAGTAAGTGAGGTTTTGGGTCGTGTACATAAGTTGTAATGTGTTAATGGATTAGTTAAATGGGCTTAGGATTTTGTTTAGGCCCAATACAATATTTAAGGGTCCGTTTAGAGTCTAATTGGGTTAAATGATGGACTTAGTTGTTGATGAGGCGCATTAGATGTTATTAATTCCATGTTGGCATTTTAGGCCCAATATGAGAAAAGTGGGAACCCGGGGGGGTTGTGTTGTGGTGTTGTGGTGATCAAAATAATACCATGGTTTGATTTGTACATGTTTTAAAATATCGTGGTATGTGTGTGAGCTCGTTCTAAGGAGAATGGAATCACATAGCATATATTGATTCGTTGTTGCCTGTGTAAGCAAAAGATTAAAACTTTGCCTAAAATGGGTGTGTGAATAGTAATACATAATTTATCCTTGATTAACGTTTATTAATAACTAGGATTTTTACGGGATGTTACAAATGGCGAGTGTGGTACAAAAATTAGTGCATTTAACGTAATTTTAATAGTAAAAATCTAAAGTTTGACATTTCATCCAACACTCAGATGCAACAAATATGACTTAAATGTCGTATTTAACGTGTGATATCTCACTCGTTTTAAGTTTTTCATAATTCGGCGGATGTAAGGGTAAGAAATGCCCAAAAAAATAAAGAAAATCAAAACTCATATGATATCTAAAAAAATCGAAATATTTAACAAGATTTATCTTAAATTAAATAGGATTATATTTAGAAATTATCGTAAAATTAGTATTTTCTAAAATTTTGTCGTTTAAAGGGTGAAAAGCAAAAAGTAGTAAATTGACCAAATTGCTCATTTGACTAAAAATATTTGAAAAAAAAAAATAATAATAAAAATAGAAAGAGAACTTGACCAGAAGGGAGGGAGGACACGTGTGGATTAATGTATGACTTTTTTACACTTTGCAATTTGATGTCTTTTTGCAAAGGATCTGCAATAAATTATTTATTTATATATTTACTTTTGTCTTTATCCTACAAATGTCATTTTCTATTATAACCTCAAAGCTCAAATGTACAAAATAGCCGCACAAAAAAATATTAAAGGAATAACACCCCAACTTTTTTTTTTTTTTTTTTAATATCTTTTAAAACTTTTTCTAATAATGTTTTTGTTCTAAAAATGTGAAACAGAAAGTACGAAAAATAAAATATAAAGTTTAGCAATATTAAATTATAAAAAAATACGGAACATAAACTATCATTTACGGATGAAAGCAGACGGGGGACTATATCGGTCCCCTCGCATATCTGACTCATATTATGGCTTTAAACATGCTAATCAAGTACGGAGTATTAGGAAACACAAGTTTGAAAATATACACTTTGGTTATAATAAACTAAGTCAATACTGCAATCATTAATAACTTAAACAGTACATTTATGACATGAACAATAAAACCCAACACAGAATATGGGCGCAGGAAGATTCAATGAACACAAGTCGAACGGAATGAAAAAACATAAAGATGCAACACGGCCAAAATAGAGAAAATACAATAGTTACGCCCAGCTTGGTTCAATCCAAGCATGAGGGGACAAATGATATGTAGTTCCAAATAAATCCTTTTGCTGGATGTTTTCGCCATTGTATGTCAGATAGGTGCATGTTTCGAGTGAATAGAACACCATCTTTCTGTTCTTGGACAGCAGTATTGGAAAGCAAATCGTATTCTCCATTTCTCGTGTTTTGGCTTCGATGCATAGACATGTCGTGTCACAAATATAAATAATGTGATTTCCTAAACTATATATTTTCTCCCATTCCTCTATGGAAGCATCCCACTTAAAAACTTCAACACGTTCTCCAAACTTGCCCACAATGACTTTTAAAATATCTTGATCACATTTCACTAAATAATATCTTGCTGGATATGTGGAACAGCTTAGTGGGACTGTAGCTTCATCAAGCGTCGAGTAATTATCTTCACCCAATTCTTTAAAACCAATAAGTTTACCATCTCCATCCAAGGCATAAAGATCTTGTCCAAAGAATGTAAGAAAAGCGAATAGAAGCTGGCTCAGCACCAACACGAATTGTTCGCCAGGATGATTCCCGAGCTACATAGTGGATCAAAACAAGGCATTCATCGCCTACTGAAAATCCAGCAATCATACAATCCGGGATGTAGGTGGTGCTGAGAAACACGCAGTATAAAAGCATAACTTGTATCCGGAAGCTTGCGGAGATCACAGGTGAAGGGGTTATATAAAACTAAACATTGCATTTCATAGCTGTCAAAGAACAACCACCCAAACCTGGAACATAGAATTTCATGATGAGGTATCGATACATGTAGATTTTTCATAAAGTAGTTGTCACCCAACACCGGATCAGTGAAAGTGATGATGCCTTGATGGTTGTCTACCACCATCAACCAAGCAGAGACTAATGAATGAGTCTGCAATCTTTTGATGAAGTTTTGTTGCTCCATTGTATCAAAGGTGCTGCTTCCTCACAGCGTTTGCATGTAGCACTAAAGTTTAGGTATTCCACACATACACAATGCTCCATAATCATCTCCAGCATATCAAAGGAAGATTGAGAAGGTTCCATTCATTAAGTCCAATCTCATTGTCTGTATCTGATCTTACCACTATCTGGTTCTCTTCTTGTTTAGAATCAAGAGTACACTTAGCTCCTCCATGATCATCTTCAAACCTAAGCAACATATGATTTTAGGAAATCACACACTCGATGCAATAAATAAACACAAATCAATACAAATAAGAATAAAAAGAATACCTGCATTCCCATACGGACACATTGCTTGATGGCAGCACTAGTGAAGGCATAGAAGATAGGAGATGGTATTTTCTTTGACATGGTATGAATACAAAATGTTGTCTATTTTGTCACGAAGTGTATATAACCCCCAACTCGAGGCAATCCCAGGTCTAAAATATGCCAAGTTATCACGCCCAAAATCCACAAAAATATAGCGTCTTTGAGGTCAAACAATTGTTCCCACAACTCCGTAGTCCCTAGTATGTCGTTGAAGTCTTCCAAATCATGCCAGCTCTTACAACTCATGTCCAAGCCTTTAAATTTCTCCATATCTTTCGACTTTAAACTAGTCATGTCCAATTTATACAAGTAAACTGCATCAAGTCTGTTCTCAGAAAATCCTACCTCAATGTAGAATAATTCATTACAATAACCTTTCAGAAAATAAGTCAGTTCATCAGAATGCTCCCAGGATTTAGCAGGATGTGACCCTAAGAGCAAAACTTTATTAAAACTTCTTTGTCTTTAACCAGGATGTCAAGTTGTATGACAAAATGAGCAAAATCACCTTCACGATTCAATGCATACATTTTACCATTACAACAAGTTAAGTTATGTATAAAATCACCATCTTCGCCGGTTATTCTTTTGAGTTGGCTAGCGTATGACATCTCGATCCATCTTAACTTCTTTCTTTTACCTTCTAGACGAAAAAAAACAAAGGTAGGTTTGTTGGTGCGAGTTAACACGAGAACTGAACTTGGATTGTCAGGAGGGGCTGACAAACAACATTCACGGATAGATTCTGAATCTCCATCTTTTAAAATCAAAGGGGGAAAATTGATCATCTTAGAAGTGACCGGATTCCAAAGAGACCACATTACATTTTGTAAACGGTCAGAAAGAATAACCCAGCCATGATAATATCCTCGAATCGTCTTCCGAGCAACTCAGGGATTTGACATTGATATTTAGTAAGCGGGTCATACAGGTGTAGAAGTATTGGTCTCTAGAACTATCTTCGTCGGCTCCTAGGTTCTGAGAAACAAACCACGGATATTTTGCAGATAACGGAGGCAATTGGTGAAGTACTGAACCACTTTGCTTCTGCTCCATCTAAAATGTTCATAACAATATTTTGAGTGTTGAACTTTTATTACATTCAAAAGTACCTAATTGGCCTTAAAATAGACAACAGCGGGTATCACTTCTGTTTCTGTGATTTTATTAAACTTTTGCTTGCAAGAAACATCAATAAGCCAACAAAACAACCCAAACAATCACTCGTAAAGGTTATTGCTGAATAAAAGATACTGTAGTACGATATGAAATTCCAAGCACCCCATATAATTGTAAGTTACTCTTTAAGTTCATCATTAAACTATTTAAATCAGCCTTAAAAAAAGATGCTGCTTACCAGATTTCAAACATGACCCGCTATTTTTAACCCGTAAACAAAATCATCCCAAAATGACTAAAAATAAGCAGATAGCAGTGCTTATTGGGCATGAAAATAAGCAGACAAAACAGCCAAAAAGGTGATTGCTTCTAAGTAACAAAACAAGATATTCAATCTTTAAAACAGTGAGGTAAAAGCACTAGTAGCTGAAGTAACAAGAATTAGACTTGAATTCATACCTTACAGGACTAACGATTTTAGTTTACAGGATTAAAGATCGAAACTTTCCAACACTAATCGACATCATAAAGTTTGGACTTGTTGAACACATTAAAGTTTTAAATAAAAATTATATCTTTGAAACAATCTTGAACATTAGAAGCAAAATTATAATCAAAAGAATGAATTTCATACCTCAAACTTCAAGAAACTTGAAAAAAATCTTCAACTTGAACTTGGACTTATTGATTAAATCTGTATAATTAACAAGAATCACAACTGAATCAATTTCAATTATAATTAAAGATACAAACTTTAAAATCGAAATCAAAATCTTGAACTTGGACTTACTGATTACAATTACAATAACTTACAAAGGGTTATTGATTACACATGAACTACCCTTATTATTTTTTTATTTTTTTACTGTACTAAAATTGGGAATACAAACATGGAGTAATGTGTCTGGTTTTCTAGCTGTTCCTATCTAATCTAATGTCTCTATCAAGTTCAGTACTTTCAATATATTTTATTTCTTTTTTCCTTAATGTTTTTTGTATTATATATTTCGTTTTTGCTTTTTTTAAGCTTTTTAGGTGTACACCTTTTTTCTCTATTACATTTTTCATATAAGAAAATATTCTCTCTTATAATATTTTTTAGCACACAGCCACAAAAACACACTCATTTCACCTTTTGTTTATTTTACATCCAAAAACAAAATAACAAAAATCAGATAACACTAGTTATCTACATGGTATTCTGCCTATAACACAGAGAGCTTGAATTTTTTTATTACAAAATAAAATTATAAGTCTAAACTCTCGCTTGGTCATCCTAAGCTCCATCACTACTTCACGAATAATAAGCAATTTTATAATATTGTATAATTGTCTGATAAAACTCTATAAATTAAATAGGGTTGAGTTATTAAGACACTATTTGGTTATTAAGACCCCTTTTTTTTTTTTTTTTTATTTTTTTATTTTTATAATTTTGTTTATATCAAAATATAAATCTGAAAATGCGGAGCTTAAATATAAAGTTTAATAAATGACAATAAAAGCTATCTGAAATCTGACAAAAAATGTGTTGTCTTGAAAAAGCGGGGGACAAAGGGGGACAAGGTGGCAAGTAGGGGTAGGAGGTTGGAATAGATGAATTAAATAATGTTGAGGCCAGGATATTTTATTAATTTATCAAGATATTATTATATCGATAAATTAATATTTACTAATTTAAAGAAATTTTATGTTTGGCTTTTAAATTTCTAAGTCTAATATACTAATTACGATATATCTAGTTAGAGATGAAAAATAAATTAGAAAAATAAGTTCAATTAACATTTTATGAATTCACATTCACAAATCAATTGAATTTGTCAAGTTCATTGTTTTATAATAAGTAAAAACTTAGTTTCGTACTTTTGTTTGGACAAGTTCCAATTCGTATGACCTTATTAAATTAATTGAATTTCTACAAGTTCTAATTATGTATGGCTTATATATATGAAAATTTCTAGTAATTATTTATAATTTTGTTGGGACCAATATATATCTGTAAGTTTCAAAAAATATATATCTTAATATTTTATCGATTAGGATCAAATTTGTACTCGTCCCAAATTGGGATGAACAAATTATTAGTTTTATCGAGGTTATTAATTTATCAGTATTAATTTATATAGTTTTATAGTAAATTATTAGTGTCAACAAAGTTTTGACACGGTTGTTCAAGCTACCCTATGGACCTTATGGAGGTTCGGTAATGATATGATTTTCGCATCAAAATGACCCAACAAGTGCCTCATCCTTGATAATATCAAACTATCATCATTCACTTGTGCCCTATAGACAAAAGAAAGTCTCCATTAAGTGGATTGATTGGATATGTAACCCTTGCAATGCTATTTTATTTTGTTCTTAACTTTTCTACCTTCTTACTAGTTTAATCTTATTTATATATATATACTGATGTTGTTAAAAAAAATGTCACACGGGAATAATAAGAAACAACTATGGTCGACGAAAAATCTCGTTTTGTCTTAATCTTCTATGTAACTATAGGGCTGAGTGACGACCGACTGACGCCCGACTCCGACCGACACAAACAGACCTTAACTCGGGTCGGGATTCGGGTTGGGTTTTCAGCCTTGTCGGGACTCAGGTCGGGTCGGGAGTCGGGATTGTTTCGGGATAACACAAAGAAAACAATACAAACCGGTTTGTTTCGGTTTGGGATTACCCGAACTAGAATCAGGTCGGGATTCGGTTAGAATTTTCAGCCTTGTCGGTTTCGAGATGGGTCGGGACGGGTCGGTTTCGACCCGATGCTCATTTCTATGTAACTATGTTAAAGAACATTAAACTCATCTTCCTTACAACAAAGAGCTTTCACTATATGACATTAAAACCGCTTATTAAAATGCTCTAGTTAATTAGTCGAGCTCCAGCGAATCTTGAATAAGACCCTATTACCTAGATTCACTTTAAACATAGATTGATTAGCAAACTGTTAACCCTTGATCGATTACCCACCAATAGCATGAACCCCAAGCTTTAATATCATGGTCATGCTTCAAATATCAGCTAATAATCCGTTTATGATTACTTGTATATATTATTATTTTTTATATTATCTTATTAACCATATCAGTTGAAAACACATGTCATGGGTGTAGAATGGTGACATGAAAAATCTGAATTTGTTACTTATAAGAAACGATAAACTTTGAGAGAACTTAATATTTAACCTACGATCAATTGAAACTTAGGATATTGAAACTTTTACCAGAATCGATCACGATTGTCACTTGAGATCTTCAAAATCCTTATCGCCCTTCTATCGGAATTCTTCTGTGTTTTTTTTAGAGTCGACTTAATGTAATGTAGGGTTTCATTAGATAATAAGTCACGACATATATACGTTCATAATGTCTATATTTACTACATTCAACCTCAACTCCCATATTAACATAATTGACCCTTACCTCAACCCAATCAGATCAACTAGGGAGTTATTATTTAGTTTGTTAGACTATTTGATTATTGGCCCAAAACCGATACATTACTTAGGGCATTCTGGCGTGAAAAAAGTCCAAAATTTACATAAAGTTCTATCATTAGTCTTAAGCGTATCGCAGTCCGACCACAACGATCGAATTGATTATCTTCATGCATAAGGATACTAGATTACCTAGTAGAAAAGATTTCAAAATCATGTGATATGAAGAACTTTATGATCATAGACCTTTTATTATTAAATGCTTTTGTTTCCTTGCGACAAATTATAAATTTTATACATAGAGGGTGTTTGGGGTTGCGTTTGCTACCTAATTATTTGATTATCACAACTTGAAAACGCAATAAAGGAGAATCTAGTGTTTGGATTGGAAAAGGAAAAAACTGCTTATTTGCGTTTTGAAGACTCAAAACTGCGTTTTCTAAAAGCATGGGGAGAGGTGCAGTTGGAAAACGTCATTTGGGAACCACACTTTTGGGAAACGCACTTTTCCCCAAACACCCCCATAGTAAAAATAAGTTTAAAATAAAATTTTTATATAATAAAAGAAAACCCAAGTGAAAATTATTGTATTTCAGAAAAAAAGAATGTTTCCTTATTAAGTATTATTTTATTTACAAATATTATTTAAAAAAAAAATTAAATAGGAAAACTTAAATATTTCCAAATATGTCCAAAAAGTTTCTAAATTCGGTTTATAAAAACAATGTAAAAATTTTGAAAATATGCATGTACTTGTCGGTTAATACTTACTATATCATCCAAATTTTATGTCCATTTTGACTTTTTAATCAATTTTGATCTTAAATATATTTTTTTTATTATATAATACTTGATGAAAGTTATACCAATTAAAATACACTTAAAACCTAATTTCATTTATATATTTTACAACAAGTATTATATAATGCAAAAAGATATATTTAAGCTCAAAGTTTGATTGAAAAATCAAGTTTGACATAAAATTTGAGACGGAGGGAGTAATAGTTTAGGACCAAATAGTAAAATTTTGAAGAAACAAATGTCATACACAGTCATATTGCAATCCTGCCTATTCATATTGACTTTTGCTAAGGCGAGTCATCTCCATCACCTACTAATTAACAATTTCTGATGACGTATAGTCTGTAGTCGGGTCACGAACCCGACCAAGATCCGATACTAACGAGCCCAGCACGAACTGGGCTAAGCCGATAAGTGTTTGGGCCCACGAAGGCCCAACTCCAATGTTACTTATGGAATGAGATATCGGATATCTCCTAATTATGGATATAATCGTTTGCTAACCGACTTAGGCGGGATCGCGAAGGTTGGGAACACGGAACCAACAAGGATTCCGTGTGTATATAAAGGAACCCTATCCTCGTTAAAGGTATGATAGACAAAACCCTAAATCTCCTATTAACCCTAAAACCGATTACTTACTCTCATGGGAGGATAATCGGGAGACTATCCTGATAAGCTCGACGGTGTTTTCTGTTTACTTAGTGCGCATGTCTCAAGCAGCAATATCCAATTGATACGAGAACCGGAGCCCAAACAAGGAACACCCAACTTTTGTATCAACAAGTGGGGCCATCCGTGGGACCCTAAGAACTAAGAACTAGAATGACGAAGCAGGGAAACCTAAGCCAGCGATCGCACGGCGATACACATGGAAAGAAGCCGCAAAGCGGATCGGCTTCCAAACAGACCTCTGGAACAACCAGTGTTGCTAAGAACCAAGGATCGAGCCTAGACCTGGTCTTCCCTACGGTGGAACCACGCTCGGGGAGAACCCAGGCCACTACAACCACCACCAGCGCAGGAGATCCACTGCGCAACCCTTTCACCACTCCCCAAACTTCAAGAAACTTGAAAAAAATCTTCAACTTGAACTTGGACTTATTGATTAAATCTGTATAATTAACAAGAATCACAACTGAATCACTTTCAATTATAATTAAAGATACAAACTTTAAAATCGAAATCAAAATCTTGAACTTGGACTTACTGATTACAATTACAATAACTTAGAAGGGGTTATTGATTACGTATGAACTACCCTTATTATTTTTTTATTTTTTTACTGTACTAAAATTGGGAATACAAACATGGAGTAATGTGTCTGGTTTTCTAACTGTTCCTATCTAATCTAATGTCACTATCAAGTTCCGTACTTTTAATAAACTTTTTTCTTTTCTTTTTATCACTTTATTACTTATATTAGAGACCGGATATTAGTACCCCTAAAATACAACTAATACCTCTTATTTTATTTTATTTTTTATTTTATCTTTTCTTTTATATTTATAGTTTTGGTTTTATTGTTAAACTGTAAATAAAAACTAAATAAAATATAAAGGTTCATAAGTCAAAAGTAGTAAAATACAAAAACTACGAAGCAAAAACTATAAAAACTGTCTTTTACTGTTAATAAAGTATGTAAGAATGTCGGAAAAGGAAAAATAAACTATAACGTTTGACAGTTAAAAGTAATAAAGGCGAAGATACGAATAAAAAAACATAAAAATTTTTTTGTTCCGTCGATAAAGTGGGTATTAAAGATGGTGTTAGAAGTATTTTAGGAATATAGGTACCAATAGCATCCCCATTATATTATTCATCCTTCTCCACCAAACTCACCGTTTCATGTGATCGCAAATCATCGTTAAGCACACTACTAAATCTACCATCAAATAAGTGTAATGATCACCATGAGACCAAACATATAAAAATAACTCACTTTATATAATGTAATGTAATGTAAAAGAAAAAGTGCGACCGTTTATTGGTCGAAACCAATGTCAAATGTAATGGATTGCACGCGGAAGAAGGATGGAGGTAATGGGCAAGACACATGTATATAGTAGAGAGTAAAAGATGAAGGTCGGAGTGGTCATTCACCCATGTATATAGTAGAGAGTAAGCATGGAAAACACTTTTTAGCATTGGGGCAAGACACAAATTATAAATACTCATTAGGGGGGGGGGGTTAAAAATGAATCTATAAAGAGTACATTTTCAGAACATAATCTCTATTCTCACATTATATTTATCTCGAGCATTATTTATGCAATTGAAAGCATAAAATGAGAGTGTCAATAATAGTTCTACTACGCCATCATCTTACAAAAATAAAGTTTGTAATCATCCTACATAAACCTCAACTTTCGCCAAGAACGAGCGAGAAAAATTAGTTGAAATGGGTCATACTTCATCGTATAATATCAATAATTGTATCACAATGAAGCTTAATTTTAAAGCAACACACATGCATTGCTAAAACATATCCTAAAACGTCCTAATGACCATTAGGTGACATAAACCGATAACAAAATTTTAGTGAGAACACGGTACCTAAGTCAGAATGTTTGATACAAAAATAGACTAAACATTATGTGATTTAAAAATAAAAAATCAACACAATTAATAGATACCATAGAATAAGGGCATATATTTGGAACAAATGGAGCCATAAAATAATAATTGAAATCTACAAACCCTTCTTCTTTTATTCTTTTATCTTTATACTTTTTTGGTTTAGACCCTCAAAACTTCTGATAGATATCGAATAGATACTTATTTTGTAACTTCCCAAATTTGCAATGTAAACAATAACATAAATATTATTTCTCAACTTTGACTTTAAATATTTTAATTTGTGTTATATAATATTTAATGAAAATTATATTAATGAAAATACATTTAATAGCCAATCTATTCATATATTTTGCATCAAGTACTATATAACACAAATAAAAATATTTAAGATCACAAAGAAAAATAAAGACTTAAAAAATCAATAATGAATAATAATTATGAGACGGAGAGAGTATTATTTTTCTCGTTAATAACGAGATTCATGTTGCTACGTTTTAACCTTAACTACAATATTGCTCATTTCTACGGAACCAAAGAAGTTTACTACTTTTTAAATTATTTAACAATGCAATGCAGCATAGCAAATTCTCTCAAATGCATAACAATTAATAGTAATTGACAAAGAGCGCTAACTAGGGTTTTGAATCCTAACACATTGTGTTAAGATATTATCTTTTGTGATTTTGATATGAATTACTTTGTATTATTCATATGTTTAAGACATATTGGAAGTTCACATATTTTTAACTATACGCATTGAAATTTTTATAATTCAAATTAACATAACACCTTGGAAACATGAAATATTGGGCTATTTACATTTGGTGAAACTCAAATTCATTTCGATAATCGTGCACTTATCCTAAAAACAATATGAGGAAAGTATGTCGAAGGATCTTTGTTCCTACACAAATGTTTTTCCGTCTATAATTCTTGAGAAAAAATATTTGTTGTTTTCTATAATGGTGGTAAATGAGTTGCTTGAAAAATCAATCGGGATCGAGTTTTCGTATTAATTAAAAAACTCAATCGATGACTTGACACTTTTAAAACTTTTCAAGAAAAAGAGTCATTGATTGAGGGGAAGAATATTTTTCAAATTTATATCATCTAACGGACTTTCTTAATTATCCTACGTGTTTATCTGTAAAAATATAATTGCCTATGTTGAAGGACTAGGTTTCTAGGATATGATTGTTAGGTTTAGATGATTAAAGTTTGATGAACTCATAATTCCCTTGCTTTATATGATCTGATTGACATGTTGAATTGACTTTTATTAGTCGATTGTTGTTTGGGTGATGTCGACCACCATATATCTGTATGTGTGTTCACTAACGTATGCGGTATATTGGTTATAAGAATGTTCGATCCGGATCCATGATTTAGATGATTGGATGCCGAAGGAAGGGTAACTATATCTTGGGTTGACAAATGAAGAAAGCGGACTTAATTGGACTTCAATGGAAAGTTGGCATGAAATGCAACGTAAGAGGTCTTCTTGCATCGGTAGATGGTTTTCTTGACAAGTGAAGAAAGCGGAGCTTAATTGGACCTCGGTTGGCATTCAAAATGCAGCGTGAAGAATGTCCTTGCATTTGCGAGGCGGTTTTTCTTCCAACCCTACAAACAACAAGAGCGAAAGCTTCTCAACCACTAACGAATCTTTGTGCGGGATACCATTTTAAACAATTTTTGAGTAAATTAAATTAAATTGTTTTGAAAATGGAAAATGTTATTTTAAAATATATTGGACTAAATTTTGAAAATCACGGACTTCATTTATCAAAACTTGAGTCACTCAATTATCGACTACGGTCATGGATTGAGGGAGAGTGATTTAAAATAAAATATTTTCAAGCGATATTTCTTCACAAAAGTTCCGCTTTGTACAATATAAGTGGTGATCTAAAGATTTAATGTTATGTCATGGTATGATCTTTTCTTTAGAATCAAGGTCTTTCAAAATGAAATTTTTTTCTTGTTTGATTGTGAAATTGTTTTATTTTACTAAAGATCTCTTAAAACTATCATACGACACTAACAATCTTTAATGTCTTAAAATGGTCCATATCATCATCTTTCAAAATTTGAATCTTGCCACGTCTTTCCCCAAAATTTTATAAATGATTTAAATCGGTTGGGATCACAAATCTCAAATGGTTTGATATTTCGATCGGGGTGGAGATCGTGTTTTAAATCTCAAATCTTTTAAATGGAATTGATTTTAGTCCTTTATAGGCACTCCACGCCTCCATGTGCCAAATGATTTTAATATACATAATGCACATGAGGAGGAGGATTTATGATGAGTATTTAAACAAGGCACATTTTCTCCCATGTTTTCTAAACTTAATTAAATCACTTGGGATCCAAAATCTCAAAGGGTTTGATATTTTTGATCGGGGAGAATTTGTGATTTAATAATGAAATTTGAAAATCAAATGGCATTTTCCATGGATTATAAAGTACCTTGATTGTGATCAAGAAATTATTTCAAAGAACTCTTGATTTCAAATATCCTCCATGTACCAAATTTCAAAGAACTCTTTCTAAATCACACACGCACATGTTGAGGGAGGTTTTCTAAATGATCAAAACTATTAGGGTACAAAATGCTTTGATCTCGTATCACAAGTACCTTGATTGTTTTCAAATGATTTTTCAATTGGTTTCACGGAAGAATGAAGCGTACCAAAAGACCGACCATTTTACTTTATGCATGGTGTTATAAGGATGGTTAGGTTAGGTATTCGTTCCCACGATCCCGCCGGAGCGGAGGGATCTACCAGAGACAATCCACTAGATAGTGTAGAGTCCTTGGGTATATTGAAAAAAGGAGAAAATGAGAAATGGGAAGAGTGCGGATGAGACGAGCTAGTCTTGGAATAAACCCAACAAGGTTCTAGTAATGAAGTCTCGGTAAGCTTGAAGGGGTTGAAGAATGAAAAAGAGCCGAATGTGAAAAGGGTGAAAAGAAATAGCCCTCCATCAATTCAACCTTAGGCGTAAACCGGGTTCAATACATATACTCTTGGTGGTTACTAAGGTAACGCGGTATTGAAGACAAGGCGTCATGGACCAAATGGCCTTGCACTAAACTTCCCAAACCACTCAAGTTCCTCTTAAAAGGACTTGTTTCATTCTCACGGGGAACCGACATTATCTATCGACTTTCTCTTGAGATTGTTGATATTGAAGAAGGAGACCTCTCCTAGTCTCCGGCATAAGAACCAAATGTGCACTATTGAGTCTAGAGCCAAGAGATCATCCACAATATCTCGTTAGGACACTAAATTCTTGAAGACTTGCTTTTCACACAATGTGGAAAGTAAGAATATATTGAGAGTCCCACGCATTATCCTTGTGGTTTTGCGAACATCCGAGTGGTATGTAAAAGTATTCACGATGAAGATGGAAATCCTTCAGAGCCAACATCAAACAAGCTCTTGGTGGGTGACATGTGAGATCTTCTCGTAAGATCAAACTTGTGACAACCGGATAGAAACAATGGGGCGATTCGGTCTTGAATCAACCTTGGTCCGAGAATGGAATTGGCGAATACTTTTGGAAAAACCGTTCGATGTGCAAATCTTCTTTTCTCTAGCACGTCGAATGTGTACTTATGTTTTCAAAATTCAAAAGTATCTCGATTGAAAATACTTTTAGAAAAACCGGTCGATGTGTGAATCTCTTCTTTTCAATAGCACGTCGATTGTGTACTATTTTCAAATACAAAAGTGTTTTGATTGAAAATTGATCTTTCTCATAAAACCTTCGTCGTGTTGCAAAACTCTTTATTCTAAGCAATACACGATTGTTTTCAAATCATTTTCATCAATCGGTGAATCTCAATTATTGGTTCACTCACTCCGTGTTGTCTTCTTTGAGGCGTTCGGTTTGAGAACGGCTGAAACATTGCGAAACCACATCAAGGAGATTCTTAGGAATCCTACGATCAGGCGATGCTTGTCCGATCAGCGGGAACCGTGGGCGTGTACCTCAATTCAACGAAGTGATCAAAGACACTTCGTGTGTTTTATTGCTAGCTGTTGTTTGCGGTACATTTGGACGATTGTGGTGATCGAATTGAGAGTCAATCCAAAGCCGCATGTTCACAAACAACCACACTTAATTAAAGAAATCATGGTGGTGCATATCTACATAACTTTGGTTACGATATTTTTATACTATGCTTACCTTATTCTGCAAATATCATGAACCGGTAAGGCTTCGCTACTCGATGGAAAGATGTCATGATTCAAAAGTGTGAGCATGTCGGTCAAAGTCACAACTTCACATGATGGCAACACAATAAAGGGTGATCCAGATTTCATGGTCGATGATCTCAAAAAAGCTCAAAGATCATCAATGATGTGGATCGATTAAAGGCCTCCACTTAAAGTACGGATCAATGCGGACTTTGAAGAATCACTACAAAAGCACAAAGATTGCGGAAATGAAGAATTCAAGTCTCTGAGCTCAAGAACAATGTCAAGAATAGAATGCTAGGATTGAAATGTAAAACATGGGGTGACCTCCTTAGGGAGATTGTTAGGAATTGGAAAATTTCTTAGTGAAGAGTCGGTCACCCCAAATGTTATCTAGCATAAGTTAGCTAAATAGATTTGTCGTTAGTCACGTTATTTATTGTTTTATTAGTTAGTCGATGGCGTAAAATAGTTTGGTGCAACTCCGTGGAGGAAGGACGGGTCTTTACCCAATGTATCCACGATCCCAGGCCGATGGAGGTCGAGTTTCTTGTAACTATAAATACCCTTCCATCCATGGAAGGGTGGTGCTTCAATCTAATATTCCACTTTTGTAAACCAACTCTCTACCAAGAAACACCCAACTCTCTAACTTTCTCTCTCTAATGGCTAACATGTATTTTGATCTACCAAGACCACCGAATCATCAAACACGTAAAATAATGATCCTACAATTATTTTTCTCGTTAATAACGAGATTCATGTTGCTACTTTTTAACCTTAACTACAATATTGCTCATTTCTACGGAACCAAAGAAGTTTACTACTTTTTAAATTATTTAACAATGCAATGCAGCATAGCAAATTCTCTCAAATGCATAACAATTAATAGTAATTGACAAAGAGCGCTAACTAGGGTTTTGAATCCTAACACATTGTGTTAAGATATTATCTTTGTGATTTTGATATGAATTACTTTGTATTATTCATATGTTTAAGACATATTGGAAGTTCACATATTTTAACTATACGCATTGAAATTTTTATAATTCAAATTAACATAACACCTTGGAAACATGAAATATTGGGCTATTTACATTTGGTGAAACTCAAATTCATTTCGATAAAACAGTTCGTGAGTAGGAGGTTACAAAATAGGGAAAATCAATCTCATGTAACTAGTTAGTTAGATAATCGATTTCGATTAGAACTTAGTTAAAAATAATAATATAAAATTCAAGTAAGCACATTGGGTTTAACTTATTTCAATATAAAGATTTATGTTTCATTTATGCTTTGTTCAATTATTAACCCATCGAATTACAAAACTAAAACCCAATTAAGTAATGTCTGCAGTTTAGGAAGTTAAATTTGTAGTTCTACTGGCGATAAATGTTACCCTTAGTATAAATACACATGAAATATAAGGCGATAATTACACAAATGAATAATTCGTACAAGCACGATTAATAAATAAGCGTGTTTTGTACTCACCTTATTTGACAAGGAGCTTTCACAACTCACTATAGAGCTTCCTACTTAATATTCACACTTTCATGAAGATATTATGCGACACTAAAATGCTTATCTAACATAGTGCTCTAGTTAATTGGTCGAGTTCATGCAAGTCTTCGTGTTTTCTAATAAGACCCTTTTTGCTTAGCCTAGATTCAACTTTAAAACATATAATGTTTATGGTTTATATTAACTTTTTATTAAACATACTTCCCTTAGTTTAGTAATTAAACATGGTGAAAACCCTTTGAATGTGTTTGTCTTTTTACTTTTCTTCTGAAACTTGATTGATTTACTCTCGACTTGCCCCCCTTTAATTAGTATGATCCCCAAGCTTTAATATCTTCAAAAATAACATATAATCCATTTATAAAGCTTTTAACTATCAAAAAAAATGCTGGGGGCTTTATTAACAATATCAGTTGAATACACATGTCCAATCAATTTACTATACGCTTAGACTTACATATATCACAGGTGTAGTATCGTAACATGGAAAATCTGGATTTACTATTTAACTTATATGAATCAATAAAATTAAAATTAAAAAAAATAAAATATAAATAAATAAATAAATAAATAAAAACCCAAAAAACACTTGATATATATTTGATCTTTTTACCTATATATAATCAATTGAAACGTGGGATTGGAAGTTTTACCAGAATCACGATCGTCACTCGATATCCTTTTCGCCGTTTCTATCGGTATTCTTACGTGTTTTTTAGAGTCGACGTAATGTACCGTAGGGTTTCATTAGACAATAAGTCAAGCCGTATATATACATTCATAATGTAAACATTCAACCCTCAACTCTCATATTAACATAATTGACCCTTTAGCTCAACCCAATAAAATAAACTACGAGTACTTATTTCAAAACTTAAAAAAACCTTTTATATTCGCACACTTTCCATTATTATCTATTAATATCGATTGATCTATTGTATTTTTTAACGAATGACTTTACTTTGTTTAACTCGCATTGTGTTGAGGTTATTGTTATAGGCAATATGCATGTCTAAATAATACTAATAACTCTTGATGAAGTTAAGCGATAAAGTTTCAAAAATCATTTTCAATATATCCTTATTTAACCTTAAAAAGGAACTACGTTAGTCATTGTGTTGGAACAGCGTAAATCATTAGAGCATTGACTTCTACTTATCTTTTGTTATAGATCGGGGTATGTTTTATAACTATGTGTAACCTTGCAACAACATTATATCCTCGCAACACTTGTATAGTTGCGAGGGGATCTGAGACGATGTATATGTATAAATACCCCTACCTCATGGGTAATGAGATGTATGATATCAAAATGTTTCTGAGACTTTCTTCTTTTCTCTCGTTTCTCTCTTTAGAATAAAGTGTCCACACCCACTTTATATCTTTTAGATTAATAGTAGGCGTGATATTTGGGAATAATGATTGGTATCAAGAGCCAAATATGATTAGTTGTTTCATCCAAAGAGTGTTTTAGCTTCGTTTAGATCTTTATTAGTAGTAAAGTTTTCAGGTTATATAGATTGTTAAAGACTTTCTCTCTAAAACAATTTTTTCTTCTACGACTTTATTAAGATCATTCATTGGCGTGTTTAATCTTATAAACTTGTGTGAGAAAAATATTTTAGAGATTAAGGAAGCGTTTTTCATCATTCTATACAAACATTTTAGAAATTTGATGAAGATTTGTGCTAAAAAGCGTAGATAAAATGGTTTGAAAAAATGTACTTTTGCTCTTAAAATTTTGTTGGCAAAATTAGGGTTTATGTGCGATAGTGGCTGAGAATAGGTTGCGATACTTGTTTCTGGTTGCGATAGCTATTAGTTACAAGTTTTGGGTTGCGATAGTCTTTGTTATTGATGTGTGAGACTGATTCTTGTGATGCTAGCTTTGCGAAGCTTTCTGTTACCCACTGTTTATGAAAGAACACTCTGCCCAACTCGAAAGAAATTGTTGCGATAGGTTTAACTATAAGTTATGATAGAACAAGCTTGCGACACCTCCTTTGCGAGACCTATTGTTACCCAGTGTTGACGAAAGTAAACTCTTCCCATTTTACAAGGGATTGTTGTGACAACTACTGTTTGTAAGACTTTTTGTTGCGAGACCTTGATTACTAGTCCTTGTCAATTCCACTAAAATTAAACTTTAAATTAATCAAACTTAATTAGCGTGAAAACCTTTAAGAGACTTTAACCAACTGATCATCACAAACATCTAGCAATCAACACTCAACAATTTCTTTTCCTACAAGCTAAAACGCAACTTTCAAACAAAAAAAACATCTCATATCAAAGATCCAACATCACAATGTCTACAACTCAAGATGCATTGGCCGCATGGAGTGATGTTAGGCCTCTCATGTTGTATCGGAGAAATCATATTCAATGGTCTTCAAGGTTTATGAATGTTCTCATGGAATTCATAGAAAGAAAACGGTTGATTAACTCTATCAAACATGGTCCATATGTATTGAAGGAGATTGATGATGCAGCTAATCCTGGACAAAAGAAACTTCAAGATGATGATCTAAGTACCACTGAACTTGCTCAATTTGAAGCTGATATTCGAGCTAAGAATCTAATTTTGTTTGGATTGAGCAATGAGATCTACAATGCCATTGATAGTAATCTAACAGCTCATGATCTTGGCAAGCTTTAGAAAGATTGATGCAAGGTGCAGATGTTGGCACACAAACTCAGCAAACATTAGCTTTGTAGAACTATCAATCTTTTAAGCAACTCCCTGAAGAAAATCTTGAAGATGCATACATTCATTTCAACAAGCTTATCAATGAAATAAATCGTCACATCCTTAAAAGAACAAACATTGAACACAACACTATGTTTTCACCAACCTACAACGAATGGAGCGTTTCACCATTGCAATCAGACATAATCAAGACCTCACAATGAAAGATATTGATAAGGATTTAAAAGGTACACTTTTGAGGGGTCACTTAATCCCTTAATCGACCACTTTAATATCCGTTACTGCTTAATTTCGTTCCTTTTAACTTTTTAGGTCTCTTTAAGACAAAATGCTGGAATGATGCTTATTTGGACGAAAAGGCGTGAATATGTGAAGAAAATGGCTAAAGTCAAGATCGAGACACTCAAGCTGTTGGAAACACACCTAATGGCGTCACAAACATAAGGTGGCGTCGTCCCTCTTTAGGTGATTAACATTGTGACGGCTCAGTAGCGAATTTGCTATTATGAAGCTGACGGCGTCATGCTTTGAAGAGTAGGCGTCACGAATATTTTCCTCCCAGGGCGGCCTAGATCCGATTCGACGACGTCGAGCCGAAGGCGACGGCGTCACAACCACAAGGTGGCGTCGTCGCAAGTTGACAGCCAAGGCGAAACCCTAATGACGGCAGCGGCGTCACAATTAAAGTGAGGTCGTCACGGTTGTAACTCTATATATAGAATTCGATTTTCGGACTATTAAAGAGGTAGATTTGTGGAGTAAAACCCTAAACGATTTTGGTTTATCTTGGGCGATATCTTAGGGTTCTCATAACCTATTTTACATCAAGATAAGTAATTTACTTCATTGATTTCATTATGTCTTCAATTTTATGTGTGTATGCTTGCATGTTTACCATGTCCGGCTAATTTACTTGTGTGTTTGCTTAGATCTATGAAACCTAGTTATTAATTATTGATTGGTTGTCTCTTATCTTAATTGTAATTGGCTTAGGATTGCAATAGGCCATCGTTGTGTTTTAATGCTTGAGTAGTCTTTGTGAACATTAGTTTATAATCGCCTAGAGTTATTGTAGGCTAAAAATCCAAAGATAACCTTAGAGTTGGTTTATGAATCCTAGAGATTTTGTGGCGATAACCTTAAGGTATTCTCAAAGAGTTAGAGAGAAAAGCATACCCTACGACCTTAGAAGACACAACGCGTTAAGAATAAGGACGTGACAATTCAACCACCAATAAAAGATAACTAGGGAGTAATAGTATCTAGGTAAACACATTTTTAATCATCATACGAGCACACATCAATTAGACATAGACTACCCTTAGCTTAGTTAATTAGAATAGATATTAGTAGAGTAATCGGTAGAAGTACCAGCGATGCGGGTTTTAATATTTATAAGTCTCGTTATACCTATGGTCTACCCTAATGCACTAACAGGCGGTGTACCGGTCGTGTGTAGTGTAGCAATTCGGTAAAACCGAGGTCGTCCTAAGAGCTACGAGGATCGGAAATTAATTTAAGTCTATGTCACGATTTTAATTGCTTTTAAGATTAAAATAATAAATTAACTAATAAAACAAGGAAATTAAAGAAAGCAGATAAAGGCAAGAAGTGCGATCAATAAGGGAGAGCGGTGCTAACCTAGTTATTCATTCTAGCTAGTAATGTCTACGTCTAATTACTTCCAATTGCTTCAGGTGGGGTCAAAGTCGAGAGGACAACATTTGGTCAATTCGCCCTAACCTATCAGCAAAGATGCCACCACTGGAGAAGTCGGTGTCCCTCATAAGTTTAGTTGTTCACGGTCCCTAAGCCGAGTCATTAAGTACCGCTACATGCTAGACTTATAATAGTGGGTGCTCGGGCGTTAGCAACAAACACTCACCCCTAATTCTAAGTTCATCCAAGCGGTGGGTGATCGGTTTGTCAAATCGCACAAGTAGAAAGGGTCGTCAGTTGGTCATATCTTACCCTTCCCATCTCAGTCTACTCACTTAGGGTCAGTTGGTCATATCTCCTAAGCAACTAGCCTCTACCGTCATTCAAAACTACCGAAACAAAGGTAGCTACCAATAAACTATGCATACATACACTTAGAAATAATTATACGGAAGCAATGTAAACGCATACAAAACAATTAAGAAATCATAACTAGGCCAGCACCAGGGTGCTTAGCCAAACATATAGTAAATCATACCAACAAAAATGAATAAATCATGAATTGAATTGAACATAATGTTTGATACAAATTACTTGATAGAGCTAATAATGATGAAGATTGCGGTGAATTCTTCCTTCAAACCGGCTTGATTTCTTTGGAAAATTGCACAGGTGGTGCCCTAATCGAACCCTAGGAGAGGGTGAAGAGATACTTAAAAATGCGATTTAGGGCTATATTTATAGGTCGCGACATGGTTACTACAGTAACTAAATTTATTAGTTACGTCGTAACTAAAGTTACGCCGTAACCAAATTAAAGTTCGACACCAACCGTAGTTTTTATGTTACATTAATATCTTGAAACATTTTTAGCCTAGAGTGCGCTTTTAGCCCCGATCGTTCTTTTCATTTATTTTCAATCCTCGAAATAAATATCATTTAACTTCATTTAGCCCTGGACTTCAACTCCTTCGCCCAAGTTATTAATTACGGCGTAATTAAATTGCCGAATGCAGTAATTCTTCAGCAGTATATTCTTATCCGCTCCGTAATTATCTCTGGCGTAACCAAATTGCAACGTTACGCCGTAACATTCACAAAAATAACTACAACGTAACCATAAGAATAGGTTATGTCGTATCCTTCAAAGCTCATATTTATGTCGTAACCTTATTAGCTAGTTACGGTAATCTTCACATAGAATCCAAAGGCCTCGTAAATTCATCATTAGAGCATATATTTGGCCTTTTCTCACATCATTTCCGCTCTAACGCCTCATTTATCACGAAATGTAAATATGAATGAATATGAGCGAATTAAGTACCATATTAATACAAATGAGGCCATAAACAGGAATTTGATATATAAAATATCGAGGCTAATTTGATGTTATCAACCACCCCCAAATCCAATACCCGATATCGTACCTTTCAATTCTCTAAAAAATATAAGAAAAGATAAAAAAAAAAATAATCTTCCTCAACCCCAACCTTAGCGTAGTAATTTCTCACTAGCATTCCTATTCCTCTAGAGAACGATATCAATCCCGAGGCTTACCCTAATACTACACTACAACGATTAGGTTCTCTGCCTAGGTGGTTGAAAAACTTGCTCGAAGAAAAGGAAGTTTCCTTTAACCCCGAACACGCGTTATACGCGTATCAAGTTTTTGGCGCCGCTACCGTGGAATAGAATAGCTAGTTAGATCTCTATGTAACACCCCAACCCGACAAGGGTAGAAGTATCACATTCTGGTGTCATATCAGAACATACAATTAAAAGCGGAAGTCTTAAGAATAAAGTATCAAGTCATTTAAACAATGATTTACAAGAAAAATTACAAAACCCAAAATGTCTAAGATAAAATGAAATCTCAAAACAAAAGCCCGCCAAAATAAGTCCAAAAGAAAGGTATCTATGGTTAGTCCACTCAAATGATCCAACTCTCACCCCAAACAAAGCCCATCTTCAAACCTAAAACTGCTGGGAAAAGAAATGCGGGTGAGCTTAAAAGCCCGGTGAGCAGATATAACAAAGCGAAGCTAAATAAAATCAAGTGCAAAAGCGAAGCGAAGGAAAAGCGGATAACAAAGTCACGTGAAATGAGAATAATGAGTCAAGAGAAATAATGCGAACACAATTATTACAAATATCTACAATGAGCGAAGCGAGGAGAACGAAGCAAGGCGAGGCATCGATGACATATAAATCGGCACATACAAACCGGGCATACAAGGACTGAAACATAAGCAAACATAGCAGGCGTCGCATCCACACAACATATATGTCATACAATCAAATCAGGAAGTCAAAAGACATGCAAGCCAAACAGATATCTACAAGAAAGCGGAAGCAATTAATTAATAAGTGAGCATGGCAATTGCACAGATTAGAAGCCTTAGATGAAAACATAACAAGTATCATAACAGCGGAAGTACTAACAGCAGTCAAAACATGGCAGTCACACATGACAAGTAGGAATACAGTATGAACACTATAATTAAAAGAATTAAAGACATAGCAGGGCAATTAAACAAGTTAACAAGCTAGACTTCATAAGTTGAACCATCTACCACATCAAACCGTAGCATAAACAGAAATGCAAACATGGCAAGTCAACAACAAGCAGATAAGGGGACCACGGATAGTCATAGTCCACGAGATAAATCGAAAGAGGTACAAAAGATGAACATGTCAACAATCGATTTCATACAAGCACGGTTACGAGACAAATCAAAGGATCACATAACGATGATGGGTAGCATATCAATCGATGACAACGGTAAATCTTATATCGTATACATACATATCATACAGAGTAATCGGTGAGTCGTATAAACATGAATATCAAAATCAAACCATTGACATATAATAACCCGATGCGTGAATGGAACCATAGTGCAAGTAGCGGAATGAAAGTGTGATGATCAATGTAATCGAGTATCTATATTTTGGTAAAAGTGAATCATATAAGGGTATTGAGTAATGAACAAGTGTCTGATTATAGTGCGTTGGGGAATACGGAAGGTACAATATAGGTTTATCAAAAGTGTAAGGGTTATCGTAAATCTATCCCGAGCCAACAAAACAAACCATATCAATAGTGGCAATAGCGACCAAGTAACCAATAGTAACCATTGTATTCGGAGGGTGACCTCGGAATACCAAACCAATATGAGGAGACCTCGGTAACGATTGGAGTAGCTAGCTCCCAAAATGTGAGGGGTGTATTGCACACACGCACCGCATCACCAAAACAAATCATATCATATCAAATTCAAATCAAATCAAATCTAGGATGCATCCATACGCCCGCAAAACAATAATGGCCATACAATATATTTGAAGCGCATAATCAATACAAAATAGGGACGGTGTGGAACATCACTCAACCACACTAAAGTCATGCCATTGGTGCATCAATGACACGGACATGGAACCCCATGCCTAGTTAATGGCTCGGGTATCAATCGAAGGGTCAAACAAAGGTTCAAAGTGTAGCGATATATAGGTCTTCACAATCAAATGTTCAATATCAATGGTTCACAATTCGAGGTTCATAGCAAGGTCCAATATCAAAGTTCGGTAACAGCAGTTCAATATCAAAGTTCGGTAGAGCAGTTCAATATCAAGCGTTCAATATCATAGGTTCAATAGCACGGGTCAATAGCAAGCGATTCGGTAGCAAAGGGTTCAATAACGGAAGTTCAATAATAGTGGTTCAACAACGGAGGGTCAAAGCAAAGATTCAATAGCAATGGTTCAATAGCAATGGTCAAATAGCAAAGAAATATCATAAGCGAACAAAGTCGAAGGATCGAGAAAGTCATGAGAAATCCCTACCGAAAGGGATAGAATATCGTACCTTATACATAAACGAAACACAACAGAAATACCAAGGTGGAAGCAACCTCCATCTCCGCGAATCTACACAATTCATGGTGGTTTTATTAAAAACTTATTTAATTGATTACTTATTTTAGTCGGCTTTCCGGTTTAGTAACTCTCCATATTTAGCAGGTTTCCAAAAATAGTAGGTTTCCATTTTTAGAAAGTTTCCTTATTCAGCATATTTACACAACAAGCCCTTAAGTATCCAATTTTTCATATTACACCCTCATTATCCTTATAATACGAAATACCCCCAAGTTTCCAGAATTTACAAACAAGCCCCTATATTTTTAATAATTACATTTCGGTTTACAAATTTACCCGATTTACAAAATACACCCCTAAGTCACATATTTTACGAAAAAAGGTCCTCATGTTACATTTTATACTAACACCCCCTGGTCCAAAGTATATTACAAAAATAGTCCACAAGTTTTATGATTTACGAAACAACCTCTTTTTATTTTGAAAACTCAATCGGTAATACAATAAAATCATCAAACCATAACCCTAATTCCCCAAATAAAAAACAATCATTATTCCATCATTATTTCATCATTAAGATCAGATCTAGACCATAACATAAACCCTAGGTCGATCGTTCCAATTTTGTTTATCCATTTATACGTTTTTTTTTTATAAAAACCCGATTATAAACAATAATTCGACAAGGCCATTTTAGACAATAAAAATTCGAATGAACATTTTTCCAATATCATATGGGTCGTATAGGTCTTAAATAAAATGGGTTTCACACCCGGAAAATTCGTACGAATTAGATTAGATTTTATACACGGTTTTATCCTCAAAAGTTATTACGATTGATACAAGCTATAACAACTCAAACAACCATTTTCCAGACCTTTATGATGACTAAGACACCCATAAAAATTATGTACACCACCGGAGAATTCATATAACCCGATCTATAGTTTTGCATACGTTTTAAGCATGTAATTCCCATTCGACTATTTAAACATGCATGATTCTTTTTATCATTTTATTTAGGTCATATATGATATAAATAGTATGAGAAAAATACCCAATCGATTTTAGGACGTGTGGATCAAGCGCATGAATTTCATACCTATCGGATGAAGAATCGACCAAAGAAAAATCACCCGATCGAACCAAGCCTCCAACGAACCAAAACCTATTTTTCCAGCTACTCTTGATGATGAAGAACCCATAAAATGCTAGATCCCTTCCAGAAATTCGTATGGAGTCGTGGTGAATTTTTGTGTGTGTCTTTTTGAATTGGTAAAAGGTAGGTTACAAATGAGAGAGTAAATGGGGTTAAATGAGAAATCATGAGATTAATGGGGATTGATTTTAGGCCAAAATAGGGGGGGGGAGTTAATGACTAATTTAATTTTCCTTAATTACAAAATGAGTTGGTTTTATTTCCAAGTTAATGTATATTGTAAACTTTGTACATAATTAGGTCCAACTAACTTATATAACGTGTGATATATTATTTGTAGACATAATTGTGAGTTGGTTATCATTATTTTGCATAATTAATTTGTGAGTTAAATGTTAAACATATCTAACGAGCTTGACATATTTTCTGAATCCTACAATTATTAAGCTTGAGAGGCAAAATTGTCTTTTACGTTTACGATTTTTAGGGTTTTACACTCTATCTCGCTTAGGTTCCTTGCTTGATTCCTATCAAGTAATATTTTTCTCATTTTAGCTTCCTCGTAGTCTATCCTCTTCTTCTTGACCTTTGTTAGTAACCCCATCACTTTTCATCATGGAAGGTGATAATCAACCACAACTCATCAACCCGCACCAAATGACCCGCCAAGAGCATGTACTCTTGGTGAATACTCAAGACCAAGCCAACTAGGCTATATGAACACCATTGAGCTCCCGATCAAGCTCAAACTACGGACCTTCGATCCAACACTATCAGGTTGGTGCAAAGCGGATATCATTCCTTGGACTTCGTTAGAAGGTCTAATCGACATCTTAAGGATTTCCTTAAAATCATCGATTCCATCGACCTTGATGCTACTACTCGGGAGACCACGCGCTTGCGTCTCTTCCAATTCTCTCTACGGGACCAAGCTAGTAATTGGCTTGAGCGACTTCCCGACGGTTCCATCTCAAGTTGGGATGATCTCACTTCTCGTTTCCTTGCCCAATTTTTCCCACCGGGGAGAACTACTAAGCTTAGGAATGAAATCTTTATGTTCCAACAACGTCAAGTTGAATCTCTCTACGAAGCATGGACTCGATTCAAAGACTTGATCCATAAAGTCCCTCATCGCGGCATTGATCTTTGGCTCCAAGTCCAAATCTTCTATGATCATGTCAACTTCTCAACTAAGCGATCCATCGACGAAGCGGCCGGTGGTAAACTTAGTGATCTCACCTCGGAAGAATCATGGAGCATAATAGAGGACCTTTCTCTCTATGACAACGAAAGTTGGAATGACCCCCCGTGAGTTGCCCAAAACCGTCAAGGCAATCTCCTTGCCTCCTATTGACTCACAAACTTAGGCCGTAGGATGCTCAAGCTTGAAGATCAAGTCAAATTCTAATGTGCTCTTACAAAAATCCTAAGTCTTCGCATCAAGTGAACACTCTACCTTGTGAGTTGTGTAGTGGTCCCCACGACACTCGTGATTGCACAAGACTCCCCGAACAAACTTTTGCGGACTACGCCTCCATGCGTACCGACAGAGCGGGTGATATGTGCTAAAACACATATCATTTCTTTACCAAATAAAACCCAAAATAACCAAGAAAGAGCCATTTATTGCTAATATTCGTTGTCTTCTTGATTTTATGCATGTGCAGGTACGGATATGTCAAAACACACAAAAAGAAGCCAAATCAGACGAAAATCCGAGCACGAGAGATTAAGAGAGCTTAAGCGAGACGGAAGATCAAAATTATGCTACGAGGAGATTTCTACTCTTTGAGGATGATTTTGATAGTTATAATCAAGTTTGAAGAATCGTTAGAATCGGTCCCTCATCTTTGAGATTTTGGCAAGAATGACCCTTCAAGTTTCGAAGTTGCAAATTCAGCCCTTGGATTATTTGAAGATTGGCAAAATTAGCCTTTGATCACATTTCGATTTACATGTATGGTCCTTTGAAATTGATTTTGCACCTTGGGTCCTATTCTACCAAACGGATCCCATTTTTAGTCCTAAATCCAAGCCCAAAATAAGCCCAAGCCCAAATATATATTATCCGGATCCTCACTTACCCGTATCCCATATTTACCCAAACCGGTCAAACAAACACACTTCGGTCAAACTATCATAAAAATACCCCGATCCCATACGCGCCCAAACTCCATGGTTTTCTTGTTTATTCTCCACAATTACATTTACCACAGATACCAAAGTTACCCACACTTAAGTACCCTTCTAGAACCCTCTGACAACGTGTCAGAGGGTGTGTATCATTGGGATTGCCAAGCTGGACGAATGGAGCATCCTTATTGGTTGAGACATGTTACCAAATTGATCAAACGATTGAGGATTGATGAGATGACGAGATGGTGAATCAATGGACATGATTAGATCTCCCGAAGCTTCCCAAGCTCTCCTCCTCACTATAAAAGCCCTCACTCACAATTGAAGAACTTGTCCAATTCTTCATGTATTAGGAGGATTTTGATCAATTTAATTTCATCATACTTTATGGTTTCATTAGTTAGATAATTGTATTTTCAAATCAAATTACGTAATTTCATCTTATTAATGCCAATCAAGTTTTCATTCAAATTCTTGTCAAATTGATTTTCTTGCAATCTCTTTCCAAAATGTTTTGAAGCTTTGTTTGTTACTCATCAAGCTCATTTAAGCTTATGTAAGCTTATGTGAGGTTATTTCTACATTGAATTGGTCTTTTACTCATTTTCTTAAATAAGTCAACGAAAGTCAACAGGAATCGTGGAAGCTGATTTAGGTAGAAGATTGGATTAGATAGTGGATTGGGGTTGATTTGAGTATGATAAGGTTCTGATATGGGAGTTGATTAGTTTTAATGATCTCAGTTAATTGTCGCATTGGCTCGGACCCTTTGTTGAGAATTGGTTTTAAATCGGTGGCTATTTGAATTTTTAGCAAACCATTGTGGTTGGACTACGTAAGTGCATTTACCACTTCACTTTTGAATCATCATAGATTCGTTCATATTCTTCTATTCGGTTTAATCTAGTATAGTTAGTTGTAATTTAGTTTGTTTGATTGTTGTTTAGTCTTGTTCTAGCTTAAGTCATTATCTCGCATTACTTTAGGACTTAGCGCATAAAATAGTTTGTTAGCATTACGTGATCATTCGGTGTTCTAATAGGTCCATATTAGTGACATTTGAGTTGTTGAATCTAGTTGGTAGCACTAAGTTTGGATTTGAGTTTGATCGATTCATAAAGAGTGTTTGGCACAAACATTTAATTACGAGTTTGAGGATTGTGATTTTCAAATATCATTATTAGCTTTAGAAAAATAGAATTTCATTTTACGGGTTTTAATTAGCATAGTTGCATTTATTTAGCGTTTCTTTAATTCGTTTTATGCGTTTTAGTTTAAATTTTCGTAGTTAGTAGTGTTTTCTTTATTGCATCATAGATTAAGTGAATTTCATTGCGTTCCTTTAGAATTCCTTGCATCGTAGATTAGAAATCCCCAATATCCCTTTTACACATTCGAATCCCGAATCGCGACGTGAGTTGTTTACTCCATTCATCCCTCGTTGGGAAAAGCGACCGGAAATACATTCCTTTGTATTTCTTTGGAAAATATTTTTGTGTAAAACGACAAATCAAAATGGCGCGCACTGCGGGAGGGCATGTAGTGAGTTTCCGATTCTGTCTCGATTGCGTGCATTTGAAGATCCTTCCCAGAAGTTATCGTTGTCTTTTGTAAATATCCTTTTATTAAAAACCCAAAAGATTTTCCTTTTCAAAATTTGTTTTTCTTTTATGTTTGCTTTTATCAAAACCCAAAAATATTCTTCTTTACCCTCGAACCGTCAATTCTTTATCTCTTTACCCTCTTATTCGTATAATTCTTCTCGATGTCTTCGTCTTATCATTACGGTTGTCAATGGTGTGGGGACCTCAAAATGGCGGAATTGCCCGGTTGTAGCATTGTGAATACGGAAGCGAGTTTGTCTATAACCAACATCCCTACAATGAAACGACCGATTTCCTTAACCAATCCCATACCATGAGGCGGAGTCATACTCTTGTAGTCTTGTGGAGGACCTCACCAAGGTTTTCAATGCCAAACTCAATTTAACAATACAACCTTTGGTTATGAACCTTATCCATATACTTCACTAAACCCGTTACAACAATCATATTGTTGTGAGTATTGTGGAGGTCCGCACGTTAACTCCGATTGTCAAATGCAAAACCCGCTTGTCTATGGCGGGTTCCTTGTAACAATTACGACTATCCTTATAACCCACCTCCACAATACCAAGAAATTCAACCACAACCTCCGATAATTTCTCCAGAAATTCAAAGATGTCTTAAAATACTCGAAGAATTTGTTAATAATCATGCTCCAGAAAAAGATCATCAACAAAAAACTTATGGTGAATTACTTGCCGAAGATCGAGCGTCTCGCAACGAAAGATCTATGATAGAATTACTCGAAGAAGAAGAACGAGCAGCTCAGATTGAAAAATGTCTTGAAGAAATTCGAATTGAAGAAAAAGCACATGAAAGACGTGCCCAATGGCTCGCTACTTACATTGACGATGATGATGAGGATTCCATTCAAATAAAAGAATATTATGCGAGTTTGTCGGCTGAAACCACTCCCGTTTCTGAGCCTTTCATCTCCGACTCTTCCCCTTCTCTCACGCCGGTTGAGAGAAGTGACGTCCTTTTGGAAGAGGTCGATGATTCTATTTCTTCGATAATTGTTGAACCGTTGACTCTCTCATAATGGGGACGAGCCTCTTAGTACTATTAGGAAGCGGAATCGTCTAGTGTTGAGAGCCTTGACCCAATCCCAGTGAGTCCGTGGATATATCGATAGTGATTGTGATTCGCTTTTATGTGATTCTCTTGACATCTCCGGGGTTACTTCCGGATTTTCTCAAATCCTCTTTTGAATTCAAGAACAACTATACCTTTTGCGAAGTTAATCCTCTTTTCGACAAAGATTTTGAGTCCGATTCAGAGACCACAGCGGAGTGATGGATATTCTTGGCTCTCGAGCACACCACTTGTCCCATCTACGTGTTGACCTTTTCTCCCGTCATATGATGTTATGCAAGATGAAGAAAGTGATGAATCTGACACTAAAGATATTATGGAGATTGATGAATTGGTTAAAGTGGTTGATGACGATATTCTTGATAATCCGCCTTATGATTCTTATATGGAAGAAATCGACTTATTTCTTGATGATCCAATACCACCGGGTATTGAGAGTGACGGGTGCGACTCTAATCAAGATGTCCTTTTTCTTGAAAGCTTGCTTAATGATGATTCTCCTTCCTCTGTTGAGTCGAACCTCACTTATCCCGTTGAGCCCACATGTGAAGACAAGATTTTCAACCCCGGGATATTCGACATAGATGAGCTTTATGCTAAAAACGTTGTCCGAGATAAGGATCCTCAGATGGATGCCTTAATTTGTGAGCCTACATATCTTATGCCTTATCATGAGCTCCCATCTTCTTTGGGTTTTCTCATTTCTATCCATCATCCCTTCGTCCACCCATAAAACCACGGATGATGGATCATTCTTTCTTGATATACCTTTTGTGAGGTTGGGAGGTTATCCTTATGTGCTTGAGCCCGACATTTTCTTTCCTCCCAACCCACCCATTCTCTTTCCTCGGAGTGAGGATACCTCTTTGATCCGGGTATCCTTCCGCTTGTTTCCCAAGGACAAATGAATTGGGACGAGTCAAGCTAGCGACTCGGTGACCAAAAACGATGGCGCTTCGTGGGAGGCACCCCATGCTTATCTCTATCTTCTTTCTATTTTCTAATAAGTGGCGTGAAGGGTTAGTCTCTTCTATTTCTCGTGTTTGGTTGTTTGTGATGTTGTGTGTAGGATTTTCCCGATATGAAGACTCTCGTGCTCAAAGTTTGTCTTTTCTTCACTCGAGTTTCATGATCGATGCTGATGGAAATCCGATATCCAAAATCTTATCGACTAACGTTTATCTTTTAGCATACTTAATAAACGGCTTTTAGATTTTCGTTATTACCCTTGCCTTTAAACATTGAGGACAATGTTTCGTTCTAGTCTGGGGTAGGGTAATCTTCGATTTGATTTGACCGCACTTGCTTGTTTTTCGGCGTATACTCTCGCAACCCCGTTTTTCCTTAGAAAATGAAAAATTGTGCAAAAATGAGAAAATTTAAATTTTTTTGTAAGCTTTTGCTAGTTTATGATCAAAAAGTCCTTGCTAGTCTCTTAGAAGTTTCTTTAAATATGCGTTTTCTTGAAATAGCCTTTGCTAATTGCTTAGACAAGAGGCTATAAAATGCGATTCTAGCTCACAAGGCCAAGAATTTGCAAGCTTCCCTAAGTGATTTTAAATATGTGAAGCTTAAACAAGAATTTGCTAGTTTCTAATAAGTGGCTTTAAAAATACGAGACTTGAGATTATTTGACAAAGCAATTGCTAATTAATATATGTTTTGACACCTTGTTGACTTTCATTGGTGAGAGTAGGAATAGAATTCGACTTGACCGGGCGTGTTGAGCCTAGCTTGTTCCTTAACCATAGGTAATCTAAAAAATTATCGGCTAAGCATCCGCGGATCTCATTATTTGGGATTTTAAATTTGCGGAGATCGAGAAATAATAGAGTTACTCATGAGTTTAGATGCTAAGCGTGGAGTAGTTGGTTCTCTTTAGAGCCCATCGAAGGTACTTATGGCTTTTTGTTCCCACAAAATTGTTTCACCCCATATCTGTTACATAATAATTAGAGATGTTGAGTTTTTGGCGATAGTTAGTTCTTTATCTTCTTAAAAGACTCTTTGTTTTAAAAATTGGGTACACATCAAGGATCCGTAATAAATAAGTAATAAGTAATAAGTAAAGTTATGAGCTGCGGTGTCGAGATCGGACCCTTAGATCTTTAGCCAGGATTGGGTGAGGTTCTTGGTCTAACCAATTGGGATCCTCATTTCATGAAGCCTATAGTCTTGGAATTACCCCGTGAAGCTCCGTGGTTCATAGCTCATATAAGTAAAGGTATAAGTGCAAAAAAAAAAAAAAAAAAAATGATGATGAGAAAAAAAAATGATGAAAAAAAAATGGAAAAGTAAAAAATATATAAGTGAATAAAAATTCCTTGATGTGGACCTCATTTTTGAGACAATGGTTCTTGAGAGAAGATGGATAACTAATTATCGACTTAGCTTTGTATCTTTATCGGAATAAAAGTTATCGAAACGAGAAATTTGAAGAAATTCATTTCTCACAAAAATAAAAAAATCTAGAGGAAAATAGGAAAATGGAAGCAAAAGGTAATTACACAAGTAACTTCCATGGGTAGTGTTAGCATCTAGAGTCATACTTAACAATGATTTCGATTTTACGCTTAGTTTGGAGACTTGTGAAAAATCAGGGACGATGTATTCTATCCGTATGGTTACTTCACGCTGTGTTGTGTTTCCTACTCCGTGATCCTAACGTGTCGTTTGAAAAATGTTGGAGTTATTGATCGACATGAAAGTTCAACAAACCGTCACTCATAATTGGAAAGTGCTTAATCGTAATATCTACATATGAATAAAAAGGTAAACGGGGCGTTTTTAGAATTAAGGGTTCTTAATCTCTTTTGAGGAATCTTTGCTACTTCTTCATAGGTTTAGTAGAAAGAGATTGAAATCCTTGGTTTTAGAAGCGTGAGTTGATTACATTGCGTGAGGACACGACAATGGTCTCGTCTGGG
>CM040239.1:32145233-32167516 GCA_022545495.1 Chrysanthemum lavandulifolium | reverse complement strand
AAGAAACTTAAAGCGGCTCAGACATCGATTCACCGATAATGAAGGCTTAAGGGTGTGTATGGATAAAACCTCAATATCAATATAAAAATAATCACGAAGATAGATTCAAATTCCTTTAGGAAAAGAATAATAAATCAAATCCCGTGTGTGATCGTGTATCTGGATTAGACAACCCGAATCGTTTCAACGAGGCGTGAATCGCCAACGTCGTTCTTGGTTTGGAATTTAATGCTCGATGTTTTAATTTGTTTTGATTTATTAAACTACGGAATGGGGAAAGTAATTAAGGAATCTATTTTACGGAAATCCTAAGTGCGAATATAACTAAAACGTAATTAATAAAACGTAATTAAAATGCAACTACGTCTAAATTACACCCTAAAAATTCCTAAAAGTACTTTTACTCTAGAAATGTAATGTAAAAACTAATTTAGAATTAAAACTATTTTTTTGATTTTTGGATTTTATTTAAATTAAAAACTAATTTTAACCTTTTAAACTAAATTGAAATACTAAAATTATAAAATCAAAGGGAAAAATGTGAAACTATTTTTATAAAATCTAAAATATCATAAGAGACTTTTCAAAACTATTTTTTATTTTTGATTAATTTTCTATTTTCTACTAATTTAAAACTATTTTAATCTAATTTAAGTTGTGAAAATACCAAATAAAAGGGAAAAATAAGGAAAAATCTTTTTTATGCTTTTTATATTTATCTTAATCTATTAAAATTGAAAAATTATTTTTTTGGAACTTTTTCTTAATTATTTGCTATTAAAGTTAATTAAAAGTGATTAAAAACTATTTTTAAATAAGAAAAATACTAAGCAGTGACAAAAATTAATGAAAATTCAAGTAAAATTCTAAAATCTTAATCTAGTTTTATGAAAAATATCAAAGATGAAGCTTGTGTGTAAGATTTGTGAGATGCGATGTAAACTTGAAGCAAATAAGCATTTTAAATAAGCTAAACAACAAATTAAGCCACCAAACTGTTTAAGCAACTAATTTATACTCTAACTACTCTAAAACAACCAACTATAGCTACTCCTAATCTCGATAGCGGTTTACTAAGATTAAATGCTAAGCGATTTCCCTGGCTAAAACAGGAACGGTCCTAAGTTTAAGCTACTCTATAAGCTAATTTAATGAACTAATGCTAAAACCAGATATTTGGGCTTAAAGACCACCTAGCGGATCGCAAATATGCCAAAGATGAGACCATGACAAGTCAGATTGAACTCATGCAATTGTCGCAAGTTACGTATAAACCGGTTTTTACATGAGGTTTGACTTTTAAAAGCAGTTGAAAACTTGACTTTTGTGAGATTTGAGATCAAATGATTTCTTGATTTAGATGAAATATGATGTAATGCAACAATGGCAAGCTAGCTTATCAAGTTATACACCCATATGAAGGATTATGATTGGTGATTTTATGATTTGAGCTTGAGAGCGGTTTTAGAATGAAATTGACTTTTGATGCGAGACAAGCACAAAACAATGATGATATGAATATAAACAACTATGGTAGACCTAAATCGGTGAGCTACTCTTATATTTAAACCTCTATCACGCTTTTAGCACTAAACCAAACACTACTTTAGGAACAAGAATGCAACAGATTCTATCTTAAACACAATGACAAGATCCATCTAACTACAAAATGGACTTAGTACACTAAATTAAAGCTAATGACAGCAAATAACACTACTTTATAATAGATCTAAATGAAATGAAAGCGCTACTTAATATTAAGCTAGTTATGAGATTAAGCTCATACTTACAAGAGTCCAAACCAATTTGAGCATAGTATATGAGATCAAAATACCAACCAACAACAAAATCCATCATTACAATCAACCCATATCCATTTCTAAACCAAAATCACCACATTGACTTTTGTTGACTTGGAGATTTTGTAAATGTAAATGAATGAAAAGGACGGTGAGGTGCAATGTAAGCTCACCAAAGTCGTAATAAGTGAAATGAACTTATTCCATTACTCCATATAGCTTATTGATTAATTTAAATAAGAATTGCAAGATGAAATCTAAAAACTTGGAACTTTGATTAATATTGAAAAGGTTTACAAGAAACTAGGAATACAATAAAAGCTTAAGAAAAACATTTAAGAAACTCTTCAAACACAATAACAATAAGCTAAATGAAACTAAAGGATTGCACGATTCAATTGTGAGCCAAGAGGGTCTATTTATAGCCTTCGAGAGGTCTTGGATCCTTGGTTGGAAGAGCCTAGAAGCAATTTGCGACCACTCATTCACCCCATTGTCACTTCAACCAATCAACGCCTTCCAAATCCTTTCATGAGGTGTCATGTCCAATGGAAAAGCTTCATTTAGCCACGAGGCATCTCATCCGACAAGTCAGCTGGGTCTAGAAGGATGGAAAGATGCTAAGTACGAGGTTTAGTGTTTGGGTGTGGGTAAATGGTGGAAAACGGGCGTGTTTGGGATTGGGGAAGACAGGGGACACTGTTTGGGGCGCGTTTGGTTTATTTTAATGTTATTCAAAAGTGTTGACCGGGTCGTGGGTAAGGTTTGACCAGGGTAAAGTTCGGGTAAATGGTGTATTCGGGTCTTGTTTGATATATTGGACGGGTTGGTTAGTTGGGCTAGGATAATAATTGGGCCGTGTATATGGATATTGGACTTGGATATACAATGGACTAGTAGAGTAATTCAAGTTGCAATATAAGGACTAAACTTGCACATGCTGAAATTCCAAGGGTCAAGCATGTAAATCTTGAAAGTGTCTTCCAAGGGCTGAACTTGTCATTCTTCAATAGACCAGGGACTGAATTTGCAACTTTTGAAACACGAGGGTGTTTTTCGTCATTTCTCGAAAGTTCGTGGACTATTTCGACATTTCTTCAAACTTTGATCAAATCTTCACAAATCATCCTCGAGATTAGAAATCTTCATAAATGCTCAATTTTGATCTTCCGACGGCTTAAGCTCTCTTTAATCTCTCGTGCTCGGATTTACGTCGATTTGGTTCCTTTTGCGTGTTTTGCATATCCATACCGCACAAGCACAAACTCAAGAAAACCACAAATATTAGCAATAAACGGCTCTTTCTTGGTTATTTTGGGTCAGTTTTGATAATGAAAAGGTATGTGTTTTAGCACATACCAAAATACCCCAGACGAGACTATTGTCGTATCCTCACGCAATGCAATCAACTCACGCTTCTAAAACCAAGGATTTCAATCTCTTTCTACTAAACCATTGATATGTCCAAACCGTCAAGTTATCTCACACAAGCTAGCCACTTGTGAATGACTAACCGTAAGAAACTTAAAACAGTTCAGACAAACCAATTATAGGAGAAGAAGTAGTCAAGGTTCCTCAAAAGAGATTAAGAAAGCCTTAATTCTAAAAACGCCCCGTTTACCTTTCAATTCTCATATATAGATATTACGGTTAAGCACATTCCGATTATGAATGACGGTTTGTTGAACTTTCATGTCGATCAATAACTCAAACATTTTTCAAACGACACGTTAGGATCACGGAGTAGAAAACACAACACAGCGTGAAGTGACCATACGGATAGAATACATCGTCCCTGATTTTTCACAAGCTCCCAAACTAAGCGTAAAATCGAAATCATTGTTAAATATGATTCTAGATGCTAACACTACCCATGGAAGTTACTTATGTAAATACCTTTTGTTCCCATTTTCCTATTTTCCTCTAGATTTTTTTATTTTTGTGAGAAATGAATTTCTTCAAGTTTCTCGTTTCGATAACTTTTATTCCGATAAAGATATAAAGCTAAGTCGATAATTAGTTATCCATCTTCTCTCAAGAACCATTGTCGTGAAAATGAGGTCCACATCAAGGAATTTTTATTCGCTTATACTTTTGACTTTTTCATTTTCATCATTTTCATTTTTTTTTTTTTTTTTTTTTTTTATATATATTGCACTTATACCTTTACTTATATGAGTTGTGAACCACGGAGCTTCACGGGTAATTCAAGACTATAGGCTTCATGAAATGAGGATCCCGGTGGCTAGGCTAAGACCTCATTCAATCCCTTGCTAAAGATCCAAGGGTCCGATCTCGACACCGCACTCACAACTTTACTTATTACTTTTCACTTATCACCGATTTCTTATTCATCACGGATCCTTGATGTGTACCCAATTTTAAAACAAAGATTCTTTTAAGAAGATAAAGAACTAACTATCGCCAAAACTCAACATCTCTAATTATTTAGACAGGATATGGGGTGAAACAATTTTGTGGGAACAAAAGCCATAAGTACCTTGATGGGCTCTAAAGAGAACCAACTACTCCACGCTTAGCATCTAAACTCATAAGTAACTCTATCATTTCTCGATCTCTGCAAATTTAAAATCCCAAATAATGAGATCCATGAGATGCTTAGCCGATAATTTTTAGATTATCTATGGTTAAGGGAACAAGCTAGGGCTCAACACGCCCGGTCAAGTCGTAATTCTATTCCTACTCTCACCAGCGGAAAGTCAACAAGGTGTCAAAACATATATTAGCTTAGCAAATGTTTTGTCTAATGAAATAAAGTCATGCATATTTAAAGTCACTCAGTGGAAACTTGCAAAATCTTGGCCTTGTGAGCTAGAATTAGCATTTTATAGCTTTGTCTAAGAGACTAGCCAACTTTTCAATCAAAAGACTTAACAAAAGCTTACAAAAATTTTTAAATTTTCTCATTTTTGCACAATTTTTTTTATTTTCTAAGGAAAACGGGTTCGAGAGAAACACACAGAAATAAGCAAGTGCGGTCAAATCAAATCGAAGATTACCCTACCCCAGACTAGAACGAAAAATTGTCCTCAATGTTTAAAGCAAGGGTATCACGAAAATCTAAAAGCCGTTTATTAAGTATGCTAGAAGATAAACGTTAGTCGATAAGATTAGGATATCGGATTTCCATCAAGATCGATCATGAAACTCGAGTGGAGAAAGACAAACTTGAGCACGAGAGTCTTCATATCGAGAACATCCTAAACACAACATCACAAACAACCAAACACGAGAAATCAAGAAGCGCACCCTTCGCCACTTATTAGAAAATAGAAAGAAGATAGATGGATAAGCATGGGGTGCCTCCCACGAAGCGCCATCGTTTTTGATCACCGAGTCGCTAACTTGACTCGATCCCAATTCATTTGTCCATGGGAAGAAAGTTTGGAGATCCGGACAACCATAGATGGGATGTCCCTCCAAAATAATGTTTCACACGATGACCATTCACCTTGAAATTTAGGCCATCGGTGAGAAAGCTCCACCGCTCCATACGGAAAACTTGAGCGATGGTGAATGGTCCCGACCAACGGATTTGAGTTTGCCCGAAAATATCTTCAATCGAGAGTTAAAGAGGAGAACTTGATCACCAACGTTGAAAACGCGGTTTTGATCTTAGCATCATGAATCCTCTTAGTCTTCTCTTTGAAAATCAAAGAATTCTCGTAGGCCACGATCCCTAAGCTCATTTAATTCATTCAATTGAACTTTTCGGTGATCACCCGCGGTCTTAAGATCAAAATTAGCATGTTTCAAGGCCCGTAATGCCTTATGCTCGAGCTCGATGGGCAAGTGACAAGCTTTTCCATACACCAACTTAAATGGGTGCACCGATGGGTGTCTTGTAAGCGATGCGGAAAGCCCATAATCCATCATCTAACTTATCGCCCATGAAGCTCGATTTTCTCCTACGGTTCTTTCTAAAATCCTTTTCAAACCACGATTCGAGACCTCAACTTGTCCGCTCGTTTACGGGTGATACGCTGTAGAAAGGCGATGGGTAACTCCATATTTAGCCATAACTTTAGCAAATTGTTCATTACGAAATGGGTACCGCGATCATCGATGATAGCACGAGGTGCTCGAATCGGAAAACAAATTCTTCAAGAACTTAACAACCACTCGGGCGTCATTGGTGGGGGCCGCCGCTTCAACCCATTTGGACAAGTAGTCGTGCCACGAGGATATACTTATTACCCTAGATGACGGAAATGGCCCCATAAAATCGATGTCCCACACGTCAAAAATCTCACGGACTTGAATAGCATTTTGTGGCATTTCATCCTTCGTGAAATTTTCCTTGACGTTGGCAAGAATCACAAGATTTGACTAAATCATGAGCATCTCGATATATGGTGGCCAATAGAATCCGTAATCAAAACCTTCTTAGCGGTGTAGCTTGCACCATGATGGCCACCAAGGTCCGTTATGGCAAGCATTAAGAATATCAATAGCCTCTTGGCCATGAACACACCGCCGGATTACTTGATCCGCACAAATCTTAAACAAGTAGGGATCGTCCCGTAAATAATGCTTAACATCTTTGAAAACTTTTTCTTTTGTGGGGACGACATCCCTTTGACGATGAAATTGCCCGCATGGTAATTTGCAAAATCGGCAAACCATGGGGTGTTCGGGTCTTTCTTAGCAATCATCCCAAGTGTCTCAAGAGGAAATGTTTCGTAATCTCCTTTTCTCGAGCACACTTTGATGGGGATTCTCAAGTCTAGAAAGGTGATCGCAGAAGGTTCTTCGCTCCTTTTTGTCAAGAATAGTAACATCAAAATCTTGAAGGAGGAGAACCCATCAAGTAATCGTGGCTTAGCATCTTGTTTTGCCAAAAGATACTTTAGGGCAGAATGGTCGGTATACACTATGGTCTTTGACAAGACAAGGTAGGGTCGAAATTTCTCAAAAGCATAAACAACGGCCAATAATTCCTTTTCAGTAGTCGTGTAATTGTGTTGGGCTTCAGACAATGTCTTACTCGCATAGTGTATGGGTTGAAAATGTTTCGACTTACGTTGCCCCAAGACTGCCCCAATTGCGTAATCACTTGCATCACACATGAGCTCAAAGGGCAAATCCCAATCGGGGGCAACTAAGATCGGTGCCTCAGTTAATTTCTTTTTAAGAATATTAAATGCTTCAATACATTCGTTGGTGAAGATAAACGGAGCATCCTTTTCAAGGAGATGGGTCAGAGGGCGGGCTATCTTAGAGAAATCTTGGATGAAACGGCGATAGAAACCGGCATGACCCAAAAAACTCCGAATACCTTTGACGGTAGTGGGATGAGGAGTTTAGCTATAACGTCGACTTTAGCTCTACGACCTCAATCCCGATTTTGAAATCTTATGGCCGAGGACAATGCCTCTCGAACCATGAATGACACTTCTCCCAATTCAAGACCAAGTTGGTGTCTTCACACCGCTTGAGCATGTGGTCTAGATGGGAGAGGCAAGAAGTGAAAGAGTCTCCATAAACCGAGAAATCATCCATAAAACTTCCATAGACTTTTCGATCAAGTCATGAAAATAGCCATCATGCACCTTTGAACGCGTCACGGGAGCATTGCATAGCCCAAAAGGCATGCGTCGGTAAGCAAAAGTTCCATAAGGGCATGTGAAAGTGAGTTTTTCTCGATCCTTCGGATCGATCGGGATTTGAAAATAACCGAGAAACCATCAAGAAAGCAATAGAACTCATTTCCGCTAAACGTTCGAGCATCCGATCCATAAAGGTAGCGGAAATGATCCTTTCGTAGCATCATTCAACTTTCGATAATCAATACACACCCTCCATCCGTGACGAGGCGTGTGGAAATCAACTCATTTTCATCGTTAGCAATGACGGTCATTCCTCCCTTCTTAGGGACACAATGGATAGGGCTAACCCATGAGCTATCGGAGATGGGATAAATGATTCCGGCGTCGAGGAGTTTAAGAACTTCCTTTTTGATAACATCATGAATTTTTGGGTTAACCCTACATTGTTGTTGAATCACGGGTTTACAATCATCCTCAATCAGAATTTTGTGGGTACAGAAACGAGGATTGATTCCTTTGATGCCAGAAATTTGCCAAGCGATTGCATTTTTGTGTTTTCGTAGGACATCCAAAAGTGCGGTTTTCTCCTCATCTTTCAAGTTTTTAGCAATGATGACGGAAATTTGTTCGGTTTTTCAAGAAAAGCGTATTCAAGATGAGGAGGTAAATCCTTGAGCTCGGGCTCGGAGGATTTTCATCGACGCTTGTAATTCTTTGATTTCTTCAATCGTAATTTCTTTCGGAGGAGTGACGGTAATGGATCTTCATTCAACAATTGCTCAAGATAACGGATATCTCCTCCGAATCATAACACCATCATCAATTCCGGTGGAATTGATTCATCATCGACAAGAAACTCATCGATCTCTTCCAAATGAAATCACCTCCCTCGAACGGAGTGAGAGAGGGGGAAAAGTCGGCAATAATAGGCTCAAAATATGGTTCAACATTTTCAAAAGGAATGGTGGGATTGCCACCCATAAAATCAAGAACCTCTTGAGCATACTCCTCTGTTGCAATATCGAGAACGTCGATTCGATTAATAGAAGCATCATCATAGTTGGAGGAGTATCTCGAAGGATGGTTAATATTAAACGAGACGGTTTCCTTGTTAGCTCGTAAAGTGATTTCTCCTTCATAAACATCAATCACTGCACGAACCGTTCTTAGAAACGGCCTCCCGAGAATAAGAGGTACTCGGGGGTCAGCATCAAAGTCAACGACAACGAAGTCGGCGGGAAAATACAGTGGTCCTACTTTCACATAGACGCCCTCACGATTCCTCTCGGAATAGAGGTTGAACAGTCCATGAGTTCAAGAGTCATCTTAGTAGGAGTGAGTTCCGGAGAGAAAGTTTGTTATAAATCGAAAGAGGCATTAAGTTAATACTGCACCAAGATCGGCCAAGGCGGAGCATTTCACTATTCTCGAAACTCACAAGGTATAAGAAATTTTGGGGTCTCCTAACTTTTAGGAAGTTTCTTGAGAGCACCGCCGAGCGTTCTCATTCAACGGTGTTTTCGCTATTTCTGCCAACTTTTCTTTGTTACTCACTAAATTCTTGATCATAGCAGCAAACTTAAGCATGAGGAGTAAAGCATCGGTGAAACTGATGTTAAAATTCAAGGATTGAACGATTTCAGCAAATTTCTCCATTTGGTTTTCGGTTTTATCACGAAGCTTTTGATTATGAAGTCTTGAAGGATAAGGAAGTGAAGGTTTAAGAGTAGTCTTCGGAACATCGGGTTCCGGAATCGAAGTCTGAACGACCGGAGGTGGTACGGGTGCGGGTTGCACATTTTCTTCAATAACCTCGGTGTCTCGTTCCTCCTCCCTCACCAATGGGGTAGGAGACGAGGGCCCATCAATAGCCTTACCACTCCGTGTGGTTATAGCTTTCAACTCACCCTTCGGGTTGGGAATGGTTTCACTCGGAAGAGAACCCGAAAATGAGGGTTGACTGACCTTACACAACACAGCATTCAACATGTTTTCGAGTTTATTCTGTGAAGTCTCCAATTTGTTGTTCGGAAGTCGAATCTCATTCCTAAACTCATTGCTTTGTCTAGTTAACGAAGATTGAAACTCGTTCCTCAAACTTGTAATCTGATTTTGCATCTTGCATAGTGTGGATGGTAGAATTGGTGTTTTGAACGTAAGTTGTGAATTCATTTGAAGGCAAAGGTGAAGCTTGATAGCTTGGGTTGTGATATACTTGATTGTAGTTAACTCCTTGGTTTGGGTATTGATTTGGTGGAGCTTTGAATTGGTTTTGAACATTTGGTCCATAAACTTGATTCTGATTGAAACGATTCTGATTGTTTGATGGAGAAAATCCCGGAGGTCCCATTTGATTACTAACACGAGGGTTTGTTTCAACTTGAGGACGGTATTGGGTACCTCCGTTCTGCATTAGCTTAGAAAGGATTGCCATCGGTGGCGGTACAATTGTAGTAGGCATGCGGGCCACCACAAGTAGTACAAGTCATTTCCACCGCTTTGACATGAGCGGGTGGAGAAGAATTAATCAACCAAAGCCCGTATCATATCCGTAAGCTTATCAATCTTAGCATCGGTGCTAGACGATTTCGTGAGACGAGGGGCGATGGTGTACTATTCACTCGGGCAAAGAACCGATTTGCTACGTGAGGTACGAACTTTAGATTTGTTCTCAATAATCGACAAGGCATCTCTCGTTGATCGGGTCAACAAATTACCACCCAAGCGGCATTGAGAGAGTCTTGATCAGTCTCATTCAAACCGTTATAAACGTATCAAGTTGGTGCAACTCGGAAAAACCATGATGGGGACATTGCCTAAGCAAATCTTTGAATCGGTCCCATGCCTCACTAAATGATTCATCAAATCTTTGTGTGAATTTTGTTATTTCATTTTTAAGCTTGTGGTTTTAGGCGGTGGAAGAATTCGTTCACTAATTTTGATACTAAATTCTCCCATGTGGTTATTGATCGAGGGGTAGTTTTTCGAGCCAAATCAGGCGGTCCCTCGAGTGAAAATGGAAAGAGGAGTAGCTTGATAGCCTCTTCCGGAACGTTACGGTACTTGATCGTAGATGTGAGCTTGTTAAACCGTCGGATATGAGAGTGAGGATCGTCCTCTCAATCCGTAAAATTGGCTCGATGATACCAAGTTGATCAAGCCGTGTTTAAGCTCAAAGTTATCGGCAACGATTGCCGGGACGACGATGGCTTCTCCATAACCCTCGGTGGGTGCCTGGAGTTGCTCTAGCATGGATCGATTGTCCTCCGCCATTTCGATGATGGGCGGGATCTGATTAGTTCGAATCTCGGGTTCGACTAATGGACCACGTCTATTTCGCCTTCTCGGAATTGTAGCGGTTTCAAGTATCGGTCTGTAGTTATTAGAACGAGTGCGCATGCACTTTCAAAAACCAAGGCAATTAAAAGAGAGCGGTATTCGAAAACACAGTGAACTTAACCAATAATCCCAAGTGAATAAATCACCTCTACAAGACAAACGCACAAGCGAGCGGAGAAGCTTTGTAGGTCAGCGCGAAGCTTATTAAAAACCCGCTTCTTTACAGCCGCAATTTAATGTCGCCGCCCTTATACCCACCACACGGTTTGTTTATCCGATAGAGATAAATAAATCCACAAGCGACACAAAGGCAAGTTTTTGATCTTTAGTTCGAACTTATAATGATAACACCTCCGCTGAGAATGTTATATAATTGGTGTCTTCTATTTATTAGCAAAAACACAAGAGAAAATCTTTTTGTATTTTTAATATGATATATATATATACAAAAGAAAAAGGAAAATATTTTTTACTTTTTATTTTATAGAAAAATAGTAACTTCACGAATGAAGGATCTCGAGTCACTAATCGTCAAACCTCAAACGATATTGTCGTGACACAACCTCCCCGGCAGCGGCGCCAAAATTTGATTCCACAATGAACAAACACGTCAAGTTTACTCACACAAGCTAACCACTTGTGAATGACTAACCGTAAGAAACTTAAAACGGCTCAGACACTGATTCATTGATAATGAAAGCTTAAGGGTGTGTGTATGGATAAAACCTCAATATCGATATCAAAAATAATCACGAAGATAGATTCAAATTCCTTTAGGAAAAAGAATAATAAATCAAATCCCGTGTGTGATCGCCCTGCACATGAATTTAAACAAGTTAGTTCCTTTTGTGGACCCAAGCCAACATCGACTTGGTGCCGCCTGCATCAAAATATTCAAATTTCTTTAGGTCCATTGATGCAGTTGACATGTTGTAAAACCTTGGTCTTAGGCTTCCATTGCCAACTTGTTGAGGCCTTTACAAACATAAAATGATTTCCAACCAATCGTATCGCTTATCACCTTTGGAATTTTTAAAACTTCTTTGTTATCTGTGGTGATTTTTGGCTTATCAGTGGTTTGATTTTGCTTAGCCGTGTTTACACTTTGCTTAGCAGTGGTTGGAACCCATTTGGGAGAAGCAGTGACAATTGATTTTGTATTCCCATTCCTCATTAACACTGATCTATGAATCATGTTTCTGTTAGGATGAGGGTTTGTTTTCTGTGAAAAGTTTTGGTGATTTACCCTCCTCCAATGATTCCATACTTGTGGTCTGTTTTTATTACAATTTCTCCGTAAGTGTTCAAAACTACCACACACAAAACAAGCCTTTTAACACATTGAAACTCATCACCTAACTGCTAGAAATTAGACCATTTAAGCTTCCGTGATTACCCCTAGGTTTATATTGTTTCATCATTTCCCTAGGAATTTCCACTCTACTACTTTCTTGGTAACTTTAGAACCAAACTGGGTACAAGGTTGACTTATTTTGAATCAACTTTCTTAACATTCTCTATCTCTTGGGTCTTAGTTGATTCAATACTATCTTCCTCAGTCGATTCCCAATCTTCTATTATGGGAGCATCGGATAACTTATCGAACTTATCTTAGGTGTTTCAGGTCTTATTTATCACTTCTACAGTTTGTTAAAACCGAATTCACTACTAAATGATAGTTCTTTAGCGAGTGGAGCATGTTTCATCAAAGAGGGTGGTGGCATATCATTGTATCCTAGACCAAGACCATCTTTGAACAATTTTGACCAATTGGCTTATTTACTAGATCGAAGCATATTGTGTTTTAGCAACCCTAACAACATGTTTTTCTTTTTCATCTAGGGCCTTTAGTTTTACACTCTCTGCCTCCGCTAGTTTATCTTTAAGCATTTTAATCTCTCGTCTTTAAGATCAATTTCACCACCTAGTATATTGATCTTTTCTATGACTCAAACTCACATTAATCTGAATTTTAGCTTCTCTTCCACACCTCTAGACCAACTCTATAACCTAAGTTATCTAAAGCAATCTGTCTACTTCTTTTCTCATACTCTCGTTGATAGCCTTTTGAGATTCTAAGTTATCATAACATGATTTAAAAGAACAAGTAGACGTTTTAGAATCATTAGATACCTCAGTCCGAACCGTAAGATGAAGCATAGGCCATTAGAGCAAAGTTATGCTCTTTAGAAGCTTCACTAGCAAGAAAAGTCATTTGGACCTTCTTCAACTGATCACCCAATCATAATCACCAATCCCATCCCGAGCAACCAAAGTCAAGAAGCAAGAGGCTCTTCCGATGTCTTCTTTATACCTTCAATTCTTTTAGGAGCTCGACATTCCCTAGCAAAGTGACCTTTCTTCTTGCGCTAAAGCACTCCATCTTGCTTTTGTCGAATCCAGCTCTCCTTTGACCATCATACTTAACTTGTCTTCCGGTCCTCCTCGTAAACTTCCTTGCTTGGAGAGTCAACATTGCCATTTGCCATTGAAGATTGATCTCATCAAGATCATCGGGATCAATTTGATCCGGATCTTGATTCAAAGACAAGAATAATCGGTAGTTAAATCCATGTAAAAGCACGATTTCACCATCACCGACATTATCACTAACAATTGGTATTGTTTGCAATAGCGTGGTTATACCATAGGCGCAGATGGATACTTCCGTGAGTTGTTATGATTAGTGGATACAAAAGCAATGTTTTGATTAGCGTAAGATGAGTGAGAAAAGTTATTCTCGCACTCATAAACCTTCAAGTTGTTGAAGAGATTGTCTAGAGTCATCGTAGCAAAATCCTCCTTATTTCTCCACACAATTGTATGAATAGCCCATTCAGATGATAAACTCCTAATGAACTTCAAATTAATATCTTCTTGAAGAAACTTGTAACCCACTGACTTTATTAATATAGAAACTGCTGTTAGGGTTGTAACCCACTGACTTAAAGTCACTGACTTTAACAAATTCGGAATCAAAGACATTTGACTCCTTAAATATGATATTTACAGTACGCTGCATATCACAACATACATGATTATGATAAACAGTACTTAAAAATTATGCTTTAAGTATACCATGAATCTCATACATGATTATGAACTTCATATATTATCCGCGCTTACACTACAGTTTGCTTCTTAGATAATACACACGTTTTTTATGGAAAGACAAGTAACTAAGTACAAATACTATAAGTCTTAACGCCAACACCATCCAACAAACAATGTTCCATTAAGTACCATGCGTGCTTACAAAAGGATGTTTACAATACAAGTTACTATCTACATACTACTACAACGCCTAAGAGAGGAACTTTCCACTCGGCGTGCAGCATCCCCAGCCTCCCTCAACCGCTTCAACAGCTCAGAATCTTGTTGCGACATAGTTGGCACACTCACCGGCACCCCGTCAGACCTGGGGAGATGAGCTGCGCCAATACCGCACAGAATGGCCTTACCCTTGACACCCTCTTTCTTGGCAAGTCTGGTAACATGATCATCCAAAACTTGCTGTAAAGGCACTTCCTTCTCCAGAGCGAAAGGATTCAAGATGTCACGGGGACGAGCAAAAATGGGTACCTGCAACTGGGACTCATCAGGATTCAAGAAAATATCAGGTAGCGCCTCTGCATCCACAGCACGATGGCGGGCCAAGGTTAACCCCTCCATAATCGCCTTTATAGGATAATCCTGGTTGCGCTCTAACTCAGCAATCAGGGGAAGCTCTAATGATTTCATATTCTCCATAGCGGCAACCAGATCCTCATATGAACGCGCATTATACCTGGGTACCTTGTCAGCAGGCACCTTCAACAGATCAGCCTTGTGAAGTTCCTCAACTGCCTCTGCCTTACCCGCACCAGGCGCAAGAAAAACTCCCCAAAGGCGCCCACGACTTCCTGCGACTCCAAAGTATCGAGCGCAAAGAAGTCGCAGAACCATGGCCAATGAGCCACTGCGCTCGCCGATGGTAGATAGGGAGTTGGGGATACAACTCCTCATCATACTCTGTGATCGCCATGCAACTTCATCTCCTGCGCTTCAGAGAACTACGACAAGTAACACCAAAGTCTTCCAACTGCGAGACCAAGTTTTCCTTACCCTTCTCCAAATACTTCAGCGCCCAGAGACACGAAGACTTATACCCTGATGACTCAGCACGCTCCTGGTTTATTTGACCCATCAAAGCCATTTTCTCTTCAGTGAGCTTTTGGGCATACGAACTCAGGCCCTCTACTTCACCCTTGGCGCTGGCCAACTTCGCCTCCAGTAACGCAATTTGCTGATCCTTTTGGCCGTTCTGGCTGCCTTCTCCAGAATACTTCGCCTTTAACTGTGCAGCCAGCAATACCAGATCCTCGACCAACTGACCCATTGGCGTGCCCACAGATGCCACTGGCTCAGTGCTGCGGATCTCTGGCTCAGAAGACTCAGAGTGAACAGGACTATCCCCGGGGGGCGACTCCGCAGACTGTTCAAACCTGTACACAAGAAAGCAAATTAATACATGTTTCATATAAACAAGGAGTGGTGCAACAAACTTTAACGACATTACTTACTGCGACCCAGATGTCTCAGTCGAGGGGGGAGGCGACGCTTCGTCGCTTGATGATGATTCCACCGTTAGGATAACGGGGCGCTTCTTCCTCGACGAACTTTCGCCATCCTCTCCAAGTGGTCTTTTGCGCTTTAAACCCGATTCCTCTTCCTCCTCTTCTTCCATGTGCTCGCCACTCCTACATGAGGCGGCCGCACCAATGGAGTAGAACCCAAGGGCTCGGTATACTTTGCAATGGGGTCTCTTCCAACAGCGACAAACGAGCTGGTCCCCGCATCCCCCATATCCATTTACAGGGTACGCCCTGCCGTCGCCGCCAGAACGGGCTCTTCTCCCTCTTTCAGGGGGTGTGTCCCTACATTAACCTGCAGTGGCTTCGCCAGTTGCACGACTCTGAATAGATCCATCTCTGTGCCACAGAAGACAACAACACACAAGTTATTATAAATACAACGAGGGAAGAAAAGCTTACATTAATAAAGTAAAGGAAGGCGAAGGACGAGCACCCACCCTGGCTATCCGCGCCTAAAAGATTGGAACCTCCTCGGGTCTACCAAAGTAGTTCGTACGATGCTCATGTGCACCAAAACTTCCTCAGATAGGAATTGATGGGGATGCGATTGGTGTTTATTGTATCCGCATCCTCCACATTATATGATCCGTGAGGGGGCTCGTCCTTCAAGTGAACCCCGGTGTAGAAATTGAAGCGCGATGGGAAGCACGCATCTACACAAATTGAGCAAGGTGAGGGTAAACCCGTAAGTGCTCATGTCTTTGGAAATGAAAGGTTACATGGACCAGATAAAAGCACTTGGCAAAACTTATGATGATGTCATGGTGTGAATCGATTAATAGATCCCTTAACAAGGATTTTAATGGTTTTGTCCGAATTTCAATATGCATCTGCGTGGGAAGACGATTCATGACCTACACGCATTGCTAATTGACTATGAGAAAGGGTTTCCTCAAAGGTTCCTACCGCCTAGGTACTTGCTATTCGTGGTGGAAGGATTAATAAGCCAAAACGCGTGCGAACAACAAGAAGGGAAGGGTAAGGGTAAGGTTGACAAAGGCAAACGGTGATGGCCTATCAACCTCAACCCAAGAAGAACCCTACTCCTAGGAAGGAAAATCCTAAAATGATCAAGCATGCCATCATCAGAAGGCGTTGGGCATTGGAAGAGAAACTGTCTCTCTATCTTGATGAATTGCGGGCAAATAAGATGAAGTATGAAGGGTCCTTGGGTGCGTACTTACGGTAATTTATTTGTCATTGAATTATTTACTCTAAATCATAATAATTCACGGGTATATGATACTGTGTGGTATTCACATTTGTAATACATCGCAGGATTTAGAGTGGAAGGAAGCTTGCCTATGGGGAGCAATATCTGCTGCGTGGAAATGGCACACATGCATTTATTGAAGCCATAGGAACGTTTAGTTTAGTATTGCCTTCGTGCTTAGTAATCGTTATTAAACAATTGTCATTATGCACCTTCTATAATTAGAGGTGTTGTTTCCTTTCGCTTTTGTTGGATGATTGTTTTACTCATACTATTTCACGTAATAGAATTGATGTTTCTTTAAATGGTGTATTTTATTTTAAAGCAATTCATCGTGAATGGTGTGTTTGAAATTGATGTGATTGAAATGAATCTAACAATAATAATAATTCAATGTTTAGCATTAATAAGAAGATAAAGTTAGACTTGAATTCTTCTTATCTTTGGCATTGTAGACTTGCTCATATAGGCAAGGCTCGCATGCATAAGCTACAACAAGAAGGGCTTTGCAAAATATCAATGATGAATCATTTGATAAATGTGAGTCATGCATATCACGGGAAGATGACTAAGAAACCTTTTCATAGCAATATGGAGGGCTTACGATCTACTTGGTCTTATTCATACTTGATGTGTGGACCACTTAGACATGTGTCAAAGAGAGGTGCTAGCTACTTCTTAACCTTATCGATGATTTGGTAGTTATGGTTATGTTTATTTACTTAAGCATAAACATGAGGTGTTTGAAACATTTAAGGTTTTCAAAGTGAGTAGAAGCGCAATTGGGAAAGAAGATTAAAGCTCTTGATCCGATGAGGAGGCGAGTATCTAAGCCAAGAGTTTAAAGATTACTTAGCGAGAATGGAATTGTCCGAATCACACTTCTCCATATACTCTACAACAAAATGGTGTATACGAGAGAAGAAATCGTACATTATTGGACATGATACGATCTATGTTTAATATTACCACTCTACCTTTATCCTTTTGGGGTTATGCTTTGGAATCACTGTTCGCATTCTAAATATGGTTCCCACAAAGAAGGTTTATAAGACACCATAGGAAATATGGCATGTTAAAGCTCCTAACCTGTCTTATTTAAAGGTGCAGGGTTGAGGCGATGTTAGGCGTGACTCGGCAGATAAACTCCAACAAATATACGTAAAGTGTATCTTCGAGGATACCCAAGGAAACTATGGTTACTACTTTTACTATCTAAGCGAAAATAAAGTAATTGTTGCTAGGTATGGAGATTTTCTTGAAAGAGATCTCGTATCTCAAGAATTCGGGATAGTTTATGATCCGGAATATGATCAATAAAATGCATTACCTTCGAAAACACTAACGTACTAACGGCCGAAACAATGTTTTAACCATCGCCACCGATCGGTCGCAACCCGCACCGGATCGGTTGGCGATCGTTAGAAGACCAACCGGATCGGTTGATCTTATGGTCGATCCGGTTGAGAAAACGCATCCGCCAATCTTCATCACTAAGCTTTCCCTTTGCATCCAAAAGATTCTAGGTCCTTCCTTGGTGTATTCTAGTCCCTTCCTTACTCCTTGGAGGCCAAGTTCAAGAATTAATACCCTAGGCCTTGTAATTAGTATAAATAGAGGCTAATTGTGAGCATATGACACACACCTCAAATACAAATCTCTACTCATCAAACAAAGTTTTAAGCTCTCAAAATTCGTCCTTAGAAGTCCGAGGAATTTTGGAGTTCCGAAGTTCCACATTTGAGGCCAAATCACCGAGAAGTCTACCTCAATACTTTGGGAATCATTACTTCACCATTTGTAATCTTATTCCAAGCATTGTAAGACTTTTAATCTTGTTTTCTAATGTTCAAAGTTCTGAGTTTATGTTCATGTTTGCTATGAGTGGCTAGTTTCTTTATACACTTGCTTAAATGATGTTGATTATCATATGATTAGTTAGTGATTGAGTTAACATGTTTTAATTCAATTTCAAGTTGATTCTAAGATCCAATTGTGCCAAAGTTTCATAGTGACATTTGTTAATCAAGTTTGGCTAATTGATAGTAAACATTGGGGTCGAAAGAACTTATTGTTATTCAACTAGTCATAATCATTTTGTCTATGGATGATTGTTTTACCCATTATTCTTGATTATACAAAGGAACTAAGGTGTGGTTGTAATAGAAACACTTTTGATTATCAAATTGGATTGGTTGGAAACATCTAAATGGTCGTAAGATTAGTTGTTGAGAATCAATTGTAGCCTTTGTCTATGATCGGTTACCTTTGTATTGACCATATCTTAAGCAATTTGATGAACAAGTGGATGTTTTGGTGTTTAAGTTTATGTATGTAGACTTATGAAACTTGAATTGATCTTGAATTGATTGGTTAAACATAATGCTTGTTTTATGAACTAAAATCTTGACGAATGTTTAACTTATAAGAACAATAGATTAGTCTTCCAACTAATTATCACAACCAACATGTTAAGAGGTTAACACAATCACATTAATCTATGATATGAAACTAGTTTAAGCAAGTGTAGTTTTAATCATCTGAATTTCATTATATCTATTTTGCTCTATTATATGTTTAGGATAGGGTCTAATTCAAACTTGTGTTTAGATTCACTCAAATCCACTGTGAACGATCCCGACTTACCTTCATAACCTTGCTATAATGGACGAGTATACTTGCTCGTATGTGTTCTTGGTAATATTGGTAATTCACCTTTATAATTTTAAAACTTGTACACACCCAAAGACATCAAGTTTTGGCGCCACGGGATTTGATTGTGTTTCAAAAAGTTTTGAATTTCCTAACTCGATTCAACCAAAAAAATTTCTCGAAACCTTAACCGGATCCGTTGCCCTCAACCTAATCGGTTACGAGTTTGCCCATCAATCAACTAGTCTAACCGATCGTCGCATACCGCAACCGATCCGGGTTACCTTCTCGACCCATAAAAGCTGTTTGTTGTTTGTCCGTGTGTTTAGATATTGCACGGAATCTCTAGGACATTGTATGAACACTCGAGCGGCAATGAATAGAACCAATTACACCTCTTACCAACCCCGAACGTTTGATTAGAAGAAGAAGAAGAACACGTTTCATACCATTGGAAAATCGTGTACCAAGAGTACCAAACCCACCATTTGATAACCTCGTAGAAGCCAAAGTTGTTTACAACCCTTTCACCAATTTACCTTTTCCCATGGCGGACGATCAACCCATGGGGAACTAATCGAACCGTAGCACCAAACCCGATAGTGCTATTGTTGCTATTAACCTTGGTGACAACTTCACCGTGAAGGACATCACCTTTCTATGATCAAAGACCGACAATTCGATGGTCGTGCTTGGCCGATCCAAGATAAGCACATTTCCGAATTCATCGAAATTTGCGGCATGTTTCGTTATGGCGACACCGATGTCAATGCCATCAAACTCAAACTTTTCCCATCATCACCGCCAAGATGCTAAAGTATGGTACAATGAATTAACCCGTGAATCATCAATACTGGGAGGAGATGAGGCAAGCTTTTGTGAGCCGATTCTTTCCACCGCCATGTTTGGTGATTAATGGGAGAATTTCGTGCTTTAACCAAAACCCAACGATCACTTGTCGAAGCTTGGCTTCGAATGAAAGATTTGCTTTGTAGTTGTCATGGACATGGACTATCAAAGGAACCATCATCCAAATCTTTTACCATGGACTAGATGAAATCTCTCAAGGCATCCTCGATCTTTGGAGGAATTTTTCTCTATAAGACTCCCAACGATGCACATCAATTACTTGAAGATTGAGTACTTCTCAAGCTTGATTGGTCCAAAGATTCCAAAACCAAACCTCTCCGAAAAACCGTTGCTTTTGTCAAAAATACCGATGCCTCAAAACTCATGGAGAAGATGGAAGCATTAACCTCAAAAATAGACTCGCAATATAAAGATATCAAAGATGAAATGAAAGAAATGCAAGACGGATGCAACAATTGTGGAGGAAATCACCCATTGTCCGAGTGCGACGATAAACCTATGGGTGGACCGAAGGAAGGAGAAGCGAGTTACGCTCAAGGAGGATACCGTGGAGGAGGATATCGTAGTAGTTATTACGGTCGAAATTCGAAATTGGCAAGATCGCCGACCAAGGGATGACAACCGTGATTCTCAACCACGAGGCGACGATCCACCACCACAAAATCCCGACAAAAGATGGAAGAAACCGAATTGAAAAACCATGAGAGAATTCGTGGTGGTCAAAATCCGCAAATGATTTTATCAAAATCAATTTTCAATCTCAAAGCCAAAGATGAGCAAGGACAAAAATCATCAAGCATCTATCCAAGATCTTGAAAACAAGTTTGGCAGATTTTCGACCAACATTCCTCTAGACCATCCGGTTCATTGCCAAGTAACACCCAATCCAACCCAAAACCATCAAATGATAAGACGCACCATCCACCACAAACAAGAAATGAGCATATCAATGATGTCTTCACAAGAAGTGGTCTCGTGACGATCCACCACCTAACCCTAATACTCCTGTCACCATTGATAGTGAGGATGAAACCGAGGAACCAAACACAACTCAAACTACCAAAAGAAAAACATTCCATCCGTCAAGGCGATACACCAAAAATTCCTTATCCTCAACGCTGTAGAAAGAAAAGATGGAAGAACGTTATAAAAGTTCATCAAGTAATCAAAGAGGTTAGACTCAATGTTCTCTCGTTGATGTCTTAGCCGGAATGCCCAATTACGGGAAATTTCTGAAAGAACTTCTTAATAACAAAAGCAAGCTTGAGCAAATATCAGTAGCTTTTCTTAACAAAGAATGCTCAGCTATAGATCAAAACAAAATCCCACCAAATCTCGGAGATCCTGGGAGCTTTCTTATTCCATGTACTTTCGGGAATAATGTTAAATGTGATGCTTTGGCCGATCTTGGCGCAAGTATCAATTTGATGCCTTATTCGCTCTATTCCAAGTTGTGCAACAACAGCCTGAAACCAACAAAAATGAGCATCCGATTGGCAAATCATTCCTATCAAAATCCTATGCGAATCGCCGAGAATATGCTTGTTCAAGTCGGTAAATTCATTTTTCCAGTAGACTTTGTGATCTTGGAAATGGAAGAAGATAGTAAAGTTCCACTCATTCTAGGAAGACCTTTCCTAAATACCGCTGATGCAATCATCAAAGTGAAAGGAAAAGAACTCAACCTTGGAGTTGGGGAAGATCGAATCACTTTTCTAATCGATAAAGCAATGCGCTACCCACATTTGATGAAGTCACTGATGAGGAATTAGATGCATTACTGAACGAATCCGATCCGTTCATGACTACTTCTGAAAAAATCAATGAAACAGATTTTGACAAAGAATTTGATGATTTCATGAAAGTATAATTCGAATGAGATAACTCAGAAGAAGAAGAAATGGAGGAAGAGGAAGAAAATTTTGAGGAAATAACTTTCAATAAGTAGATGCGAATTAAATCCTCTGTCGAAGAACCACCCACGGATCTCAAACTCAAACCTCTCCCGGATCATCTTGAATATGCTTATTTGGAGGAAAACTCTTCTTCCAATGAGTCATATCTTCATTGCTCGAGGATAATGAGAAAGAAAGTTTAGTTTCATCCTCAAAATCACAAACAAGCTTTTGCTTGGAAAACATTCGACATCCCGAGAATTAGTCCCAATTTTGCAAACACAAAATCAATTTTGAAGAAGGATTAAACC
>CM040239.1:31945133-32145133 GCA_022545495.1 Chrysanthemum lavandulifolium | reverse complement strand
TTGTCTATGAACAGTTTTCGGTGATGCTCAAAACTTTGATTATAACCAAAATCCATATGATTCACTGTCCGAGACTCAGCAGTTTCTTGTTGTGAGTCTGGAGGTCCCAGCCACTCGATTGTCAAATAGGGAACCCAGTTCCTTGTAACAATCATGACCCTTACTTGTTTGACAATTTCCAACCTCCACAAAGACTATACGGTTCAAACTCCACAGGCCGTTGTCTCGAGAAATCTCCCAAGATTTTGAAACCACAATGAAAACACTTGATGATATGATTAGTAACCTTAAGAATCAAGTGAGTGGTGAAAAGACCATAGGAGAATGCTGGCGAAGAGCGAGAAGAGCGTGAGGCTCGCAAATCTGGGAAGAATTATCAATCCTAGAGCAAAAGCGACTTTAATGCTCCCAATTTCTCAAGGCAACACTATATGGCGATGACGAGGAGAGTTTTATCCTTTTAAAGATAATACTTCTCAACTCCCTCGATCGGTTGATATCCCGCGATTGAGATTCCATCTCAAACAACTGCTATCACACCCGAGATTCACACTCACTCTCTTATTATGGGGCGAGCATCTCGAAACCTGTTCACGAAAAGGAATCGGACGAATTCATAAAGTCTAGTGTTGAGGACCTTGTCCCAATCCCAAAGAGTCACAAGGAATTCTTGATCATGTGTGTGATATCCTCCTCCTCTTGTCTTCAAAATGATCATGTTGAGATGTTCTCCGATTCGATGATGATGACTCGTTATCTGCGGAGACATCATTTATGGAAGATTCACCTTCCGAGCTTGTTAGCTTAGAAGAGAATGATGAAGTGGCGACATCGAAATCAAAGATGAAGCTCTTCGAGAAACATTATTGAATGTCGGTCTTCTCATTTCTAAAATCGAGGCTTTCAAAGAGAAACCAATTTCATCTCCTATCCCCACTAAGGGTAGTGACATTCTTCGATGATTCTATTCCGGAAATGAAAGCCTCCTGCTTTTGATAATATGGGAGACAAGATTAGTGGCGCATACAATTTTTCATTCTCATAATTCTCTCCGATCATGAATCATTTACTTTTGAGGAGTTCGCGGTGAACCCACTCATATCAATTCTGAATATGATTCATTCACCTTCATGGAGTTCTCGATGAACTCACTCATATCATATCTCCGCGAGTATGATAAATTCTACTTTGATCTAGACACTCCGAGATTTGTCTTGATCACATAAGCTCAAATGATGAGATTCATAATCACGAAATTATGGATCCTCCTATGGATGAAGATGAGTTAGTCATGATGTTTATCATGATTTTCTATCTCTTCTTCACCTATCCCGTGATTCTCCTGTTCTTCACTCCTTCGGAATGAAGACATTATCTTTGATCCCGCATTTCCATATATCATTTTGAGCGGTTCTATGTATATCTCATCGGTGTGGAACTTTCACATACTTCAATGTTTATCAAACATCTTGAATGAAAGTCCATGGAATTGTTTCTTCCTTTGCTTCCCATGAACCAATGAATTAGGGGTCGAGTCAAGCTAGCGACTCGGTAATCAAAAACTTGATAGCTAAACATGGGTTTTCACCGTGTATCGACCTAGTGTGGGGAGTTGCCCACATGTTATATAAAAAAAAAAAAAAAAAAAATCTTCTTTCTAAATAATGGCCGTAGTATTTCCCTTTACGTTCTTTGTTTGACATAACCACGGTACTTTGAATGTTGAGGGCAATATTCATTTCTAGTGTGGGGAATTCTCATGAATTTTATCATGTATTATCCACCCAATTCCCCAATTTTGGCCAAAATTTTTTTGGAGTAAGTGTTTTACACTTTCCCATTTAGTTATCGATCCGCCATGTCTCAGAAGACTAAAGGTTGGCTAATCCAGAGCAAACGGCTCTTGGTAAAGATATCTCAAATCCGTTGGACGACTGCAATTGCCCAAAATTGTATGGTATTGACTCACCATATCCTAAAAAGTGAAGAGTTGGCTAGCCCGCAAGGTTATGGCTTGTGGTAAAGGCGATGGAAAATCCATAATTGGTAATCGGCTCACCAAAGATAATATTGATAATTTATCTAAGAGTTGGCTAGTCCGAGAAGAGTGCGACCTGGTAAAGACAAAATCAAATCCGTTGAAAGGCTGGTGGTTTGCTCAAAATCACATGGTTATCGGTGTACCATGGTTCTTCCTTGAACTAAAACATTTGGCTAGTCCGGAAAGAGTGCGAGCTTCGGTAAAGACAAAAATCAAACCGTTGAAAAGTCGGTGGTTTGCTCAAAATCACATGGTTATCGTGTACCATGGTTCTTCCTTGAACTAAAACATTTGGCTACTCCGTAAGTAATGGCTTTTGGTAAAGAGATTCAAATCCATTAAGTTTTCTCAAAAGATTGCTAGGGACTAGCAATGTTTTAGTGTGGGGGATTTGATGAGTCGTATTCACTCATCATTTAAGGTCAATCTGAACATGCAAAACATCGAAAAACACTCCGAAATGCATCAAAACAACGAAAATATCTCAAAATTGTGTTTTATATGTTTGGATGCAAAACAAATGAAAACGAACAAAGTTTGCATAAATGGCGCTTTAGGTCCCCAACTTTTAAAATGGCAACTTTAGTCTCTGAATTTCAAAAAAATGCGAATTCACCCTGGACATTTTTAAATTGGAAAATAAACATTTTTTGTCCTTTGGTAATTCTTACTTCTCAAAATTGGTCATTTGGGTAATTTTTGGAAAATTACAAGTTTAGTCCTCGGAGTTTCAAATTTGGCAGATTTGGTCCCTTGATTATGTGAGATTGTCAAATATGACCCTTGGATTACTTTTCAGAAGTTACATGCATGGTCCTTGGATTTTCAGATTTTTACACCTTTGGTCCCTTAACTACTTAATGTGTTCAAATCTAATCCTAAACCCATTTAACATCCTTTGGCCCAAAATACAACCCAATCCAGTCAAACCTAGACCCGGTCAAACCCCTAATCCAATCCAGTCAACAAAAACACCCTCTGTCCCCTTTCTTCTTCACCATTTTTCCCGCCCAAGCTAACCCTTCACCCAAGAAACCAGAGCCCTAGATACCTCTTCTCTTTTTACTCCTCCCCAAACACTCAACCTGCTGTGACCCTTTTACCCAACATCACCTTTTCCCAAACCCACTACCCAAGATTCCCCCCTCATCCCAACTGCCACAGTGGCAATCCTGCTCAAAAAGACCCATTTGATGGCTCAGATGTGATCTCTTGTGTACCTAACAATTGAAGGGTGGAGATTGGCAGAAAAGAAAGCACAAGAGAAGGTTTTTGGATGTTTTGTCTCACAAAAAGAAACACAATGGCAGAAGAAAAGGAAGAATGAAGTACCCAAAGCTTTGAGTATAAATATTAGCTTGTAGCCAAGATTATAAGGCATCTTAGTTTAGTTTTAAATTTAGTTTTCTTTTTTAATACCTGCTTTAGTTTTTATTCGATATTTTTAAGTTCCAAGCTGTAGTGTTATTTTTAATGAAAAGCTCTTTGTTCTAATCTCTTTCTCAATAGTGCTTATTGTTATTTGGTTTTCATCAAATAGTTTAGTGAAATGTCTGTTAATTTTCATCCAAAAATTTACAAGTTATAAGTTTTTTTTTTTTAAATTGTTGAGTGATTTATGCTCACTAAGGAGTGTTTGGGTCTAGAACAAATACTGGGTTAAACATCTTTACCCATTTTGACTTTTGAAGTCAAAGTGCTCTTGGAGTTTTGAAGTCAATTATGGTTAATGAGATTGGTTGACACTAGTGTTGAAAAGGTTTTGGATACACAATTAAGAATCTGTCAATTTTTTTTACTTGAGTACGGCTGCTGTACTTGTTCTCTTTTTCCAGCTTATTTGATGGTCCAAGTTTGCAAAATCCGTTTTTCTCAAATGCTTGCTACCCCAACTAACTATAGTTTCAGTTCCATGCACTAGTTCTACCTCTAGCGTAGTTTAATTAGCTTTGAAAACCATGTTTTGACTGTCTCGTTTCTGTTTCTGCAGCAGCCAATTTCAGCATGCATAGCAGCTTATTTTTAAGCTGTTATGCTGTTTTTCCAACCCCCAAATCAGTGTATTTTGAATCTTGGCTAGGCTAACTTGATTTTCTGTAGATTATCTTGCTTTGGATGAGTTCCTGTGGCTTATAAATAAGCTGTGAACAGGCCTCCATAGCCTGTTTTATGACTGCAGATACAGGTCACTTTTTCTTGCATTCATTAGCCTTTCAGTAGAGTTTGGTAGTTTATTTAGAATTCTTGTTGTTTATTTGATAGGCTCTCGTGCTATTTAAGCAACTTAGTTTAGTATAGTTCAAATTAGCTTATTTAGTTTCCTTTAGAACTATTTCACCTAGTATGCTTATTTGTTCCTTAGGATTCTAGTGTACTACTTAATTGTTTATTCCTTGATGGGATTGTTTCATTTATTTATTTTAGCTAATTTCAGGTTAGTAGGTTTCATAGCTAAGCTTATCTCCTCTTCCTAGGTGCTTATGTGATGTTAAATGTGCTTAAGAAATTGGTTTAAGGGTGTTTGGTTGTTTTAGCCTTCTTGTTGAAAAAAGTCGCTTTGAGCAGTTTATTTCAAGCTTTTCACGCAGCTTGGTTTTGAAAAAAATCTTACTTCGATGCTTTCGGTTTAATTCCCAAAAGAAAAAAATAATTGTCAAAAACTTGTGGTCTTGGGAATCGAACCCGTGACCGCTTCTTTCAAAGCCACAAAATCACTCAAGCCAACGGGTTGGGTGACCTTTACTAAGTTATTCATACGTTTAATCTCTTATGACAATTTTTAGTCACGTTTTTATAACCCAAAAGGAAAAACAAACACTTTTGTAAAAGTGGGGGCAGTTGAACCTGGTCTCCAAACTAACATCCTCAACACACACAGTCACAACCATCCTGCCTTGGGACTTTATTGCTTAGATTTGCATTAGTTAATTACTTAACTTAGTTTTCTTCACTTTAGCTTATACTCATTTTCAGCTTATTTAACTGCTTATCCAAACTGCTTTTTTAGATTTGATAAATTTCTTAGGTTAGTTTCACCATAAAGTAGTTTTCATAAACTTTTCAGATTTTTCTTAATTAGTTTAGTATTTTTAATCATTTAATTAGTGTAAATTAGTTTTTAATTTGTAGTAAATAATTTAAAAGTCGAAAAAAATTCCCGGCTTTTTCTTAAAATTATTTTTAGTCGTTTAGACCGTAGGAAAATTGATATCACACCCGTAGCCCTTAAATTGCAAAAGTTTTACGTTTTTGGCTCGGGTGGTTGCCGGTTTTTAGCGTTTTTGCATTTTAGCACTCTAGGATGTAGTTTAGCGTCGTTTTATTGTTTCTTAGGATTAGTCGTAGTTTATTTAGTATTTTCTCTATTTTACATGCTTTATTTTCATTTCCGTTCTTTAATTTGTAGTGTAATCAAAATCCAAAATTGTTTAACCATTCAGTCCTTATCACAAAACTCAACGATCCGTCAATTTCACACCTCGTTGGGACACGACCGGAAATAACTTCCGGTATCACTTTTATCACACCGTGAGGTTTGGCACGTTGACCTTTTTCTTAAAGGGTCGATTTGTCGAATTTTACGGATATTTTGGTATCGTTGATATTGTGTTTTTCACCACTCACTTCACAACGAATCACACGCTCTTGATCACACCAACTGCAACTGTCTGTCTCATATCCCTCACAGAAAAACGACCCAATGGAGGATACTCATCAAATGTTTCCACCACCATAGGCTTAGTTGGAACCATCTTCACCATACCAGCATCACCATTTTTCAAAAATTTAGGCACCTTCTTGAGCTCCTTTCCAGACCTTCTGTCAATCTTAGTCAAAATCTCACCAAACTTGACAGCAATGTGAGAAGTGTGTCAATCAAGCATGGGTGCATACCCATTCCCAATTTGACCTGGATGGTTCATAATGATGACACGAAGTAAAGCTAGCCCCACTGCTTTGGGTCGTCCTTAGAGTTGGAAGCAACGAACCACGCTTGAGATCCATATGACAACATTCTTAACATTAAAACCGACATTATCTCCGGCAATGCTTCCGGTAGTGATTGATGGTGCATCTCAACAGACTTTACTTGGTGATAAACCACTTGGGCCAAAAGTGACTACCATACGAGCTTAATCATACCGGTTCAACACGTCCCAGGCGCGGTTCAATCCCACCAATCTTGTAGACATCCCGGAGTGGAAGACGGAGTGGCTTGTCGATGGTTTAAGTCTATCTCTAATCGCTCTAATAATATATGTATCTTTTCGGTTGTCTTGACCAACGAACCCGATAGGTTAAAGAGGTGCGGCAAAGACAAGAATCAAGTTAAAGGGATCTTAGGAAATTTAAAGGAATACAACTATCACGGTAGTTGTTCTAAATACTTTTCTTTATATTATATTGATTTATTTTACCAAATGAATTTGGATTGTATAAATCACATGGATGAAATCTAAGTTCTACTCACGATGCTATCTCCGGTTTAAGTTATAACATGCATAGAATTTCTAATAAGTGGGATTTTCATGTTTAAGTTTAATACTGAATATGTACGCTACTTACGTATTATGATAAAGAGGCATTAATTAGACTAAATCATATGTTTTGTCTTTTGTTCTTTCCCTTCCAACTTGGTGACTTTTATAATAACAAACATTGTTATGTTTCATCAGGGCATGGGCCTGGTATAGGAGGTATGATAGTTGGAGGTGCAGCAGCTGCTGCAGTCGCATATGGGGCACACCAGCTGACATCAACACATGGTCATGGATGCCATAACGTCTCACACGGGGCCCAAAATATGATTCCGTACATGGGTGGCATGGGACATTACAGTGGCGGTGAAATTAGTAAGCTGGTGGTGGTAAGTACAAGGTTGTAGGTTACATTCTTGGTGAAATCATGACCAAAACCATTGTTTCAGTGAAGAGATTATGTTCATGAGTCTTGTTGGGATATGAAAGAGTGAAGACACCAAAGTCTTGAAGATATGAAATCCGTAAGCTTCTAGAAATCTTGGAAGAAGTCAAAAAGTCAAAGCACCGCTAAAGATAAAGTCAAAATCTTGTATGGTGAAGTCAAAGCATTGCTAGAACAAACAAAGTTATATTCGTTTATGGAAAGTATTGTATTCCATGTTTAGATTACTTGTAGTACAAGGTTATCAATTGTAAACCGACTAGGATATCCTTGAGCCTATAAAAGGACTCCTAGATTGGTATTAGAGTGCGATTTCAAAAAAGATTTTTAGAGTTTACGAATTAAGAGTTTAGAGAAAGTTCGAATATCTTAGAGTTGTATTAGAGTATCCATAATAAGCGATTTAGAGTTTGTTAATAAAGTTTTCTTCTTAGCTTTGTTAAGTAAATTCGCGTGCTTGATAAAGATTGCTCGGTGTTTCTTTGTTAATAACTTAGGATTTATCCGAGGTTATTAAACCTTAACAAGCTAGTTTAGTTTGGTTAAAGTATATCGATCCAACAAGTGGTATCGAGCTTGTGTGAAACTCGACTAGGAAGAAACCCTACAATTTTCAAGATGTCGATGAAAAATTCCTGAACCTCGATCACCTCACTCGAATTCCAATTATCAAGAAGGGAGAATATGATCTCGGTGCATGAAGATGAGGCATATATTGCCATTCGAGACCATGCTCGTGGAATGTAATTGTGAATGGGAATGAAGTTCCTCAAGAACCCATTCAAGTTCTTGGACAACCTTTAGCACCAAAAGCGCTTTTACCAAAAGACCTGCAAGGAATCAAGAAGGCCCAATATTCTCTTATCGCCATTCCGGATGGTCATCTTCTCAAGTTTCATGATGCTAAAGATGCTAGCGACTCTGGGTCTGCTCTCAAGACCAGTTTGGAGGAATGAAGCCTCTAAGAAGATGCACGAAACTTGCTAAAACATGATTTGAAACATTCACGGTAGGAGAAAAGAGAGTCTTGATCTTGCATATGATGAGTTCGAGAATCTCCTCAACATGTTGGAGTTATACAAGGCGTAATATCAGTTGAGGATGCTAATTTGAAGTTTCTAAGGAGTTTGCCATCTACATGGCATGTGATTGCTACTATGATCGAGAGGACAACAAGGATGGATGTTATGGACTTTGATGATCTTTATCATCAATTAAAGGTTTATGAACATGAGATGAGTGGTCAACCAAATTCTAAATCTCACAAGATTGCTTTTCTTTCATCTCGAAAGAAGAGCGTTACCTCCAAGAGTCTCGCTACTCCTCAAAGTACTGTTTCTCAAAGTGCTAGCTGTCTGCAATCCCCATCATATGCTCAAGAGCCCCACCATCTACTACTTTGAACTCGGATGAAGTTGTGTGCTCTTTCTTTGCACAACAAGAAAGCTTACCCGTCACTTATGAGGAGGATCTAGCACAAATTGAAGAAGATGCACTTGAAGAAATTGATATCGGTGGCAAGTTGCTTTGATCCTGCAAGGATCAAAAAGTATATGAAGAAGAGCAAGAATATTGATTTCAAACCAAAACAAGGAATAACTTTTGACAAATCTAAAATTGAATGCTTCAATTGTCAAAAGGCGTCACTTGCAAGGGAGTGCGGGTTTGCTAAGTATCAAGCAAAGAACATCGAGAAGCCTAAACTTGAGCTAAAGGAGATTCCAATAAGCTGAAACAAAGGCTTTAGTTGCTCAGAGAGAAGTTATCGAAGTAGACCGGGTGAAGAGTTTGATGATGAACCGGTGACTTCTTGTATGGTAGCGATGGAAGATACAGTTGAGGACACGGTGGAAGCATTGGTGAGAACCTTGCTTTTGATGAAGAATCCGAACATGCCGCTTTGGAATCGATGATGGCTTTGGAGGATTTGATTGGAGCAAAGAAAGTGAAGATGATCTGTTCTTCTTGCTATGGTGGCTACTTCACCAACTCGTCTCCTATCTACGAGGTATGCTCAAACTGTTATGAGTTCTATCAAAATTACTTATGTTATGTAGCGAAAGAGATAATTGTATTAGGGCTAGGTGCGAGGTAGCAAGGTTGCAAATCACTTTAGAGTGCTAGAAGCTAAAATCATAACACATGAAAATAATGAAATGGCTTGGGTGAAAAGTATGAACAGGATTATCGGTTAAAACTCGGTGAATGGAAACTAAATTGTAAAATTCTTTGAAATTGAGAAATTAACTAAGGAAAGAGATGATTTGTTAGCTAAGTTTGCTGCTTGGGAGAGTGCGGTTTGTCCCATGTTGCCTATGTTGAAAAGCAGAGAAGGGCTTACATTAGAACAGAGCTTAGGATTTGGAATGGACTTTAGCGAAGATGATGAAAACCAACCTAGTAATCGGGATGATGGTAATTTTGAGGATATAACCACTAGTGATGATGAGCTCATTAACTATGTAGATTCATCTAGTAATGATGGCTCGCAGTGAACCACCTCCAGAATATAAGAAAGACAATGGTTATCATGCATTTTCCTCATCCCATTAGTCATCACCCTCTAGGCACGATGTTTCTCATTATGGAGTAGATAGTCTAGAGTTTAGGAAGAAGCTTATTGCTAAATCTAGATCCGAGAAACCCAAAAAGCTGTTGAAACAATGTTAAAATCCAAAGAAGTACCTTTAAATCAAAGTCTTGCCGAAGAAGCGCACATTCGCGCAAAACCTTTTCAAAACAATCTTGCTAAACCTTTTGGGATAATTTTGGTCAAAACAAATTTCATCAGGTCCTCAGAAGGCAAAATAATTTTGGGCATAGACATAGAAGAAATCACTTTGGACATATGGGTCAAAAGCGTGTTTTGTGTGTTATAGTCCTACTCACTTAATCAAAGATTGTGACGAGACACTCGAGAATATCTAAGCAAGTTTCCAAGGAATAAGTCTAACAATCGAGACCTAGAGAGCACAAACCAGTGTGGACTAATTCAAATAAGGTCAATCACGAAACTTTGCACCGGATCATAGATATCCACATCGAGAAGAACTTGGTATCTCACAAGACTTTCAAAGCTTGCTTTCGAGACAAAGTCCGAAAACCATACTTGGGATAGAAATTCTAGGAGATCTCATTATCAACCTAGAAGTTATCACAGTTCATATAGGGATCTAGATCACAAGAACCTCTGTTAAAAGCGAATGGGTTAAAAGGAAAGAAGCTGTGGAGACATACGATGCGTTCAACAAAAGTGAATCGAGATGTTTTGTGTCAAAAGAAAATCACGATAATCTGTAAAAGAAATTTATGTTGAAAAACCAAAGAGTTTTGATAATCCACATGCTAAAAATCAAAAGATAATTTTGGATCATCGGTTGAGAGATAGTGAGAATTACATACTCAAAGAATTTGAGTTTGTAACTTCTCAAGGGAACACAAGTCGATAATGGCTTGGGTTCCTAAAGTTTCTAACTCTTTTCTTTGTGTGTGTGGCAACCCGAAGAGGAGCTTAAAGATCATCTTATTGTGGATAGTGGTTGCTCGGAAGTATGACAGTGATAAAGAGATCCTGTCGATTTTAGAAGTATTAGTGGAGGAAAAGTTGCATTTGGGAATGATCCCAATGGAGGAAGAATTACAGGAAAGGAACAATTAAAATTTGGAGAATTGATTTTGAGAATGTGAGATATGTGAAGGAGCTAAAGTTCAACTTGTTGTCGGTCTCTCAAATTTATGACAAAAGCATCACGTGTTATTCATCGACACGTAATGTCTTATCCTTTCTTCGACTTCAAACCAGTTGATGATGACTTGGTAGTACTAAGGGTACCAAGGACAAATGATGTGTATAGTTTAGACATGAAGAGTCTACATTCTTATGGTAGAGCCACATGTTTGGTGGCTAAGGCAACATCTGAAGAGGCACATCAATGGCATAGAAGATTGGGCCATGTGAATTTCAAGAACATCAACAAACCGGTCAAAGGAAATTTAGTTAGAGGTTTACCTTCAAAGACTTACGGGAATGATCAATCATGTTTGGCATGCAAGAAGGTAAACAACACAAAGCTTCTAAGAAGCTTGATGAAAGGAATATTAGAGAACCATTGGAGCTATTACACATGGATTTATTTGGACTGTCTCTGTGGCAAGTTTAAATAAAAAGAAATCTTGTTTGGTTGTTACCGATGATTGTAGTAGATTCATTGGGTTTTCTTTTGGGCTTTAAGGATGATACCTTTGATGCTATTCAAACTCTTATAATAGCACTTGAAAACCAATTAAGACTCAAGGTTAGAGGTATTAGATGTGACAATGGGCCGAATTCAAGAATAAACCTATGGATGATTTTTGTGCAAATAAAGGCATAAAAGGAGTTTAGTATTGCTAGAACACCACGAGCCAAAATGGTGTTGCGAGAGGAAAAATAGAACTTTGATTGAAGTCAAGGACCATGTTAGGTGATTCTCATCTCCTATTCAATTTTGGGCGTGTCGTAAGTACCGCATGTTATGTACTCAACGGGGTTTACGTCACAAAACCAGAGATGAAGACACCCTATGAATTGCCGATGGGCAATAAACCCAACATTCGCTTTATGAAGCCTTTTGGATGCCCTCTTACTATTTTAAACACCATTGATAATCTAGGGAAGTTTGATGGCAAGTCCGAAGAAGGTTACTTATTGGGATATTGCACTAAAGAAAGGATTCGTAGTCTACAACGAGTTACTAAGAAGATTCAAGATTGTCTTCATGTTGAGTTTTAGAGGATCAAGACAATGAGAAAGGGAAGGGTCCTAATTGGATGTTTGATCTTGAGATTTTATCTCCTTCTATGAATTATGTCCTGTTAGAAGAAAATCAACCTTTGCATAATGAAGAAGATATTCAATATGTTGTTCATGATATTCATCTTAGATCCGATCTTGTTCATGATAAAGATCCTATGAGTCCAAAACAAAGTATCTTTGCTTCTAAGCAAAGTCTCGATTCTCCAAATCACAGATCTTGTTGCTCACAATTCTCATTATCACGAGGATCAATCTATTCAAGAGGAACTTAATCGGATGTTCTTCAAGATGTATTAGCACATTCTTACACCGATGAACAAAGGAGAGCTTATGAAGAGGCAAAGGCAGAAGAACAAGGCGCAGAGTTCTCTTACGATTACTTTGACGATTACTTTCAACCAAAATCTGCTGCACTGTTGCCGAGATTTTAGATGATGTGGATGATCCTACCATGCACGAATTAGAAGAAGCGATGATGAGCTTGAAGATGAAGGTATTTTCACAAATTCCAATGAAGGTCTTGATTATACTAACTTAGATGATACATATGAAGTTCCACAGTCCCAATCTTACGAATTCATAAGAATCATCCAACCGATCAAATCATTGGTCCTTCTACCTGCGAGTTATGACAAGACACAAAGCTAAGGGTTTCACAAACCTCATAATGCTACTTAGCTTTGTGTATAAACAAAACAGGCTAAATCATAAAGATCATCAAACACGCTTATTCACTTGTTTCATCTCTCAAGAAGAACCCAAGAATATTGCTCAAGCTTTGACTAAAGAAAGTTGGGTTGAAGCTATGCGGGAAGAACTTCTTCAATTTAAACTTCAAGAGGTTTGGGTTTATGTGATCTTCCGGATGGGAAGAGAGTTATTGGAACCGGATGGGTTTTAGAGTCAAAAGAGATGAAAGAGGAATGTTATCAAAACAAGGCAAGATTAGTTGCTCAAGGTTATAGAGCAGGAGGAAGGGTAGACTATGATGAGGTATTTGCTCCTGGCAAGGATTGAAGCAATTATAATCTTTCTTGCTTTTGCTTCTTATATGGGTTTTCAGTATACCGGATGGATGTTAAGAGTGCCTTTCTTTATGGCACTATTACGTAAGAGGTATATGTGAAACAACCTCCGGTTTTGAAGATCCTAAGCATCCAAACAAAGTCTATAAGGTGGTTAAGGCTCTTTATGGTCTTCATCGGGCACCTAGAGCTTGGTATGAGAGCTCTCTACATTCTTATTACAACATGGATACAGGAGGGAGCAATAGACAAAACTTTGTTTATCAGAGAGACAAGAAGGATATTATGTTAGTTCGGTGTATGTTGATGATATTATCTTTGGGGCTACCAAGCAGTCTATGGTTAAGGAGTTTGAGCGGTGATGCGAAGGAATTTCAAATGAGTTCAATGGGAGAGTTAACATTCTTTTAGGACTTGTGTTAGCGGTCAAGGAAGGAATTTTATTAGCCAAGACAAGTATGTTACTGATATACTTAAGAAGTTTAATTTGATGATATGAAGGCATTACTACACCTATTAAATCTATCAATTCATTGGGAAAAGATGAAGATGGACAGACTGTTGAAGTCAAGTTATCTGGATCTATGATTGGCTCTCTTATGTATCTTCTCGCATCAAGGCACGATATCATGTTTGCAGTTTGTTTATGTGCCGATATCAAGTTTCACCAAAGATCTCTCACACGAATCTTTGTCAAGAGAATATTCTGTTATTTGAAACAACAACCTAAGTTGGGGTTGTGGTATCCTAAAGAGTCACCTTTTCACTTAGAAGCTTTTTCGTGATAGTGACTATGCGGTGATAACTATGATAGAAGATCCAACCGGTGGATGCCAATATCTTGGAAGAAGGTTAGTCTCATGGCAATGCAAGAGCGGACAATTGCACAACATCCTCTCTTGAAGCTGAATATGTAGGCTACGCAAGTTGTTGTGGTCAAGTTTTATGGATGCAAAATCAACTCTTGGATTATGGGTTCAACTTTAAGAATACTCCTATCAACATTGATAATGAGAGTACTATTTGTATTGTGAAGAATCCGTGTATCATTCCAAGACAAAGCATATTGATTAGGCATCACTTTATCGAGACTCCAAGTATGAGCATAGGCTCATTAATGTGGTTAAAGTTCACACAGGATGATAATGTAGTGATCTACTCACCAAAGGTTTTGATGTGTCACGATTCACTCACTTGGTCGTGAGCATTGGAATGATTAACTACTAAGCTATATTTAAGGGAGGACTATAAGATATTAGGTATAGTCCTGTATTGTTTTGAGGAGGATGTTAGTTTATACTTAGATTATATGAAAGTTTTGGCAAAATCTTGTATTTCGAAGTAACGCTTGGGAAAATCTTGCATGGAAAGCACCGCTTATGTGGAAATCTTGTTTGTCGTATTAAAGTCTTGTTCCAACGGTAATATTGAAGGGTAATTGGTAGTAACGGTAACTTTGTTATTTAGGTCGTGATTTTTCAAATCTCACCTATAAATAACTTCTTTCCGATTTTCCTCTCATATTATTACTTCACATCTTTTCCATACTTAACTTCTAATTACCATCCCTTTATTATTCAATACAATCTTTCTGTTGTGCTCACTCTTTCATACAATATGGTGAATCGTTTAAGCATTTGAAGCACAACATGGTGGCTAATTTGGACAAGGCGAGGTGACGTGGCTTTCTATGATATCATTGATTATCTAGTTGGGTGCGCCTATTAGTTATGCTCTTTTGGTTGAGCGGATATAACAGAGCCATGGATTCAAGAATTTTGGGCTAATGCTAGAGAGAATATGGAGGAGGATGAATATTATATTAGATCCTTAGTTCTTTGGAAAGACTATCAAGATTACTGAGGCTCCATTCGTGATGATTTATTATTTGGTGATGAAGATGGGGCCATTAGATTTGACAAGCAACTCATTTGGGATACTTTTCGTAATCAGGCTATGAAGGTTCTTGGTCGAACAAACTTTTAAGAAGGCCTTATTCATCCTCAATGGAAGTTTTTGATCCATGTCTTGCTCCAATCGTATAAGTTCTAAAAGCACTTCTTGGGGCGATTTGGTTCAAATATTGCATCTGCGATGGTTGGTTTAGCAACAGACGAGTATTTAACTTTTCACGGCTTATTTTGGATGGAATGCTCTCTCATTTATCATACGGGGCTACTTGGTTGATGTATCCACGGTTTATCTGAGGTTTTCTTGAATAAGCAATTGGGTCATTGCTCCAAAACCCTCTTGCTTCTCACTTTTGTTATTGTGCAACAAGCCAAACCTTTACATTCATGGCTAAAAGAAGTAACTTGTTTCGAGGTGGAATATTTCTTTAACAAAATCAATGATGGAAATTGTGCAGTCGTTAAATAATGTTGCGCAGGATGAAAACCAAGGTATCGATGTCGATCAAGGTATCGCTTCACATAATCGCTTCCACAGATCTTGCTTCAAAAAGTCTCGCTTCACAAGGTCTTGCATCGCAATCACCGCTTAGTGAAAATCGATCTTGATCAAGTTCAAGAAGACATAGAGCGACCATCTACTCCATCTCACATGAGCGTTACATTTCACGTGAACATTCACCAATTCAAGGTCTGCTCCTACAATTCAAGCGAAGGGTTACCTATGGATAACTATGCTTTGACAATGGCTATAGCTCGGTTGAACAAAGCATTGGCGTCGAGCTAGAACTATTAGAAAATTGAAGAAAAATTATTTCGGTTGCGAAATTTTGTTAAACCCTATATTCAAGGCTTCAATTTATGGGTTAAGGAGGAGAACAACGTCGAAAAGCACTTGTAAGGAATTACAACGTAAGAAGGTTCCTAAATCATCTTCCATCCATTTGGGGAGGAAATTAAAAATGAAATTGAAGAAGATGATAAGGAGAAAGAACATGATAAAAGAAAGATGATAACAAAAGAGTGGATCTCAATCTTGAAGAATTGGTTCATATTGAAAGTTCTCAAGAAAAAAGCGAACCTCAAATCTTGAAGAACTAATTATTGAAGATCAAGGTAGTGCGAACATGAAAGTCTGCTTTTCATGAAACTTTCGGACAAGATGTAATAACTCCAAGGGTTTTGAATTTTGAAGAAGAAGGTGGTCCTTCTACAGGTTGTTATAGAGGAAGAGGAGGAACCTAGATTTAAACCCATTCATTCACCAAGTGATGATGAATTAGTTGCTACAATTCTTGATTTGTCACAACCAAGAGGAGGTGTTACTATTAGAGAAGCACAAGAAGAACAATCAAGAACCCGATCAACCGCAATTGATCCAAAAGACAAGGGAAAAGGTGTTTTGGTTGAAGTTAAGAAGAAACTTACTTTGGCGTAACTTAGAGCATTTGAAGTTGCAAGGAATGAAGGCTGCAAATAGAAAAGTTCAAGAAGAGTTAGATGCTAAAGATAGAGAAGAACAAGAAGCTCAAGAAGCTCTAAATAGAAAGCGACTCAAAGGTGCAAGATGCATTGGATCTTGAAGCTGCTTGAACCTTCTGTCTCAACACCGTTAGATTCATGTCAAGAAGACCTAATTTGGCTAAAGAAAGGAATGCAATGATGACATACTTAAAAGCGAGAGGATTTAAAGGATTGCAAAGCTAAATTATGTGGATATGAAAAGATTATATGATCTTTGAGAAGCTTATAAGAAAGATGTTGCGTGCATTAAAGATTTTTAGAAGAATCTTATTTTGAAGTGAAAGGAAGAAAAGCTTAAAGAGGAAAAGAAAAACGGAAGCTCTGAGATATTGGGTTTTCAAAGAAAGAAGGTTGAATTAAGATCTCGAGACTAGTGATGAATTGAAGAATTATCTCGGACTAGTAGATTTTGATTATACCAGGAGGTAATGACATGAAGATGAACGGATCAAAGATCGATTGCTTTCAAAGTTGAGAAATCTAAGAATGGAGATTACATGGTCTTTCAAAGAAGATAAAAGTTTCAAAGTTTTTAAACGGCTATGGGACTTTGCATATAATAGGTGAGTAGATCTATTCTACTTGTATCATCTTGTGAAGACTTATTTTGAAGATAATCCATTAGAAGGAATTGGATTGGTTTTACAAGGAGATCTCATAACCATGTGGGAAGCCCGATGAAGAAAGTGCTGATGAGATTTGGAAGGATCAAGAAAACTGGGAAATAGTTTGCTGGAGATTCTTTGAAGAATCTGGAGTTCATGTCTTAGAGCTAGAAAATGGAACAATGATTTACATGTTTGCAGAAAGAAGATATCCTCTTACAGTAGAGCTCATGAGAAGAATGCTAGAGCATGGTTTGGAAGTAGAAGAGGAGGATGAAATTGCTTGCATGGTGATTAATTTGTTTATAATCGGACTACCATTCGCGAGAATGATCTTTAAGCGGTATGAATTTGATTTTGAATAAATACTTTTGATATATCGATTACTTTTATTCAAAAATCTTGCTTGTCGGTGAGACTTTCATCAAAATCTTGTTCTTTGTATTAAATCGCTTAAATGAATTTTAGAAGAAACCTTTTGCTAAGTAATAAATATTTTGAAATAAAGGTTGAATAAATGGTTTTAGTGATGATAACATCAATAGGTTATCAATCCACCATGGTTACAAAAGGATTGATGATAACGCCACACGCGTCGTTAGGGTCAAAGGAACTTCCTTTTCTTCGAGCAAGTTTTATAACACCCCAGCGGTGAACCTAATCGTTGTAGTGTAGTAATTAGGGTGCCACTGGTATTGATATCGATTCTCTAGGGGAATAGGAATGCTAGTAGGGAGTTACTACGCTAAGGTTAAGGTTGAAGAAGATTATTTTTATCTTTTTATATTTTATGAAAATGGAAAGGTACGAATCTCGGGTATTGGTTGGGGGTTGGTATTTCACCGATTACTCTACTATTATCTAATTATCTAAACTAAGATTGTGGGAGTCTATGTCTAATTAATGTGTGCTCGTATGATAGTTTAAAGATGTGTTTACTTAGTTTGTATTACTCTTAATTATCTCCTATTGATGGTTGAGTGTCACGTCTTATTCCTAGTTGCGTTGTGTTTCTAAAGTTGTGGTGTCGTTTCTCCTAACTCTTTGAAATTACCAAAGGGTCTTGTCTACAAATCCACATAGAGATTATAGACTCTACTCTAAGGCACTCTTGGATGTTTTAGCCTACAATCACTCAGGTAATCATACTCTAAGGTTCACAAAGATGAATCAAGCATTAAGTACACAACGAATGACCTATCGCATTACTAGATCATTAATCAACTAAGATAAGAAACAACCAATCAATATTCAATAACTAAGTTTCATACTTCCTAAGCAAACACACAAATAAATTAGCCGGACATGGAGAACATGCAAGCATACACACAAATAATCAAAGACATAATTGAATTAATGAAGCAAAGACTTATCTTGGTGTAAGATAGGTTAAAACCCTAAAATCTGTACAAGACACCTTAGGTTCGGGTTTAGGTTTTACTCCAAGACTCTCACACAAAGACCGAAAAATTCGGATTCTATATATAAGATTACACTTACGACGCAGGCCACCTTATGTTTAGTGGCCGCCGTGTCGCCGCTCATTGGGGTTTCGTCTTGGCCGCGTTAACCTTGCGACGGCGTCACCTTATGTCGTGACGCCGTCCTCTTGACTCGGCGTCGTCGGATCGCATCTGAGGCCGTCGAGTAGCGGCGGCCTACTCTTTCACAACTAGATCCCGTCCGCCGAAAACACAGTTTTGAGTTCACGACCCGTCGCAATAATTCTCCGACGGCGCCGCAAATAACTCGACGCCGTCGCCTTCTACATTCGGACGGTGAGTGTCGATTTCGACTTTGGCCATTTTCTTCATATATTCGCGCCTTTTCGGTCAAATAAGTGCCATTCCAAAGATTTTGCCTTCACGAGACCTAAAAAGTGAAAAGAACGATATTAAGCAATAACGGATACAAAAGTGATCAAATAAGGACTTAAACGACCCCTCAAAATGGTACCTTTAAAACCTTATCAAATATCCCTACACTTGTTATTTGCTTCCTCAAGCAAATGTGCTTTTAGCCAATTAATTTATAAGTTAGGGGTCATGAAGCATTAATTCAAAACGGTCCACAAACATATAAGCCCCTTAAAAGTCATAACAAACACGGAAGTACATACTAGCACCTCACATGGGGTGTTTGGATACTCACATCTCTCGGTGTATAAATGAAATATAACAATTTAGGAAATGGAAGATAAACACTCATTAACCGTCCTAGTACATAGATTAACATAGGCTTGAGAATAGATCAAACCTCCATCGCTTTGGCGTAAGCACCTAGGAAAGACTATCAAAGAGGTCTTTTAAAGGGTTGTAATGTTAGGCTTACGGTAGGGAAATAAGGGTTTGGTGGGATAGGCTATTTAGTGGTGGTAAGTCAAAAATCTTTATGTTAACTGCATATGAAGAATGGCGTTGCTAAGCCAAGACTCGACACTCTAAACTCTAGATAACTGAAATAAACAAACATAAATTTAAAGGATAGATGTAGGATGGTAGCCCGTATGTTTTTTTTTTTTTTTTTTTTTTTTTTTTTTTTTATTTTTTCTTTTCTCTTTTTTTTTTTTTTTTTTTTTTCATACACTTTACTCTACCATCCTCTAAGATAACATCAAAATACTAGGGTTTATAGGCATATCCCTACACTTGAGTTTTATTACTCTAACACTAATTTGACCCGATTGACAAGGTCAAACACTTGGGGTACATTATTACGTAAACAAAGGAATTTGAATTTAACGTTCCCCTTCCGTCATTTCATAAACTTTAACTTTTCCCATGAATCCCAATCATCCCAAAATCGTATACAAAGGATATGACTCGACTTAGCAACTTATGCAAGCAACTAGATAATTGAACTAAGGGTTTAGGGTGATAACAAACATTTGCACTAAAAGTGAGTGCATAAGGGGTAGGCTAAGGCGATTTGGGTGTATATTTGGGGGTGGGGTGTAAACAATGCTCTTCATTGATATTCGAAAAACCGAAATATCACGAGAACCGCGAAAAGGATAGGCTACGAGGGGTTAACTAGTCGTGTACTAAAGATGAGTACAAGCATAAAGGGTGTGGGGGAATTACTCAACCGATGTGGAAGAAGTAATTATGTTACAGTATCAAACAAGGGTTTATCCTAATGCCTCTTATCATTTAGTTATTCCTAACTACACAAGTGTAGCCTCACTTGCGATCTCGGAATGCATCACAAAACAAGTTCTAGAATCTAATATACTACCGGTTCACACTCTAAGCATTAAAGATGAATGCTTTTAATTCCTACTAATCTAAAGGCGATCCTCTCATTTTGGGTGGAATTTGGGTGGTAAGGGTTTTTGTGCTAGTCATATAACTTCCTATCCATGAGGCGCTTTTGTTAAGACTAATGGCCCACTCCTACATGTCATGAAAATTTTAAATTTGGTGCCAAAATTACCCTAACCGACATTTCTCATGGTTTATTACACAATCACAATTGACAAAGCAAATAGTCAGGATAAGCATAGTTTCAAAGTTCCGTTTATTTTCCCTCCCTACTTAAACCTGAACATTGTCCCCAATGTTCCCAAAGTATCAAAGTTATGATAAAAGAAGGTAATTAAAGCGAAGAAACTAATACTCCCCGATTAGCTCGGTAGATCCGTGTAAAGTGGTGGTTAAATTCTTTTCAAGAAAATTTATCGTGAAAAGCTCCTTCCAATCTTATGTAACTTCTTCGACAAACTAAACCGCACACTTGAAGAAAACAAACGAAACCTTCGCGTAAAATCGTGTGTAATAATATATATAAGACTCGATTTAAACTAGGATATAATGCTTGTGGAATGGATGTTTATGAATTTCTAAGAAAATTAAGACCGGAAAATTCCAAAATTTATAAGTAGCTTTCGTAAAACGAGAAAAAGTAACTCGATGTTTTACTCCTTCCGGCGCGTCGGTTGCAATCTGACGGTCGTTATCCTAACAAAAAGCGGTCTGCGATTTTACGGAAAAATTTCGGAAAATTTACATCTTTAGAATGGAAAAATTTCAAAAACATCCATTATGACTCGATACAAGCATTTGACTCGAACAAACAAACATAAATATCTTTTAATTAATTGTTATTCTCATGTTTACGTTTCTTTTGAAAAGCGTGTGTAATCCTCCTACACTTATCCTTATGTAAAATACCTTTATATGCAATTAAGGCGAGGTTAAAAACAAAATAAAGCATTTTACAAATTCAAACATGAGAATAAACAATTAATAAAAGATATACGACACAAATAAAATGAAAACAAATACATGGGTTGCCTCCCAAGAAGCGCTTTGTTTTGTTTGAGTCACGAGAACGACTCTACCCTTATTTAACAGATAAAGGGAAGTTTTCCTACACTTAAGTTTAAGTGCGGGTGATAGTAGCGATACACACCCCAAGGTGGAAATTTGCTACGTGAGGAGAGGTGATAGGTGATTTATATGCTCAAAGGAGTGTGCTCCATTCATTATACTCTTACCTAAGTCTATTAGTGTAGCGGGTGAATCAAATCTCCTCCTAAAATGGATCATCTTATCAACTTCAAAAGATTCTTAGTTAAGGATCCATCTTGACCTAATAAACCGGTTTAAACCCATAGTGTTTCTTGTTATCAACCATGAATGGGTGATATAAATTATGTAAGGTCATGGGTTACTCTATTTTAGCTTCCACTCTACATGGCCTAGAATTTTCCACCTTTATCAAGCAACTACCCGGACTATCTATTTTGATGGGTGGATTGGGCCTAATTCAATTCAAGATTCACATCTAAAGATGAAAAATTGGGTAAGTGGTTTCGGTTGAGGCTCGGTTCATCAAAACTAGGAACTTCCTTAGGGCTAAGAGAAAGGTCATCACTGGCGTTCAAACCCACATCCACTACTTGTGGTCGGTCCAAAGGTTCTACCTTTATTGGGGTTCCTATAGTTTCTTCAACTACTTAGGAGTAAGTCATAGGCGGTGTGTGTTTCTCAAGTGATGGTAAGACTTGTGGGCTATCCGATGGGATTGGATTTTCTACTCTATCCTCCATCTTATCAAGATCACCTATGTATTCATTTTGTACTGGTAGCGCCTAACCATGACATGCACCTTGGTACCTCAACTCTAATCATCTCTTTCCTAAACAACCTTTCGATCAAGTTTCCAAATTGAAAATAGGTCTAAAGATTCGTTTTTGGGTCCCATGTTCCACTTCTAAATTCACGTGAATCTCAAAGGTTTCCATGCAAATTGAGCACCACGTCCCCAAATATCCCCATCCGTTACATAGTCAAGTCTCCTTTTGGGTTTCGTGGGCGATACGAGTGTAAAAGAATTGTAGTGGAAACAGTGAAATCAATACCATGATAAAGGACTTTTTGTAATAAATATTTAATTCGAGTCCACGCCTGGAAAGGATTCATCATGATATTGCTAGAACCTCAAGATCTCATTTTGGAGTGGAAAGGGTAGATTATGTAGTGGATTTCGTTGATTGGGTGTGCTTTTGGCGATTCGCTTCTCCATAATGGCTAACGGAATAGTTAATGAAAATGGTTACGAACAAAGGTCACGAAGAAGGGAGATAGACTAAGAAAGCTAAAAATGAGAAAAATTTAATGGATAGGAATCAAGCAAAGAACCTAAACGAGGTGGACTACTAACTAGCTATTCTATTCCAGCAAGCGCGCCAAAAACTTGATAACGCCACACGCTGGTTCGGGGTCAAAGGAACTTCCTTTTCTTGAGCAAGTTTTATAACACCCCAGGCGATGAACCTAATCGTTGTAGTGTAGTAATAGGGTAAGCCACGGGTATTGATATCGCTCTCTAGGGGAATAGGAATGCTAGTAGGGAGTTACTACGCTAAGGTTAAGGTTGAAGAAGATTATTTTTATCTTTTATATTTTATGAAAATGGAAAGGTACGAATCTCGGGTATTGGATTGGGGGTTGGTATTTCACCGATTACTCTACTATTATCTAATTATCTAAACTAAGGTTGTGGGAGTCTATGTCTAATTAATGTGTGCTTTCGTATGATAAGTTTAAAGATGTGTTTACTTAGTTTGTATTACTCCTTAATTATCTCCTATTGATGGTTGAGTGTCACGCCTTATTCCTAGTTCGTTGTGTTTCTAAAGTTGTAGGGTATGCGTTTCTCCCTAACTCTTTGAAATTACCAAAGGGTCTTGTCTACAAATCCACATAGAGATTATAGACTCTACTCTAAGGCACTCTTCGGATGTTTTAGCCTACAATCACTGTAATCATACTCTAAGGTTCACAAAGATGAATCAAGCATTAGTACACAACGAATGACCTATCGATTAATAGATCATTAATCAACTAAGATAAGAAACAACCAATCAATATTCAATAACTAAGTTTCATACTTCCTAAGCAAACACACAAATAAATTAATGGGACATGGAGAACATGCAAGCATACACACAAATAATCAAAGACATAATTGAATTAATGAAGCAAAGACTTATCTTGGTGTAAGATAGGGTTAAAAACCCTAAAATCTTGTATAAGACACCTTAGGTTTGGTTTTAGGTTTTACTCCAAAGACTCTACACAAAGACTAAAAAATTCGGATTCTATATAAGATTACACTTGCGACGGCCACCTTATGTTTAGTGACGCCGCCGTGTCGCCGCCATTAGGTTTCGCCTTGGCCACGTTAACCTTGACGGCGTCACCTTATGTCCGCGACGCCCTCTTGACCGACGTCGTCTGGATCGCATCTAGGCCGTTCGAGTAGCGACGGCCTCTCTTTCACAACTAGACGTCCCTTGAAAACACGAGTTTTGAGTTCGACCGTCGCAATAATTCTCCGACGGCATCGCAAATAACTCCGACGCCGTCGCGCCTACATTCGTGATCGTGAGTGTCTCGATTTCGACTTTGGCCATTTTCTTCATATATTCGCGCCTTTTCGTCCAAATAAGTGCCATTCCAGATTTTGCCTTCACGAGACCTAAAAGTGAAAAGGAACGATATTAGCAATAACGGATACAAAGTGATCAAATAAGGACTTAACGAAACCCTCAAAATGGTACCTTTAAAACCTTATCAATTGACTAATCCATGAGCAAACGGCTCGTAAAGATATATCAAATCGTTTTTAGTTGACAACTTGCTAATAAGTTGGATGGTTATCAACTCACCATATCGAGAATGTGAAGAGTTGGCTAGCCCACAAGAAATGGCTTGTGGTAAAGGCAAGGAAAAACCATTATTGGTAATTAGTTCACCATTAGATAAAAGAACTAACTAGTCCGTAAGGCATGACTTTTGGTAAAGACAAAACAAACTGTTGATAGTCGGTGATTTGCTAAAAATCATATGGTTATCAATGTACCATGGTCTTACACACCAAAACATTTGGCTACTCCAAAGATAATGGCTTTGGTAAAGAGTTCTAAATCCATTAAAATTTCAATGATTCACTTAGATGTGATGAGAATAGTATGCAACTTAAATTGTATTAATGTACACATTGTCATATGTTCTTTGTGTTCTTTGAAAAGATGGAGATTGCTAGATGTCTTTGTGAAGAAAATAATTCTAAAGAGATACTTTGACAAAGCACAGTTCTGAGAGATATAATATAAAGACTAAAGGACAATCCATTTTAATGATGAAGTCAATTAAAGATATATTCACAAAGGAACTTGAAGTCAAGCAAGTAGAATTCAAGTTAGGGGAGGATTGTTGGGATATGAAAGAGTCAAGACACCAAAGCATCAAGATATGAAAGCATTGTAAGCTACAAAGAAATCTGGAAGAAGTCAAAAAGTCAAAGTCTTGCTAAAGATAAAGTCAAAAATCTGCATGGTGAAGTCAGTATCGCTAGAACAAAGAAACCTGTTATATTCGTTTATGGAAAGTATTGTATTCCATGTTTAGATTACTTGTAGTACAAGGTTATCAATTGTAAACCGACTAGGATATCCTTGAGCCTATAAAAGGACTCCTAGATTGGTATTAGAGGTACGATTTCAAAAAAGAGTTTTAGAGTTTACAATTAAGAGTTTAGAGAAAAGTTCGAATATCTTAGAGTTGTATTAGAGTATCCATAATAAGCGATTTAGAGTTTGTTAATAAAGTTTTCTTCTTAGCTTTGTTAAGTAAATTCCGTGCATTTGATAAAGATTGCTCGGTGTTTTCTTTGTTAATAACTTAGGATTTATCCGAGGTTATTAAACCTTAACAAGCTAGTTTAGTTTGGTTAAAGTATATCGATCCAACAAGTACAGACTTATCACAAAGGTAACATGATTTCTAACACTCTCATGAGTTACTTATCTGAAGCCCTTTTTCTCTTCGATATGTTATTAAGATGGGGTTTGACCATTCATTTTTTTGATTGACTTCCTATAGCTCATACGATCACCAAATGATGCATGTCTTGGATGTATCAATATGAACCAAGAGTCTGGAAGTACTATTGATATGGATATAGAGCATGTCGCCCCATACCTTCTCTCGACGGATTTGGTATATGTTATTGTTTGTATATGAGCACGACTTGTTAAACATTCATACCGATAGTCAATGAGTAAATGGATTTTCCATCATTGCCTCACTTTCATACATTAATTAGACTGAGGTCGATCAAGTATAGTTGATATTGAAGATAATCTGGTAGCCAAAGATAAAGCTTCACGTAGACACAAAGGAAGGGAATATGTTACCAATTTTCATTTGAAGAGGCTGACGCAGGAAAGTCCCAATACAATCTATTACTAAGTTATAAGGTTAGCTAACAGTCATCATATTACCACACAGACTGAATAGCCTTACTAAGAAATGGCCTATATAATGAGTTACTTGGAAATTTCTAAGTCTGCAATAGGCTATCAAACATACAGTCTGCAATCGGTACTATTCATCACAGATTTGAAATCTGCAATTTGTAATGAAAGTAGTATTTAAAGGCTGCAAGTAGTATAGCTACATTTGTTTGGTAAGTATTTATACTCCAATCTGCATTCACATCGTGCTTTTAAAAGTTAACGTCATAAATATTTAATTATGCATTACTTAATCGTTGTAGGTACATAATCTGGTCTGACAATCCACTGTAGATAACTACTTTGTACGGGTCACTGTTGCTACCCTATCAACCAACCCCATAAATCCTACACCTTTCTTACGATGTCGAAACAGTCAAGTCGCGGTATACATCCTATCCATTTTATTGATTTGTGTATCACCATATATAAATCATTAAAATTTCCAACCTTTCATTATGTAAAATCTTTTGGTGATTGCGATTTATTGTACAAAGCTAACTTGAAAGTACGGAAGTGTGCTCAAATATTCCTTGCTTTCACCAATGTTGCATTTGAACCGTATATTTAGCGAGTGTATATTTTATAATATCAAGACCGGGTGAATGAGTGGGTCGGGTGTGTGTTAAAAAGATAATTAAAGTACAAGTCGATTTAGTTGATCACCAACATTTTAGTTACATACTTACATGTATAGTTATACTTTTGGCGTTTGACCCATTCTATCCATATACCTCTTCCTCTATCGACGCATCACTTTAAGTTAACATATAAACCGTGATATCCAAAGTTGCAAACGCTACAAACTGCTTATTTTCTTAAAAGTTTCTATATATTGATAGATTTGGGATCAAATACGAAACTAAATAGTCGCGAGAAGCATGATGAATTTTGCACAACCGACATGTTAAATTTATCTACCGATTTTTACAAAAGTTATGAAGAAGAGGGTGCTTGGGATAATAAGCACTTTGAGTGTATGGATCGCACAATTTCTCACTAATAAGATTAAGATCATTAGAGGTGTTTGGGTTTGCATCATTTTAAACTCGCTATAAGCGCTTTAAGTGTTGGATGCATGATCATCTTGTGCTTATTTGCTTAAATGTTCATCTTTGCTAAAATTAGTTTTCTAAGTATAAGTAACAATGGTGGTGGGTTTTCCACAAGCATAAGTGAAAATAAGAAATCCCACACACCTAACTATAGGTAATATCGTAGCTTATATAATATAATGTGTACACTATGTGTGTTATGATCATATAACTATATATCCATTGCTACTATTAAACATGTTGATTCTCATCATTCGCATACATATTTGGCACCTCGTAACATTAGTTTTTCTTTATATACAACAATGATTGGAAAGATATTAGTTGTCGTGGTGGGTGGTCTTCTTGGATGGGTTTATATGATCACATTGTATATAAATGTTTTATGATACTTAAAGTTGACATCCGTGGATAATTGATAAAGCATGTTCCACGATTGCTTAAGATAAGAGTGCCGTGAATGATAGTGTTAACTTGGCTATACTACGGATATTGGAAATTAGTTGTAAATGGTGTTTTTCGGGGGTATCATCTTAGTTAGTATGCATATATGTTTAAAATTCATGTACCACACTTTGGATTGAATTGCAATGCGGTGCCACGAAGCCATCGAACATAGGAGTTTTTTTGAGACCCAGAAATTGATTTGCTGATCAATGGTACCTTATTTTTAGAAATTCATATATGCCTTTTGTCTCATAATAACTCAAGCTCGCATTGAATGAAAGCAAAATAAATTATTAATTGGGAGCTATTTGTGTACACATTATAACTATAAACGTATTTTGCAGTTCATCACGCTGCTGAATCCTTCAGTTAGTGTTAGTATCAAGATTCTTCGTGATTGCTATGAAGCTTTTGGAATGTATTGCTTTGGGAGAAATTTTGTCACATGCTTAGGTAATTTTTTTTCCTTATTTGCTTTAAGAAAGTAGTATCTGTGGCAATGATAATACATATTCATTTACATATTCCAACCTCTTTATAAAAGCATTTTCACTTATCAGCCAATTGAAATTGTATATAATGGTATACACTAGAAAGATGATTTTCGATTTAAGAATGCTTACTAATATACATTTTTAGAAAACAAAGTAATCAAGAATGGGGTTAGTCGTTAATTAAAGTAAATGTGTCAGAGGGGGGCCATTCATGTACAAAAATTGAAACACCCTTCTGTTCATCTTGGTAGTGTTAAAAAGGAAGGCAAGATGTCAATTGATGTTAATATTGATGAGCAATTTCTAGATGTAATAATTATTTAAGCAAGATTGTGATCCGTTGGAGATGTTTATTTTTTAGCTTATTATGTTCATATAAAGTTTTAAACCATTTGGCCCGTTAGAGATAATAAAAACCTAAATCTACCCGTTCGTAATTAGCGACCTTAACAAAATGTCGAATCCATGTTCATGATTTTACGGTCTTCTTTAAGTGGCGCTTCTTATGAAGTGTTTGAAGTAACAATTTGAGTTCATGCTTTGCACGAGGTTCTTTTCTCACATTTATGAGTGAGTCGCATGACATTTTGTATGAAGTTGCTAATCTGCTTTTGTTTTTATAATTGGGACTACAATTACATTGTTACTCGGCATAATTTTAATGGGACTCACAAATGTGAACTTTCACTATTTGTATGTATAGCTTTTTATTAGTAGATGTTTTCCGTTGTATTCTTTTAATGCGAGTGACATTGAACATGTACCGTGATTATTATGGGGTACAGACAATCTGCAACTACTTGCAATGATCATGAAAAAAAATTAAGTTCCCATCAACAAGCTCCATGTATTTAAATTAAGGACATTTTGAAAGAACGTGACCAAATGTGACACATAAAGAAACCGACCATCTCACGATGGCGAATTGATCGATGACTTGCCTTTCGCCAAAGCACATTCTCGGTATTGTGATTAGTTCAAGCTCAAGTCTCGGAAGATTAGGAAACCATTTTGGTTTATTATAAATGACCTAATTTTTTGAGTAAAAACTACTCAAATTCTTTTAGATTCTGATATAAAATTTTATTCAGCAGTTTTACGTTTTGATAATTAATTAATATTTATTTATTTTTATTTTTTTATTTTGTTAAATTTGATAAAAATTGCTATGACAATTAGTCAATTACAACTACTAGACAATTATTTTAAGACATCTTAAAAAAGAGGATAATAGTATTGGGATAGAGGGAGGATGCAATTATCATTATCGTTGAAGTAAGTTTAACTTTTTCGAGTCACGTTTTATGCAATGTATGGAGTGTATATGTCCAAGGAACTATTATCCTAAAGACACATATCGATATAAGGCTTCTCCTGTCGAAGAGAATGGAAGGTCTGATAGTGAGCCTCCAAATGTTCAACCATTAGCTTCTAAGAGAAATTGGTCATAAAGCTGGAATGATCAATACTCATCTTTCTCATGATGAATTTTTCTCATTATTCCTTTAGTAGTTTTTAATTTGCAAGTTTATGTAATATTTGAATTATGTTTAAATAGCAAATTCTTTACTCTTAATTTCAGTAGCTATGGCTCTTATTAAGCGAAAAGCTTTTGCATTTTGCTAATAAAGACGAAATTAGAGATTTTGTTATGTCATAGATAGAAAAAAAAATATAATACTAATGTCTCATCTTACCCCATTAACCAAATTTTACTTGAAATTTGTGGTGAAACGCTCAAAATAATTATTTTCTTTTATCTGCAGCTGATTGGACTCACGAAAAGTTGTCTAAGAGATCATGCCACACCAAATAAGCGGGTTTTGTTCATATCATCCAAACACCCTTTCACTTTAAACATATGTAATTTGTTGTAAACAATAACGTGAACAAAATAAATATTAATAATAATTATGTACGTAGTATAAAAATCTTATGTAATTTCATTTAGAGTAAATTACATAAATAGTCTTTGGTGAAAATTGTTCACCGTCCGTGATAGTTTAAAGGTGCATTCTTGGCCTTTATCTTTGCAAAGAATAGCACCGATAGTCTTTCAAACTATCGGGGCAGATACAATTCGACAAACTCAAGGACTATCGGTGTCGGTGAAGGATTATTGGTGTTGTTCTTTGCAAAGATAAGGACCAAGACCGCAACTTTAAACTATCACGGACGGTAGATGCAATTTTCGCCAAACCACAAAGACTATTTATGTAATTTATTCATTCATTCAAACTAACAATATTCTATATTAATACACTTCACCGAGTTCATGTCTAGAACACGAAGTGGCACAAAGGAGGATGGATGTTTTAAAAAATCAAGAACTATTGATCCCACGGCTTTCATAGAATTTGTTGCGTAGTCCACTTAGTGTCTCTTGTGCGTGAAAATGTTCATGTAGGATCAAGGAGCCGTTGTTAGCCCAAACATGACAATTGGTCAATCGATCAAGATAGGGTATATATGCTCATTCGCCCATCTTGAAAAGTTATTTTACGGTGATATGAAATAAAAGGCCATGAATACTACACAATGTTATCTCGCTTCTTAATGCATGTTACTATTCAAATTATACTTCTATACATATGCTACTAAGGTGACCATTTATTTTATACTTTGGTATTTTATGATTTGATCGGCATTTAATCGGGTATAATGTTGCACTTTTATTTGCACGATTGGTGATTCATCGTCATCTATCATGAAGTTTTCACCGGTCAAGATGGTAAGGTCATTTGGACTTAACTTGATAACCTTATAGAGAAGAAGTGTCGATATAATACTACTTTGTTGATGAACTTCAAAAATCTACACCAGTTCTCGATGGGATCTTCTCTATGTGAGATAATATTTTATATATCGTAAATTTCGTAATTTTAAGAAAGTGTTTTTCCTCGTGTTTGAGTTTTACGTTGATGACCGAGGGGCAATGGTGAAGAAGCCTCAAGTTAGTAATCTTCATTCATATCATATGACACAATATATCAATTTAGCATTTCCTTCATTATCTCTTTATTTGTAACTTGATACATTATGTAAAATTAGCTAACCTTGATGATCGCTACTTATTAAAACTTTGAAATAGCTTTTTTCTATAACTATCGTAAGCATATTGAAAGTTTATTGAAATATAGATACCTTGAGATTGGTCCAAATAAATGCGTTGACATGGCAACTAAGCACGAGTAGATAGTTGGTTGTTCAACTAAATCCTAAAATAAAAACCAAAAATCAAAATACTTACATGTTTTTAATGCTTTATGAATTATGGTAACATCAATTAAAGATCTTAACTGTCTCATTTATCTTTTAATTACTTTTTAATATATATTTATTCTACTAAATCCTAAAATAAAACCACAGTCATACAAGTCCATCGGACGGGTTTTCGACACTAGTATATATATATATATATATATATATATATATATATATATATATATATATATATATATATATATATATATATATATATATATATATATATATATATATATATATATATATATATATATATATATATATATATATATATATATATATATATATATGAATAAAAAGAAAGACAAAAGACAAGATAAAAAAAAACATGGACTTAGGTTTATCTACTAAATCTTAGGTTAATCATCGAATTAGATTAAACTAGATGGATGGTGGGATTTGTCCTTGGTAAGCATGGATTTATGGGTAAGCAAATAAAGTGACTTCTTGAAGGCCAACAACTCTTAACTTTTTTTCTTTTAGGCCACCAATTTAAAAAAGGTAACTTATGGGCCACCTATTTATGTGTTTGTTTTCATTTATACCAATTTCGTATAATTTTTCTCGAAAATCTTTGAAACAACAAGAATAAAGCTAAATAAAATATATTAAAACAACACAAATAAATATTAAAATGTAAAATATCAGTTTTATCCACTATTTAATTGCAACCTTATTTAGTAAACAGTGATTTATGATAATTCAACTGATGTTTTGTGTTTCAGTTTTCAATTTTATTGTTTTGATATGTTAAAGTTAGCTTTATTCTTGAAATTATACAATTTTTGGCAATAATTCAAACAAGATTTGCATAAACAAAAACAAACACATATTTAGGTGGCCTATAAGTTAGTTTAAATAAATGAGTGGCATAAAACTAAAAAGTTTAATAGTTGAGCGGCCTCCAGATACATAATCCGTTTTTTGTTCGTTTTTGAACCGCAAAACAAATCGGATAAATAACAAAAGAGCTCTTAACCAATCAGTCCGACTACTAATCTTACCACCTCGAAATTTAAGCCAAGAAAAAGAAAATAAATGAATGCTATCGAAAATGTCACTTTTACTCATAGAACAAGAGCTAAGGATGACACTGTTTCGATACCGCCAAATCACCCATAAGGAGGACACAATAATGATAAGATTATGCTGCCTCTTTCAAAGAGGCAGACCACAAGCTCAACCAATTCGCTAATCATCGTTAGAACCAAATTGAGGCATAGAAATGTCACACCACACGCGAACGACACACCATATACTTTGAGCAATAACACAATCAAGAAAGATATGATGATTTGCTCCACATTTCCTTGACAGGACAAAACATGAAATCTCCTGAATTTCTATACCTCTGGAAGATATTTTTACCCGATGAGAAAGCCTATCCAAGATCAAATGCCAAAGGAATATGTTAACTTTTTGTGGTAACATTTTTTCCCCATGTCGTTGAAGGAACCAACGATGGCAGAAGAAGAGCATCTATAAAATGACGAGTGGCTCCAACAAAAAACATACCATCATCATCTAATGATCAACCGCATGTATCCGACTCGGAACTCACCTCCATGTTTCCAAGCTTAGTCGTTAACGTATTATGCGAAGACATGTTACGAGTTCCTAGCTCCGATCTCGACCAATTCCAATGTCATTCTCCATTAGAAATACGATCTATAATTAAACAATCCTTGTTTCTCACCAAAAGAAATAACTTGTTGTACCGAAGATACACGGGATAATCCCCGAGCCATTTGTCCTTCCAAAATTGAATTAAAGTGTCGCATCACACTTGAAACCGTAAGGAACCAATCGGGAGGATCCCACTCGAATGCATCTGATTAGTAGACCCATAAAGCATTTCAAAATGACCATGTAAAGCCTTAATTAAACGAACCCATAAAGCATTTGGATTAGAAGCCAGCCCCATCGCCTTTTCTGAAGTAACGTGAGGTTAAATGATTTCAAACTACCAATACCCAAACCGCCCTTATCAAATGAAGCCAAAACATTTGGCCACTTTACCCATCTTTTCTTGAGAACCCCCCAAAATGATGCACGAAGACTCTCCAAGCTCTTCAAAACGATAAATAATAAATCTCGAGACTTCCTAACACCGATTTTATTAATGTTAGATGACCACCAATTGAAAGAAGATTAGCCTTCCAACATGAAAGCCTGTCATGAAACCGATCCATTAACTTCTTCCAATTTGTTGTAAGATTCATATTAGAAACTATAGGAAACCCGAGATAATAAAATGAGAAAGAGTCTCCCACACATCCTGTAATACTTGCCATAACATTCACCTCTTATGATGACATGCAACACCATAAACATCAGACTTATGGATGTTTATTTTAAGACCCGGCGCCAAGTAGAAAACCTGAAGGACACGGATAACATCATCCATATCTTGAGAACTCCATTCTGTGGCAATGAAAACATCATCAACATAGAATAAATGAGATAGAGGCGCGATAGAAGCATCGAATTTAACTCCTCGAATCAAACCAAAATTAACCGCATCAGACAAGGCAATATGCAGCCCTTCCATCACAAGCAAATACAAGAACGGCGAAAGCAGGTCACCTTGTCTCAAACCGCGTTTAAGAGAAAAATCAAAAGTAGGACTACCATTAACTAAAACGGATGTCCTAGCTGACTCTAAACATGTTTTAATCCAACCTCGCCACTTCAATACAAAACCAAGGTTGTTTAACATGAAATCCAAGTATTTCTAACTTACCGAGTCATATGCCTTTTTAAAATCTACTTTAAAAATCAACAACTTCTTATGTCGCTTTTTGTACCAATCAATCACCTCACTAAGCATAAGCGGACCGTCGACTACACTACTACTACACGATAGGGTACACTGCTCTTTAGTATGTAGGAATATTCTAGGTAGTTAGGGTTGACGTTCCATTTGGCACATCAGTCATTTTTTGTTATTTTATCTTGGTTTATGTAACACCCCCAAAAATGAAACGCAATGGAAGATAATGTCACTAAGGTGCTACTTCTCAGTACAAAGATCAAGTTATAGAGAATGACCTCTATATGAGACGTTTTAAAAAGTTACCATTCGATAAATGATTCATAGTTGGTCCCAAAATGTTAAGTTACATATATGTTTCAAGCATTTGTAGCATGAGTAAAAAATCCAGTACGTAATGAGAAAGTAAATAATGCATTTGAGAAATCGAAGAATGAGAGTAAATTGAATAAACAATTCAAGTAAAATGAAAGAGTAAAGTGTGCATGTATTCTCACCCCAAAATAGTTAAAAACAAGAAAAGTAGGGGTTATGAACTCACTTCCGTATGTAGTAACGCAAGTAACACAAACAGGTCAAGTAGTAAGGCACAACAATATCAAGAAGTATAGCAAAACGGTACGGAATCGGCACAACCTAATAAGTTTATAGCTTGTCTCTGAATATCTCGTAAAGATAGTATGATGCATAAGAATTTTCAAAAGACAACGTGTTTTAGTTTTCTTCGAAGACTCGTGTCATTGTTTGCAAAAAGTTTGGTATCATCGTTCGTAAGAAACTTTAGTATCAACGTTCGTAAGAAAGTTTAGTATAAACGTCGTGTGGTGGTATGAGAAGTATAGAATCATGAATACCTACGCTAAAGTATATATATATATATATATATATATATATATATATATATATATATATAAGAATAAGAAGAATTTTAGCCACACATTTCAAATAGGAGGAGAAATTTAAGGGAGAAATTTAAGAAGAATTTTTAATAATATTTCAAATAAGAAGAATTTCTCCTCCTATTTGAAATGTGTATTAAAAATTCTTCTTATTCTTCTATATATATATATATATATATATATATATATATATATATATATATATATATATATATATATATATATATATATATATATATATATTAATTACAAAGAAAAGTAGTAAAAGAATAGTTAAGAAAATATTGACGATAACTCAAGTCGAGAAAATAATGACAAGAAGCAAGTCAAGAAAGTAACGACAAATAAATATGTCAAGAAAGTAATTCAATTGTTAAGTTTCGGAATTTAGTTATTTACCCATGATCCAAAATAGTTTGTATAAAACATAAATATTTTATAAAGTTAAGTTTGAATTTATAATTCAAACAATAAATGTTTTACAATTAAAGTTGTACATTTCGTCACTTGACGAGTTTATGATAAAAGATTATTTAAAATAACTTACAAGTGTAGAAAGTTTACAAAATTTTGACATGACCCGTTCGTTTATAGACGGTTTCCAAGTCGGAAGACTTTGTTACAAATAACTTTTCCCAAATCATTTTAATAGAAACAACATAGTAATTCAAGTGTATTTATTAATTATTGTCCAATAAACATTATTTTCATATTGTAAGTCCGTTACGAATCTTAAAATATTAAATTCTTCACGAGTCTAATATATTATATCCATTACGAGTTCAATAAGTCCAAAATATCCAATGTCCAAAAGATGTAAATACAAATCCAATATATAATTGTCCAAATTCCATGTGATATAAATCCAATATATAAGTCCAAGTGTTTCAAGTCTCAATCCAATGTATATAGTCCGTTAAGTATATGTATAGTCCATTACTAAGTATCAATCCCAATGTATCTCGGAAACGTTCCAATGAACATGAATGTTAAAACAAATAAGTCATTTTAGTCTGTATTTTGCAAAATGTTCAATCATGATAAAATAACTTAACAAATATAAAACGAAACTCATTTTATCCTTAGTGGGCTCGACCCATTATTAAATCAAACGCACCCTTTTTATTTGTATTATGGATTGTTAGATATTAACTTTTCACATACACATCAAACCATAACACAAAGTAGCATATAGATGGAATTCTAGAGAGAAAGTTAGAGGTTTAGGGAACTTAGTGAGAGAAAGTGAAAGATATTATTATGAGTTCCAACTCTCTACCTTGGGAGGTAGAGAGTATTTATAGTCTTACATAAATCGCCACACATCGGGTCGTGGATCGTGCATACAGGTGGGTAAAGACCCGTCTGTCCTCCACGGTGTTACTTAACTAAATACTACTTAACTTAAAATAACTACGACTACGAGCTTAACGAATACAAATACTGAGGTGACCGACTCTTTAATACCGGAATTTCTAATTCCTAACAATCTCCCTAAGGAGGTCACCTCAATCATGTACCAAAATTACATTGAATACAAATAGATATTACATTAAAATTGATCTTGCATTCTTGATGTAGTCCTTGCTCCTAAGCTCGTAGTCATTGATTGCATGTTTGGATACTCCAAGTGGAGGTCTTTACCGATCCACGTGATGATAATTTTGAGCCATCTTTTGAGATCATCACCTATCAACAATCTCGACACATCCTTTGTGGTGTTGGTATTATGTGATGTTGTGACTTTAGGACCGACATGCTCACATTCGGATCATGAAATCTTCTCATCGAGTAGCGGAAGCTTTAGTTGATTCATGATATTGGCGCAACAGAAAGCGTAAGCATGGAGTGAAAATATCGAGTCATTGATGCACTAATCATGATTTCTTTTGAGATGAATGTGTTAAGTGAGCATGCGGCTATGGATTGACCGCTTCATTCGATCACCGCAAACGCCGGTGTACCGCATACAACAGCTAGTAATAAATCGCACTAAAGTGTCTTTGATCACTTTCGCTGAATTGAGGTACACGCCCACGGTTCCTCGCTGATCAAGACATGTATCGCCGTGATCGTATAATTCAAGAATTTCCTTGATGTGGTTTCAGAATGCTCTAGTCGTTCTCAAACCGAACATCTCAAAGAAGACAACACGGAGTGAGTGAACCAATGTAATTTTAAGTCCACCGATTGATGAAAAGATATTTGAAAACAATCGTATTGCTTAATAGAAATTGTTTTTGCAATACAACGAAGGTTTTATTGAAAATCAATTATCAATCATAAAACACCTTTTGATTTGAAAATGAGTACACGGTCGACGCTAAAGAAAAGAGTTTTTAAGCACAAAGACCGGTTTTCAAAGGTATCCGCAATCCATAACTCGAACTGTGATTGATTCAAGAGATTGAATCGCCCCATTGTTTCTGCTCGCTTGTCACATGGTTGATCCATATAATGAATCTCACATGCCACCTACCAGAGCTTGTTTGATGTTGGCTCCGTAAGGCTTTCCATCTTCATTGTGAGTGTGTAAACACATCACTCGATGTTCCGCAATACCACAAGGATAATGCGAGGACTCAAGATATAATCTCTTTCCACATTGTGTGAAAAGAGAGTCTTCATTGAAAGTGTCCTAATGAGATTTATTGATGATCTCGTGGCTCTAGACTCAATTTGTGCATATTTGGATCCTATGCCGAGACTAGGAGAGGGTCTCCTTCTTCAATATCAACAATCTCTAAGAGAAAGTCGATAGATAATGTCTCTGCCCCGTGAGAATGAAACAAGTCCTTTAAGAGGAACTTGAGTGGTTTGGAAAGTTGAAGTGCAAAAGCGCCATCGGGTCCATGACGCCTTGTCTTCAATACCGATGTTACCATCAAGAGTATATGAATTGAACCCGTTTCGCCCTAAGGTTGAATAAATGGAGGGCTATTTGTTTTCACCCTTTCTCATTCAATTCTTTTAATTCTTCAACCCCTTCAAGCTTACCGAGACTTCATAGCTAGAACCTTGTTGGGTTTATTCCAAGACTAGCTCGCCTTAGTCCGCACTCTTCCCATATCTCATTTTTCTCCTTTTATCATCATACCTAAGGACTTCTACACTAACTAGTGGATTGTCCTCGGTAGATCCCTCCGGCTCGGCGGATCATGGGAACCAATACCTAACCTTATCATCCTTATATCACCGTACATAAAGTAAAGTTGGTCGGTCTATTTGGTATTGTTCATCCGCCATTGGATCCAATTGAAAACCATTTGAAAATCAATTCGTATACTTGTGATATATTATCAAAGCATTTTGTACCGAATTGTTTTTGATATTTTTAGAACGAGAACTCCCCTCAACATGTGCATCAAGTATTTGAAAATGTTTTGCACACGGAGGCAAGAGAAAGAATTAACTTTGATTACCATTTTCTAAAGATATCAACATCACTTCCTCAACAAATCAAGTAGATATAGCATTTCCGGAAGGATGAGGTTTCCATAATTTGCTCCCCTCAATATGTGCCTCGAGGTTTGAAAAGAGTTTTGCACATACTAGAGGAACCCGCACATGGGATAAATGATCACGCTTCAAATCATAGGTTTTAAGATAGATGCTCCCTCAACATGTGCATTGAAAAATTGAAATCGTTTGTCACATGTGAGAAGGACTTATAAAAGATGTACATTCTTATAAAACCATTTACCAATTATCGCTTAAATCCAATTTAAATCACACATTCTCCCCGATCACAATTATCAAAACATTTGAGATTTGTGATCTCGTATAGATTTAAATTGATTTTGAAAGCTTTAAGGAGAATTGTGACTTGATTGTGAAAGCGCTTGAATCGATAAGGATCGGATTTTAAGACTTTAAACTCCATTTATAAACATGCATGTATATCTTTTGAAAACAATTTAATGCCAAATAACTTTTAATTTAATTGAAATCATTCTCCCTCAATCAATGACATAGGTTGTTGATCGAGAGATAGAGATTTTGACAAATAAGTCCCGATGATTATCAAAAATAGAGAACCGAGTTATTTTTCAAAGCATTTAGTTTTCAAGCAGATAAATGTTTATAGAATCGAGCATGGAATTTTGAAAACATGATAAAACATGGCTCGTTTTTCTTTTAAAACCGGTTATTGCCTCAAAATGACAATAAACCATTTTTTCTCTTTCCAAAAATTTTTTTTTTTTTTTTTTTTTTTAATAAAATTGAACAATATCTAAAGTCCCGTGTCATTCTTTGAATGACAACACAAAGACCGTAGATATTATCGAATCGAGAAAAACATGACAAAAGACAATATATTTTTTTTTTTTGAAGATTTTTCAATTTTTCAAATTTTTATGGATTTTGAATTTTTTATTTTTATATAATTTTCTATTTTGTTTTTCGAATAAATATACAAGAGATAGATGAAGATAGACCTTTACTCCTCGCCTTCCTCCTCAAGACGTTTGAGAGTTTCGTTGAAGGCTTTTCAAACCAAGTCGTGGAAGAATAAACTCAAAACGTTCTCTTGGAAGAGCTTTGGTGAAGATGTCCGCTAACCGATATTCGGACTCACAAAATATAGTTCCACCACACCTTTTTCCACTTGTTCCCCGATGAAATGATGTCGAATGTCGATATGCTTTGCTCTTGAGTGTTGAACGTTGTTGCATGAGAGAGCAATAGCACTTTTATTATCACAAAGATGAGGATTTTGTTGAATTCAAAGCCATAGTCGATAATTGAGATCTCATCCATAAGATTTGAGCACAACAAGATGACATGGCTATGTATTCACCCTGAGAGGAAATAGAAGTACTCATTTGCTTCTTTGAAGACCACCACAAGCTTATCACCCAAAACCGAGCACCTCCGATGTACTTCGACGAGTATCTTGACAACTCGCATGATCAAGATTCGTGATAGGCCGTTAGTGACATACCGGTGTCCTTCGGTACCATAGTCCCATATTGATGGTTCCTTGAGATACCGAAGACCCGCTTAATCGCTTCAAGGTGCTTTTTAGTAGGCTTAGCTCGGTATCTAGCACACATGCAAACAAATAACAAGATGTCTCGGTCTACTAGCGTGAGATACATCGTGATCCAATCATACTACGATATTTTGTTTGGTCAATCATGATCCCCGAGTGGTCCTCATCTAGTTTGGTTCGATCAATCATGGGGTGTCAACAGGTCACTTGAATCAAATCCAAATTTCTTTAAAATCTCGTTGTATATTTAGATTGATTTATGAAAATGCCTCCGGACTTTGTGAAATTTGTAATCCCAAGAAAATGACATTTGTCCCATCATTGACATTTGAAACTTTGAACTCATTTCATTAGAAAACGATCACATTCCATTGGGTCACCGAGGCAAAAATAATATCATCAACATAAATTTGAACATGAGTTAAATGTTTGCTCGACTTCGGTGAACAATGTAGGATCAATCGCCTTTGCGTAATCCGTTGATAGAAGAAACTTTGATGTTGTATCATACCATGCCCTTGGAGCTTGCTTTAAACCGTAAAGAGCCTTCTTCAAACGATAAACGTGAGTAGGATGCTCTTGATTCACAAATCCTTCAGTTGGTCGACGAGACGACTTCTTTAAGATCTCCGCTCGTAAATGCCGCCTTTACATCCATCCGATATACCACCATGTTCTTACTTGCAAGATTAGCCAAAAGATTTCGATTGCCTCGATTCGAGCCATCGGAGCAAAAGATTCTTCAAAGTCTATACCTCCTCTTGACGATATCCTTTAGCAACCAATCGAGCCTTGTTTTTCAACACATCACCATGCTCATCAAGTTTTACTTTGAAGATCCATTTGAGAGCTATAATCATAGCACGCCTCGAGTGTACTAACTCCCATACATCAAGACGATCAAACTCATGAATTTCATCTTGCATGGCATTGAACCAACTATCTTCATTCATGGCGGTTTTAACATCTTTGGTTCGATCTTAGATAGTACGGAGTTGAAGAAGCACCATAAGGCATCGGTTGTAGTTGCTTCCGTGTTGATACAGACGAGAGGGATTTCCAATGATGTTGTCTAAGGGTGATCGTGAGTCCATTTTCCGAGGTGTTCATGTGGCGCTTGTTGAGGAACCGAAGTAGCAGAGTTGATGTCTCTCAAGAAGATGGTTCGATGATGATTCAGAGTAGCAAATATGTTTTCAAATGGAGCATCTTCGTGAGTCGCAAAGGGATTAACTTCATCATTGATGCCGTAAGCATTTCCATGATGTACATTTGAAGAATGATGATTTGTTGATGAAATCAAGGATCGCAGAGTGTGCTTCTTGACTTAAAGATATTGAGACCGATGGATTGACTTCATTCATCGGAATATGAACATCCTCTCGTTGTAGGGATCAAGACCTCATTAGTGGTAGACTCATACAGCTCATCAAACATAGGATCAAACAATTTCTTTACATCATCTTTAGATGGTGGTACATATGGAGTTTCTTGAGAGGAGTTTGGAACAAGGGATGAACCAATGGGACTGCTTTTGAAGTGCGGGTCCCGAATGGAGTGTCCAGAGCCATTTGACCGGTCACCATCAAACGTAATATGAATTGTTTCCATGATATTTCGGGTTCTTTTGTTGTAGATTCGGTATCCCTTTTGTTTGATGCATATCCTACAAATACTCCAATGTCGCCTTTGGCCCTAAGTTTGCCTAAGTCTTGACCTCATTAGTTGGATAGCACAATGCACCGAACACACGAAGGGAAGATAGATTAGGTTTTCTATTGTGGACAAGTTCATATGGAGTTTTTCCATGAATAGTGTGAATCGTGAACGATTTTGTGTGTAGCATGCAAGGGCAATAGCTTCACCCGAGAAACATTGGAACCTTTGAGTAGATCAAGATTGTTCTAGCAGCTTCAACAAGAGTACGATTTCGCCTTTCAACTACACCGCTCGTTGAGGGGTTCGTGGAACACTTCTTTGATGGTCGATTCCAACGCTTTCATAGAATTCACTAAGTTGTTTGTTGACAAACCCGCCCATTGTCTGCTCGATAATTCGACGCTTTGTTAAGTCTAACTCGCACTGCTTGATGAGTTTGATGATGATATCGAGTTTCATCCTTTGTCCTTAAGAACTTGACCCTGTGAATCTAGAGTAATCATCAACCACAACTAACACATATTTCTTCCCAAAGATATTCTCAGACCCTCATTGGTCCACATAAATCCATATGAATCATATGAAGAACTTCGTGATGAGTTAGTAGGTTTGGATTTATGGGCAAACATCTTGCTTTTTCCCAATTGACATGCCGAACAAAGATGATCCTTTTCATACTTTAGTCTAGGTAAACCTACAACTAAGTCCTTTCTCGAAAGATCGTTGATGGTGCCAAGTTCAAGTGATTGAGACGACGATGCCATAACCATGACTTTGTTTTTGAAGCCTTAGATAACAAGCGATTGGTGAGGCTCTCATCATGTCATCGATAGAGATGGTGTAAAGGTTTGAGCCACGAGTTCCTTTCAACAGCTTCCTTACCATTAAGATCTCTAACAAAGGTGTATGTTTTCTCAAGGCTACTTCTAGATCGAGTCACAGAATTGACCAACAGAGAATGATTATGACCTAAACCTTCCACATAATACACTGAGATGACACTATCACCAACAACATAATCTCCATAACCCATAATAGCACCAAAATGATCATTACCAAATCTAATAAATCCCGATGAATTTGCTCACGAAGTTCATGAGCCGTGACCGGTCTCCAAATATATGCTTGGAACAAATGAGTCCGTGTACCACGTAACGATTTGAACGATCCGCAGCTTGAACACGCACAAGAATGGATAATCGGATAATTGGGATCCCCATGCAAGAATGGGTTCCATTTGGTTAGTAGCAACAGCTTGGAACACCCACATCGTAAATAGAAGCATTCACATCGATAAAGGAGGTAATGGAATCATTGTGAGTAGATGCAATACTAGTGTCTCAGATAGCCTGCTTCTGCAGTGACCACTTCTTAAGGAATAGTTCTACCAATTAGGCATCCATTTTCTAGTGGGCATTATCTCGATTGGTCTTATGACCAATGTGTATCCAATAAAAACCTATTCTCAATGAATGTTCTTCCCGTGGGTTTCATTGTTTTCTAGCTTTCTTTCGCTTTTGCCTTTTAGCCTTTTTAGCATGAATTTTAGCATTAACAATATTAATCGGACAATTAACATCATTAGGCAAAACAAGAACACCACATTCATGATTAGAAATGAATTCAAGCAATCATCAAGACAAGGTTTGCAAATAGTATCGAATTCGGATTAATTACAAGACGCCTATGGCAATTACTAGAATCAACACGATTCGCTTTATTCAATTCAAGCTTAAAGTTCCTAGATTGTTCTTCTACTTTCTTCCAAAGGCACATTCTTAGCTCGAGAGGTCCTATCATTCCTTGTATTGTCTTGAGACTTTGACCGCTCCGCTTAATGTCACCGATTACTCGTAGAGGGAATGGGAACATTAGTTGGCTTAACTACTCTTTGCATCACCGCTTAGATGTAATCGATCCGAACTACATGCAGTGCACTAAGGTTCACTTTCTTAAAACTAGAGGTACCGCGATTTGTACTCCTAGAAGGCACACTGAGTTCTCTTTCTTAGCATCGACAGATCCGAATCGAAATGCTTAAAGGCACACCACTGCTCACTTTCAAAACATTGGGAATCGAATGCGATCATACTTAGCTTTAGGCATTGAGCATGGAATCAAAGGATTAACTCTCTCACCTAATGACTTTGGGCATATTGTGATCAAGCATTCTAAGATTTCTTGAGATCGTTTGGCATATAAGCAAGCATGTCCAATTGCATTATCATGAGGTTTCTCTAGCTTATCCTCTTCAACAATCTCACGCAGACATTCTAGGCAATCCTTAAGGGATGAGAAGTATGTTTGAATGGCAAGTTTGTTGTTCCTTAGATGAGGAGGGACATATGTCACAGATAAAGCATATTTATTACAAGAGTGATCCTTTGATACTACATTCTCCCCATTTGTCATTGGCATTTTCCCTTTTACCTGACTCTTCAGATTCTCAATTTCCTTTTGCAATGAAGCTATTTGTTCGTTGTTTTTGTTACGAGTGACTTTAATTGATTCAAATAACTCATTGAAATGACGTTTAACCTTTTCATTTTCTTCTAGAAAACTTTCGCTTTCCTTTGTAAAGCATTTACTAGGTTTTGAAGATGAAACGCTTGAGAATTTCGAGAATCTAAAGGAGGAGGCATTTGGGAGCCCGTCATATTGTTCGCTTGACCCTTTAATTGAGAGATTTGGGCTTTCAACTTTCTCGATCGTGTTGCACCGAGCTTGAATCTGCTCATCACGCTTGTTAATTTGAAAACCGCATCAAACTCGAGCATCCAAGATGTCTTGATATTTGAGGTTTTGACATTTTCTTTGAGATGTTGATATTTTAGTTGTAAATTAAAATACTCAACTTCTAGTTTAGAAAAATGTTTAACCAAAGTGTCGTGATCATCCGCTCAATTTTCTCGCTTAGTTTAGAATTAGTTTTTCAAGCTCAATGACACGATCATGGAGACTTTCGTACACAGATAATTCATGAAATTTTGAAGCATTAATAGAGCAATTTGAAGCAAAGAAAACACATCTTGAGCAACACATTCAAGAATAAGATTCTCATTTAATGTATGCAAGTTCTTTCTCTCAATCTCATTATATTTTAGTGCACGCCATAGTCACTAACTTCAACAACCATTGCATCAAATTCCTTTTCCATTCCCTTAATATCGCTTTATTCCTTTTAAGACTCTCAAAGTGATCTTTTAGAAGTTTAAAGAAAGGCATGACCTCGCTTAGATAGCATTCTTTCATTTGTTCAAAACCCTTTCTCCTTCGCATATACCCAAGGTGTGATCCTTTTCTTGCAAGTTTTCTCAAAATCAACAAATAGTTGAAATATCACGATTGGCTAATTAATGTCTTGCTTTTAGTGGCAATTGTTCTAGGTACAAGATGCATTGGTGTATTAGGAGGATACACAATCGCTTCAGGCATTTTCCTAAGGGAGGGTTAGTTTCAACAATATTTTCCGCTTCGCTTATCTAAATCTTTTTCCAAGACTTGTTCGGGAGTCAACAAAGTCTCGAGGCTTAAACTTGTTTAAGGCAATCCAGCTTTTCCTTCTTATAATCATGAGGAGTGATATTTATGTTTTCTCTTTGCATTTGGGATCATTTTGTTTCTTATTCATCTTTTCCTAGTGATTTCGCTCGATTTCTTATCTTCCTCAAGGCATTCAACGCAACTAGGATTCTGTCTAGGCTTAAGGATTTCATTTCCATCATAAAGCACCTTATGAGCATTTCTAGCCTTTTAATTACCTCGATTCGGTTCATCAACAAGGGAATGCTATGCTTATCGCTTAAGACACGATGTTTGGTGACCATGTGAGCAATCGAATGGTGTTTCCTTGTATGTACAACTTGTTTTCTAGTTTGTTTTTCAAAGTTTTCGATTAGAAAATCTCTCAAGAGTTTTGATTCCTTTGCATTAAATTCTTGCTTAAGCATTTTCACATTTTCTTGAAGTTCTTGTTTTTGTTTAGTTGCTTTAGAAAGTTTTTCTTGCAAGGAATTTAATTTTGTTTCAATACTTCTTCTCTAAACTTACTTTTTCTAATTATTGTACTCACTTGGACATCCATTTCCGCTCACGAGTGGTCAACTCAAATTTTGCACGTTGTTCATAAATAGCAACACGCTCCTTATAGGCATTTAGTTCGTAAATTATGGAATCATCAGAGCACATGCAGTGTATTCATCAAAGACATAGTCATTGTTGATCGCAGAAGATGCATCACTTGGTACAACTTCACTTTCACTTTGTTTCACGATTGATCGTATGGGACAATATTGATATTACCCATATTTTCAATATTTGATTCAATAGTTTCATTGGTTGTACTTTGTCATGCATCTGCTGCACATCAAGATCATCGATAGCTTTAATACCTCCGAGATGAGTTTGTCCTTGATGGGCCACCTTGTGGTGAAGAAGAGATCTTGGGAGAAACCATTGGAGAGATGCTAGCCATAAAGATTGTGTGTGCAGAGGTCCATCATCTACATCGTAGTCGTAAGCATCACAACAACGACTTGAAAGGCGCTCGATGATTGTGACCTATCTCCGAATAGTCGCTCATCCACATCCGCATCATAGGTCTTGGCATTACCTCAAGAAGAAACAAGAATTCCTCTTCATCCAACGCAACACCATTGTCCCGAGCTTGTGCCAAAAGATCTTATCTCTAAAGTAATCAAGATTCTCGTGGACGCTTTGAGATGTGCGCCTTGCAATGTGTCCTCACCACCACGCTTATAGCATTTGATCGGCTTAGCTTGACCTTGGTTACCATTCCTTCCTCGATTCTCGATTGCCCACATAGCCTCTACCAAAGACCACCCCTTCCCCGATCATACTGCCTTTCCCGAATCGGTTGCCCCATAATTTTCCCATCTCTTATCAAAGCATGGTTGTGAAGATTGGAGGCGGTTCGGATCTCATTGCAGTGTGGAGTTTGTTGGTGGGTGAAAGTGTCCTGTTCTCTTTAACCATGAGTGTTAGTTGAGTGATGAAATGTTCCATGACAAAGATTTGCATCAAGTTGCTTGAACCTTGGATCGAAATGGGTTTGTGATTATGATTATCATTATTCATGGGTGCAACTTGAGAAGCATTGTTGAAGTCCCATCATCTCGTGAAGAAGGCGGTTGAATCATTTGTAGACCTTGTTTCTCCCCGACCTTTGAACCGATCAAGAATCCTCTTTTCAAACATGGCATGTCTCTCATTTTGAAGGAGGAAGGCATAGAGTTGCTCATAGTTTGTATCCTTCAATCCTTTAGTAAGCTTCACGTGTAACAAACTTGTGCCATTCGGGATTCATGTTGTTCACAAATTTTGAATTCAACCGAATGTTAGGCATAGTCATCTCGATGTTCCTCATGTCATTCACTAACTTATGGAATCTCACATAGTACTCATAGACACTCTCATCCGGTTTCATCTTGAAGTGCTCAAATTCATCATAGAGTTGGGATTCCCTGCCTTCCATAGTTAATTCGAACCCGAGAGAAGCATCTTAACGTTATCCCAAACAGCCTTTGCATCGTTGTTATGATTGATCACTTGTAGATGTCTTTAGGAAGACCTTGAAGAACAATGTTTGAAGCCCCGATATCTCGTGATCGAATCTCTTTTCTCCTTATCATCAAGCTCATCATACATCTTAGGTCCGTCCATTCCGTAAACAGAGTACCATCTTCATTAGTATCAAGTATGTCTCTAGTCGCCTCAACACGATATGGTCCTTCATCAATGGATTTAAGAATGTTGACACCATTTTCCTTTCCAAGGCAATACAACTGATTCGCTGAGCCCAAGAATCGTAGTCGGCTGGCAAGCATGGGTGGACGAGTATCCGAACCACCGCTTGTACATCCCCTGCAATGGATATGACAAGAGGGACGTTGGTAGACATGTTAACAGATTATACGGATTTTATAACTCTATGATTAAACCGAAATAGATTCTTTCACGGATTTTACTAAATCAAGAGAAAACCGTAAACAATCACTCAAGTCGCTAGATGATAATGCACTAAGTCGCTAGAGACAAATGCACTAAGTCGCTAGAGATGATGCACTAAGTCGCTACCAATTAATTCGCTAAAAGCCAAGTCGCTAGAAACCCAAGTCGCTAACAGACAAGCAAGTCGCTAAGTAGTAACTCGCATGCATCAAGTCGCTAACCAAATTTTGGCAAAGAATTGCCACACAAGTCGCTAGAAACACAAGTCGCTAAAGAGCAACTCACATCGACCAAGTCGCTACCACAAGTCGCCACCGTAGTGGAGATTCCACTACTTGTACTTTAACTCGCTAGATCTAACTCGCTAGTTTTAACACCGTAAGTCGCTACAAACCGTGAAGCAAGTCGCTACCAAGAAAATAGTCCGAGAGCTAAGTCGCTAGCTTGAAAAACAAATAAACTTCACTTTTCAATCCAAAACAACCCAACCAAGATGATTCAAGCTACCAAATGAAAACCTAAACACTTTTGATGATTCTAAACATAAAAGTACCAACAAAATTCAAACTTTAACACAAGAAATCAACCAAATGATGCAAAACCACTAAACTTTTTCAAACTCAAAAACCACCTAAAAACCACTATAAATCCAAAGATGTGCAAGATATGATCTAACCATGGCTCTTGATACCAATTGTTAGATATTAACTTTTCACATACACATCAAACCATAACACAAAGTAGCATATAGATGGAATTCTAGAGAGAGAAAGTTAGAGGTTTAGGGAACTTAGTGAGAGAAAGTGAAAGATATTATTATGAGCTCCAACTCTCTACCTTGGGAGGTAGAGAGTATTTATAGTCTTACATAAATCGCCACACATCGGGTCATGGATCGTGCATACAATGGGTAAAGACCGTCCGTCCTCCACGGTGTTACTTAACTAATTACTACTTAACTTAAAATAACTACGACTACGAGCTTTCTAACGAATACAAATACTGAGGTGACCGACTCTTTAATACCGGAATTTCTAATTCCTAACACACCGTGAAACACCGTATCTTTGCAAGAACATATGACATCATGTACATCAAAACATATAAGTTCAATACTATTCTCATCACTCTGTGTGTGTTAACTCTCGTGAGAGGTGAATCATTGAAATTAATGGGTTTGATGTCTCTTACCAATAGCCATTACTACTAGAGTAGCCACATGTTTGAGTTCGAAAACTATGGTACATTGATAACCATCGATTTATTGGCAAACCAAGAACCATATAAACGGATTTGTCTTGTCTTTACTGTAGCCGCTTGCTCGGGACTAGTCAATTCTTAGAATTGGTGAATTGAGAACCAATTATGGATTCGCTGCCTTTACCACATGCCATATACATGGGCTAGCCAATTCTTGGATTCCAAAGAGGAATAGACCATGGTGAATTGATGACCATACAACCCTCAACAGCTTAAGCATGGGTGGTTGCAGACCCTATGATTTTAAGCAAACCATTACGTTTATCAACAGATTTGTTGTGTCTTTACCAAAGTCGCACTTTTGGACTAGTCAACTCTTTGACATACACAAGGTACATCCGGTGAGTTAAAGACCATCAGAATTGGACAACAAACAAACCTGCATAAAAGTTATTTATTTATTTATTTATTTATTTATTTATTTTTTTTAACTAAGAATTAAAAAATTAACACAAGAAAAGACAGGTATATACATAATACAAATAAGAAGCAACAAAACAAAGTAATGCAGAGGGTACCAAGTGTCCCGATATGGATGAGGAAGAGGCCTATTGCAGCTTGTTGAAGTTGAGTTTTGATCAATCCCACCAAAGTGTTAAAAGGCATCTGCCTTTCATTTCCCACAGATCCGGAGGAATTTCCAATTTCGACTCAAAGATCTTTTCCATAAGTCTTTTAGGCAAAGGATACTTTCTTTCGGAAAGCATGCATACAGTGATTCCACCCTTAGTCTCAAAGCCCAGGCACACGAGGAGAGGATAGAATCTCCAGGATGTAAGCTTCCACCGATGTGAGTTTTCCCAAATGGAAGATGCTTTGCTATTGGGAATGTGGGAGTTTAACAGGACTTGAAGATCTCCTGGTAAGAACATCCTAGAACCTTGTGGTTCCTTGTCGCAATGATAGGTGGTAACTTGAGTGAACAGAGAAAGTAAGTCCGTCTCTGCTCACCAAGTGTAGAATTTCCTTTAGAAAGGTGAATTCCATTGAAGTGGAGTCCTTCGATGAAGAACATTCATCTCATCATCCTTTAATTTCCAATCTATCACCTCATCCGAATTTCCATCGTGAAAATCGCCAGTTGCATCTTCTATAATGAAAGTTGAGTCATCAGCTTCAAGATCCAAAGGAGATCTTTTGGCCATTCTCTTCTTCCTCCTCCTAGGCTGATAGATATCCCTAGAGGGAGCATTTTCATCTTGTGCATTTGTAGTAGGGCTTGAAACTGTAGATGGAGACTTGGTTGGAGCACGAAGTGCATTCATCCTGTGGAGCATCTTTATCGCCCTTTCTGTTTTAGTTTCTGAGAGATCAGCTTCCTTAACTTCAGAATCTTTTATATTGACCATGGTGCCATGTATGAAGTGGGGCTAATATATCGTGCTTGAGAATTGGAATATGGTTCACAGATGGACTCTTGGCGATAGAAGACGAACCGTAAGTTTCTTCAGCAGAATGACCAAGATGATTCCTTGGTTGAGCACCATCATCCTTGAGTCTTTTGGCTTCTTGAGCATCTTCATTCTCAACAATCCTTTTCAAGTTGGTAGAAATCGTTGAGGAGGATGATCTGTCCTCATGATTTGGTTATATTTGCTAACTAAGACATGATCGTGAAAAGCCTTGACTTGTTTCATTGTTAAGCCGAGTTGTACATTGAGCATTGATTTTCACCATCATTCTCATTTCGACTTTAGAAGGAAGTTTGTCTTGTTCTTCCGAGCTTTGATGGCCTTCTTTTGTGCGATTGCTTCTTGCTTCCTTTGTCTTCCCCGAGCCATCATTCGCTCCACATAATTGTCACCGAGGAAATCTCCACCTAATATACTTTGAGCTGAGAAGGTCTTGAAATGACATGTCGAGTTAGAATATCCCAAGTGTTCAAGAGGGCATCCGAACCTCATTGCATCCAGCTTCTTCTTCTCGTGAGTTAAAGATGAAAATTCCTCCTGCTTCAAGTTGATTAGCCAATGCTACACTTTCCTTGACTTCTCAAACTCGCCAATCTACTTGCTTGACCTAGTCTTTCCTCTTCACTTACCAGTCCGGACCAAGCTCATCTTCGTTATTATATCTTTCCTTTATCATCGCTTCTTGGCACACTCTTCTTCGATTAAATCAACGCGTGAACCTCGTAGTAGTACCTAAGTCAACATGTTGATGCATTATCAACCGGAGTGGTCATAGTAGCAATGTCGATGATCTCGTTGGGGAAAGGTCAGTTGGTTCTTGAACCGATGAAGATTGATTAGGATCTCAAGATACATCCTCCATAAGCACATCGCCAGATGCATCCTTATCAATCCTGTGTTCCTCGAAGCTTCGTAAGAAACCTTATGAAAATAAGATCTCTTCCTTCTTTTGTAAAGGATGTGTTCCTTCTTCCTTGATGAAGTAGCGACCATCGATGAAGGGTCATTGAGAGAAACATCGACCAACATGTCCGAGAGACTCAAAATGAGGGACTTCTTGTTCTTCATCGAGGAAACCACAAGTTTCCTTTTGGAGGCCCCTTTAGTTTGTGCTCTAATACCTTGACTTGATTCTGCAGTTCTTCAATCTTACTCCCAAGAGACGACTTGGTCTCGCAAGTTCCTTTTTCGATTATTAACCTCTGCAAAGATACCATGACAAGAGCATAGGCAGATGAGAGTGTAATGGGGTCCTCGGCCCACCGTAAGATTGCTACGTGGTGGGAGCCTCATTGGACCTTCGGAAGAAACATGGTCATGCTCAATGTGAGGAAGATCTTCATTGAGAGGATCCCTAACGGGACTTGGTGTGGGTGGTCTATGTAGATCGACTCATCATGAGTAGCTATTGTGGGTGGAGGGATCGACATGGTGGGTGGTCCGAGCAACATGAGTTGCTTCAACAGTTGAAGAGGGGCCTCATCAATGTTAACCAATGGATTACCATCGGTGCAACGGTGAGGAAGGAGGATTATGAGCCACATTCTCCTCATCGCCACCTCATTACCTTGGGGCAACATGATCGCTAGCAAGGGATGATGTTCCCCGAAAGTGGGTTCTCATTGTAGCAAACAATTTAGCAGCTAAAGTACCTATGGGATAGAAAGATTGGGTTTGGGTAGTGGTGTCTAAAATCATTTGTAGAAACCTTGGGTACATTAAAATTTTCCTTTTCTTTTGAATATTTTCAACCAAGTTTTCAAAATATACTTAGAAAATTGAAAGTTACCCTGGAAAGACACACAATACCATAGCCGGCTTGTGTAGAGAACGATCCCATCCTCGGTCTTGTTGCTCATGCATTGAAGCGGTGTGAACCAGAACCTCCACTTTGGACGAGTTCCTTCTTTAGCCACATATCGCTTCTTGTTCCTTGATAGCCAATAGCTCTCACCCATTAAGCACATCTTCACGATTAGAGTGAAATACTCCTTCAAGATCTTCCGGTGAAGCTTCCTCCTATTAGGTCCTCTGTTACAATGTACTGTTTCATCAATCACACCCCTAATCTCTGCCTCACTCTTCTTCTCACAGATTCCCAAAATTGAGTAATCATGATTCATATATCTCATTTGGAGAATGAGTTAGAGCATAACAAATCTTGGACCTTTTCAGAATTCCACCATTGGTTCGTATAATTCATATCCCTTGCCATTTCCGTAAATGCAACTTTGTTGTGATCATGTTTAAATTCAAGAGCCATGAGGGATATGAGTGTTTAGGGTTATGATTCTTGAAATGGTGAGTGTTTGTGAAAGCGGTATGAGAGGAAATTGTTTGTTACAAGAGAGTGATGGTGGATTGAGTTTTGCCCAAATTAAAGTCAAAGAAAAATTGACCGTTTGGTTGACCATTCTCGACGTGTATAACATCTTTGACCCAACCCAAAACAATACTTCAAGAAGAACACATGATCAATCATCAAGTTATAGCTTCGTGAGAATGCATCAAAGATAAGAATATCTTCGGTAAGTTTCTAGAATTACTGTGCCAACCAGTTGCATTATTACTCATTGAGTCTCAACACGTCTATAAAATGATCCCAATGTAACTCATCTCTTCATCAAGATCCCCAAATAATTAACACAAACCCTAGAAGCAAAATAACCCCAATCAACAAAATTGCACCATGACTACCAAACCTGAGATCATAGATCTCACTTCCTCATCTTCATCATCCTCTTCATCATCATCAAGTGGTGAATCAAACCCATGGCTATATTACTTTCCTCAACCCTATCCACGACCAAATAAATCGTCCTTTCTCCCTTCTTCAGAAGATGACAGTGTAGTGAATCCAAGTGAATCATTGATGATTCTCGATGACTCCTATAAGGAGGAACATCTTACTCCCAACCTCCAAAGACCTTGGTCTCAACAAAGACCTCGTGCTGTGAATCCGCCACTCCTCAAAGATAGAGAGGTGGTTCTTGGTCTCATCTGCGCCATCTTTTGGTGCATGAACACACATCGTATAGTAGAAGGGCTTAAGGAGGGTGGATCGATTGCATTTGGTTGAAATGAATAGATGAAGCACACAGACACGTTATTTTTCTCCGTCATCCCGCGTGGTCATCGTCATCATCAATCGCTTGCATCAATCCATCCTCCCATTTTGGTCCTTAGCATCTTCATCGAGTTGGTCATGCATATCCAACCACCCGGTTAAGCGGAATGGGTGGTTACGAAGATCATTTAAAGCAAAGCCAAGATCAAATGCATATCCAACATTCACTTAGATTTCGGAATGAAGGATATACACTAGATTAGGCTTAGCTTAAGTGTGCGACTCGTATCTTGAAGATGCATAGTAGTAGGTTGACTTTATGTAAGTCGAAGTCGTAAACTGCATTTCTTGAATGAATGAAAGAACAATTTGACTTCAATTTCTTTTCTTGATAACTTGATGGAATCAAATTGTATGCTTCAAGATTTTTAATTTCGTAAGAAACAAGCAACAATCTTTTAGCTATCTTGACCATGTACCATTGAGTCACACTTGATGAATTTGAACTTGATCATGGGATGGACAAACCGCAATCCGACAGCGCAACCGCAAAATGACATAACACTACACAAGAACAACACAAAACAAGCTAACAAATTATTAGGCAGTTAGTGTTAGCAAGAATTATAAAAAGCAATTTAGAGAAAGTTAAAAGATAAAATCTATTAAATAAACGCTATCACTATTGGCAAAATGATGTTTTACAAACCTAATGATAGAAGCAAATTTAGAAAAGAAAAAAGCATTTATAGAACAAAATATGACACAAACAAAATATGCGAGTTTGCACAAATCCTCCCCGAGGCATATGCCTCCCCGAGGCCTATGCCTCCCTCAAACTATGCATCAAGGGTTTAACATTCCAATATTGACCATGAGGTGTTGAAACCTTGGTCCATCAAACGCTTTTGTTAATGTGTCCGCCACATTATCATCAAGATGAATTTTAGCCACTTTTATCAAATGTTTTCATATGCATCTCGTATAAAGTGGTGCCTGATTTCAATGTGTTTAGTTCGATTGTGAAAACCGGATTTTTGACTATGCGGATGGTACTTTGGTTATCTATATGAATTGTAGTGTTCATAAAGTTGTACCCATAGTCCAAAGAATTGGTTACGAATCCAAAGGACCGTCATGAGAATTTGCAGAAACGTGCTCTGCTTTAGTAGTTGAGGCACCACAATGGTTTGTTTCTTGCATTGCCAAGAAATCAACCTTTGCCTAGAAATTGGCGACCCCGGCCAGGATCTTCTATCCGGTTGCACCAAAGATAATCACCGCCACTATATGCTTCCAACTTGAAAGGAGACTCTTTGGGTACCAAAGGCCTAAAGAGGTTGGCCTTTGAGGTACTTAAATATCTTCTTGTGACATTTAGATGGGAAGTAAGTGAGTGACTTGATGTCGAGAACAGACACTCACAAAGAAATGTAATATCGGTCTTGAAGTCGTCAGATACATTAATGAACCAATCATGGACTGTCGGATGAACATTTCTGGTAGATCGGTTCATTATTTGCTTTAGTCTTGGAGCTTCATAAGGTGTTGTGGCGATCTAACACCTTCCATGCCAAACTTCTTCAAAATGTCCTCACATATTTATCTTGATGATAAAGATGCCATCCACATTCTCACGAACTTGGAGACCCAAAAGAAAGTAAGCTCTCCCATAGCACTCATTTGAAATTCACCCTTCATTAGTTCCTCAAATTCCTCGCACTAAGCTTCGTTTGTGGAACCAAAATAATGTCGTCCACATAAACTTGCACAAGAATGATATCGAGTAATTCTTCTTTAGGAGCGAGTTTTGTCAATAGCACCTCGCCTATAGCCATGCTTCACGAGGAATGATGAAAGCCGAGCATACCAAGCTCTTGGTGCTGATGTAAGCCATAAAGAGCTTTAACAACCTTGTAAACATGATTTGGGTGATCGTGGTCTTCAAATCCCTTGGGTTGAGTGACATAGACCTCCTCTTCAATCTCACCATACGTAAAAGCACCCTTGACATCCATCCGATACACCATGAAACCCATGTAAGAAGCATATGCCAAGAAAATGCGAATTGCTTCAACTCGCAACAGTGCAAACACTTCATCATAATCAATCCTTCCTCTTGTCTCAAGCCTTGAGCTACTAATCTTGCTTTGTTTTTTATCACAACACCCTAGCATCTCTTATTTTTCAGAATCCACTTTGTCCCAATGGCATATTTGCCATCGTGAGTGGAACCAAAATCCAAACTTGTTGATTGTGAAATTGTTGCATTTCTTCTTGCATTACTTCTAGCCGCCTTGAATCGTTAAGAGCTTGAGAAACACTTGTTGGTTCCACTTGAGAAAGAAAACAAGCAAATGACGTGCTTGAAGTCGTGTAATTGTCTCTTTCTTTGGTTGGAGACATAAGAGAAAAGCAATCGCCCAAATTGAGGACTTGTGATAGCCTGCGAGTTCTAACGGTGCCGAAGATCACCTATGATGTTGGATTGAGGATGAGCAATGTTGATCCTCCGAGTGGCGAGGGGTCGACTTCAATGGATGAATCAAGATTGGTGATTGTTGGTTCAAATGCTGACATCATAAGAGGGTGAGGTGAAGATGCCGACTTTGGGTTAATTTTCCAAGATCGGAGGGTTTTGGAAAGCGTGTATGAGGTTCTCCAAAGTCGAAGATACTTGAGAAGGAACAAGATAGCCTTCACAGATTTGGGAAGGTAGGTGTGTGAGTCAACTTCAGCAGACACGAGGTTTCTACCGATTCTTCATTAGTCACCTCCCATTCGGTTTCGCTCAAGCTTGGCGACAAATTCTTGAGTCCAAGCCTAGCAAGGTCCTCAAGATAATGAGAGTCATCTTCATCACTCTGACGGCAACATCCTTGGAGGTGGTACCGCAATATTGTTAGGGAGAAAGAAGGCACAAGTATGGGTTGCTCATCATCTTCAAACTCATTTTCGAGTCATCATCTAAGGGACCGCGGTGTTAGTTGGAGACTCTTGAGGACACGCATTTGGTTAGCCAAATGTCCATGGTAACCCAAATAATCGCTAATAGTCAAGATCAAAGGACCATGTATGACCTCGTCCTTGAACATTGGGCTTATCTTCCAAAATCTCGGGTTCAACGCCTCTATCTTCTTGGCTTGCAAATTGTACACCCAGTAGGCCTTACTATGAGTGAATAACCCACAATATAACCATCATCGCCCTTCTCATCAAACTTTCCCAACGGATCTTTGGTGTTCGAATGGTCACTTGACAACCAAAAGGTTTTAGGTAGTGAATGATGTGAACCTTCCCAAAGAGAAGTTCATATGGGGTTTTGAGTTGTGGTCTAGTAATGGATACCCTGCTTAGCACATAGCACGCAGCCAACAAGCTTCGATCCGAGAACATAGTGGGCGGTTTAGAGTGCGCAAGCATGGATCTAGCAACCTCTATTAAGGTCCTATTCTTTCTTCAGCCACCCCATTTTGTTGTGGGGTTCTTGGATTACTATAGTCCCTTTTGATGCCTTTTGACCCACGAGTTCTATTAGAATAGCATTTTGAACTCGTCCCATTATCACACCGAATTCCTTAACCTTTTGTTCAACCGATTTTCAACAAGAGTGATGAATTCAACGAGACTTGAGATGTTTCATCTTTGGTTCTCGAGAAAGAAAACCCAACAAAATCGCTATAACCATCGTGATAACCAAGCGTAAGTACTTATGATCAATGCTTCGACTTGAGTTGGACCAAACAGATCCATGTGAAGCAAGCGAAGAGGTTCGAAATGATGCTCATAGCATTGATAGCTTTATAAGAGGCTCTGTTGTTTTCCTTTGTTGCAAGCGACACAATTATGATCATTTGTGAATACTTTGGTGGGAAGACCTTCAACAAGACCCATTTTAGAGAGTTTGTTAATGGTCTTGAAATTCACATGCGCCATCCTCCTATGCCATTTAGTAGATTCATCAAGTGATGCTTTAGCCACCAAACATGTGAGGCCACCATCGTGTTGAACTTCATTAAGGTTGAATGTGTATAAATTGTGAGTTCGAGGAACTTTCACAGAATTGAAGTTTCTTTCGGGAGTTTGAAGTCTTTAGACAAAGACAAGACATTCATTCTCGATGAATAGAACTTTGTTCTTAGTGTCACGATTTGTGAAACAGAGAACAAAGTTGAAATGTGAAGTTCCTTAACATAGTACACATTTTCAAAATCTAGATGAGGTGTCTTTATGGTGCCTTTCCCGTGATACTTCCATCATTTCCTCCAAAAGTCACATTGCCTCCTCCTTCTATAGAAACAAAATTGTGCATCATATCCCCTGTTCCCGGACATGCTTCCGAACAACCACTATCAACAATACCAATATTCTTATGCTTAGGGATGATCCTACAAACAACAACAAAATATATACAAACGGTTAGAATTAATGGAGGTTCAAGTCATTACCGACTTGAACACGCTATGGATCACGAGTTTAGGGCATGAAGATTTAGAGGATCCACCATTGTTCTTGGTCCTCCATTGATAATTGGGTCCTTGTTAGTCCAAGAACAACTCTTTGAGGGCTTCACATGCTCCCATATCCCATCCCAAAGATACATAGAGTCAACATATGTAGGCCAATAACCATGTTTAAAGTATGGGCTAGTTGGTTGGACATAAGGTCCGTAACCGAACTTCTCCAATGAGAGTCGATATTAGGCGCTTGTGGGACATAAGGTGGAATATTAGCAACATTGGTCCGATTAGATTTGTGTTTCGGCGAGTAGCACATGCACTCAATCTTTGTTCATAAAAATCACAATCCTTAATCAAATGAAATTTACTTCCACATACAAAACATGTCTTCTTCTTGGAAGATTTATTCAAACAGGAGATGTTTGATTACATGCATAAGTACTTAAAACATTTACATTCAAGGAATTGTTTTAACAGATCGATTATTCAAAGATGTAAAGATAAGTCTTCGTGAGAAACCGTCTTGGAAGTTGATTCTCTCAGCTTCCCTAGAAGGCTCATAAGTAGACCGGGTGCGGGCTTTGGTGTTGGCTCGAGGCTTGGGAAGGTCGACTTCTCATTTGAATCACAGCTTTCATAGGAAGTAGACCCTGATCCGATGAATTGTCATTGTCGAGCAAGAGACAAAATCATTAGATGAAGTATCGGTCCAGCAAGTCTTTTAACTTTCGCCATATAGATGATGTGATCCATCAAAGTTACGATGATGGATAGGTCTATGGGCATGAATTCACCTCTAATAGGACCGAGGACAAAGATGCATTTCACCTTCTTTACAAAATTAGCTAACTTAGTGGTGTGGATTCACGACCATCATACTTAGCTTCGCTCCTACATACTTTTGAAAACCTAATCCTAAGCCGAGGTTCTTGTTTGATCGTTGTAGATTTCTTTAGCCGATTATCACCGAAATTTACCATTGTTTATTCCTAGCTATTTCCTCGCCTACTTTTCTTTAAGCTCTAGGTTCTCGAGATACGACTTCATCCTTTGCTTTCTCGACAGTTTAAGTAATTATTTGCAACTTCTAGATCAAACCTGTAACACTTTTATCTTTTCTTCATAAGCTATTTGATTCTTTTGAAACCACACTTTTGTCTTTCTCTTGTTTTTAATGCTAGTTTATGGGCTTCATTTTCAATATAGCATTCATCAAACTTAGGTTTCATAGCATCATATTCTTCTTTAAGTTCATTGTATCTTAGACTACAACCAAATATCTGATTGTGTACCGAGATAGTCCCATCAAGGCAACCGATCATGCCTTTCATCCAAGTGCACCTTGCCAACAATCCAAGCTTATCGGTGTCATGAGCTTCCTCATTCACGAGTTCATGGGCGATCCAGCTTGACCTGTCGTCCATGGTGAGGAGAGTCAAGCTCAGCTTCCTATTGTTTCTGCCGATATGAAAGGTAGTTAGCTCCATCTCCACTCTTTCGTCCTTGCACTCTCTTGAGAAATGCCCCATCCGATGACATGTGAAACACTTGACTTTCCTCCTGTCAAAGCGTCTTGGTTCCTTTCCCTTGAAAACAAACTTCCTTCCAGCCTTCTCTTCAAACCTTTTGATGTCCATCGAAGAATGCCACCTGCATTTTGACTTCATTTCCTCCATTTCAAGTGGGTCCAAGCGATCAAAGTCTTCATATGCGACATCGCTGAGTATCATAATCAAGAACAAAAGAATGAAGAACATCCTCCATCACACTACTAGACCTAGTTTGAGAACATGGTGGAGTGGGACGAGGTTATGAGGTGGAGTGGGAGCACAAGATGATGATGGAAAGTAGTTGGAGCTTGGAGATGATGGAAAATAGTTGGAACTAGGAGCTTGCACCATCATGTTGGAGTGAGATGTCCCAACAAAAGTCGCATGGCGTAAGAAGATGTACGGTAGGGAGTTCGACATCGAGTTCAAGGGTTCTCGAGTCCATTATCTGACTCATCAAAGGTAAGCATATCCAACCCTCCTTTAGCCTTGAGGGCAATACTTACATGTAACCATGATGGAGGTAACGATCGAAGGAACTTTGAGTTGCGATCATCATTATCGTGTTTTGCATTCATTGGTTTAGCCGACTCAAGATCCTATGGAACTGTCGTATCCCTTGTGGATGCCTTCTTCTTGAGAGATATTGAAGTCCCGAAATTGTTGTCTCAAAGATGGACTTCCTCATTCTCTTTGATTCTTCATTTCCACCGAACCTTGCTTTGAGAGCCATCCATATGTCCTTTGCATCATCCATATGATGAAAATCACACGATGATCTTCCGGTATGGCTTGAAGCGAGAATAGTTTTACTTTATGCTCTCTCGCATAGCCAAGACCTCTTCGCCAGCTTTTGGTGGAGCCATGATAAATTTCCCATCCCTGTCAGAATCATTTTCTTTAGACTGTTTCCTTTCTTCACTATCTCCACGGATTCCAATCAATATTGGAAATCCAGTTTTCCATTTTCATAGTCCAAAGTTCATACTCTTCCCTTTTAAATAAGGAAATTTACCATTCTTGCTTGAAAGACTAAGCTGTTGCATGGAAGTGGTGTTGGTGTTGTTTGTGTTGGTGACTTGGTTTCATTATCGGATCCGTGCATGATGAGTGTATGTTTGGTTGTAAGAGGGTATGAATGGTTCTTAGTATCGTAGAGACTTTCCGAGGCTCGATACCACGTGTTGAACATGAGACCTTGATAGATCTTAAGCACTCGGAGATCGTTAGTGTTGCCTATGTAATCACAAGCAAACTAATAGAAGATCTCACAACTCGTATTTTGTAGCGGAAATTAAATACAAGTTACAATAACTAAGAACTCTTTGATCCTCTATGGATCTTTTATTATAGAAACTCTATGTTTCGATAGTTTACAAGACTTGAAAGACTTCAAGAAAACCCTTATCTATTACAAACTATCATGGTTTCTTATATAGGCAAGAAACCCTAATGAGCGTTGACAATGTACGCTCCTAATACTAACATAGACTAAGCATGCATCTAGACAAGCATGCAACTAATCATATTGTTTTGTTAATCATAGTGTTTATTCCGAGTAAGCTCTACATAAACGCGCCAACCTATCTTTAATACTGCTACCGACTTTTACTCTATAACGAGCTTATCTCTCCCACGTGGTTCGCACTTTCAAGAAGCAACACAATATCTGCTTTAACACTTCTCAAGTATAACTTCAGTAATCCATTCTTCTTCTGCGAATCTTCGCGTAATCGATGAGTTTACCTTAATTCCCAACACAAAATGAGCATATGCAACATAAAATAAGCAAATCCAACCAAACACGAGGCCTGACCGACCCGACCCGAATGGGCTCTACCACACCCGAGGCCCGACCGACCAAACCCGATTTACACGAACCCTCATTGGCTTGATGATGATGGCGGAGTAGGATGGTGGTGAACAGAGCACTAACACACACTTTTAGACAAATCATAGTATACCGTATGTTTTATGCTTCTTAATTATAACTCTAGACTCTAGTCGTTTGCTAAATGAGCTTCATTGTCACATTACTTGTGGTTAAATTACTCAAAATCTCAAAGGAAAAGGAGACATGAGACTATTAAACACAAAAGTGGCAACAACATGCTCGCTAAAGCGCCATCCTCCAAATTTATTTTTCTTGGGTAACGGGTTACCCGGATAAAATATACTACTCACAAAAACGTTTCAAGTATAATGGAATATGGTGAATGACATATTAACCTCAAACCTTGGTTTGAACTACTAAAACCAATGTGACACGCCACATATAGTTACTAGCCAAAACTAACTATAAATCCTAAAACCGGTTGGCATGTTCCATTTCTTGAGCAAATTAGTCCTCCAAATTTAGCTTTCTTAATTTTGGCACCTTTTAATAACTCTCGAAGTCCCGCATACAACCAAGAAAGAGACATCTTAAATTTTGACCATAGACTCTCCCATTGTAAGTTTGTAACCCAAATCTATATCCGCCATCCTCCATCACAAAGGTCGAGTGCTAGCCTTTTGAGCCCTTTAGCATAGCTTGGATCCCATTGTCTTATGATAGACAAGTTTGCGCAGTTTCTTGCACATCTGACCAATAACTCGCAATCTCATGTCTCCACATACATTCCGAGTATCTTTTGCCCACCAATTTCCCTTCACCAGATAAAGAAAATAGCCACGCACAAAAAGGAAAAAGAAAAAAAAATGAGCTTAAAAATTATAAGCCAGATCAAACAGGTTTCTAAACCCAAATTAAGGGTCCGTTTGGTACGTAGATGGGTTTAGACTTAGATTTGGATTTGGATTTGGGATAGGATATGAATTTGGATTTGGATTTGATATGGGTATATATTTAAATAAGTAAATAATTATATGTAATTTAATATATACACTTATGTGTTAAAAATTAATATTTATTTATAAAGTTTAAGAGAGAGATAGAGAGAAATGTGCAAATGGGACCCATTAAAAATCAAAACCCACGTATTCCCACTTATTATATCAGGATTTCTAAAGTGTGGGGCCACATGCTATGAATACCAATTTTCAAAATAAGATATTCAACCAAACATGGGTTTTCATTTATAAAGTCAAATTCTAAAGATACCCCCACCAACCAAACGCACCCTTAAACAAATAGGACATGTAGCTAGGTTACATGTACTGTTTTGGTAAAATTTTCCAACCAAAAACTTTATTCATTATTAATTTGTGATCTCCTTAGTTGTAGCATTTTTTTGTAGTTTCTAATAAACATATTGCCATATACATATTCAGTTATTCACCATCAAACTATCTATATATATAACAATGTATGTTAACCAAATTTATCTAGTCTAAGCTTCACATCTAGCATGCCCCCAACATAACAATAGTTATGCCCAGCTTGGTTCAATCCACGCATGAGGGGATAAATGATATGTAGTTCCAAAAAAATCCTTTTGTTGGATGTTTTCTCCATTGAATGTCTTATCGGTGCATGTGTCGAGTGAATAGAACACTATCTTCCTGTTCTTCGACTTAAGTATTGGAAAGCAAATCTTATTCTCCAGTTTTCGTGTTTTGGCTTCAATGCATAGACATGTCACATCACAGATATAAATAATGTGATTTCCTAAACTATCTATTTTCTTCCAGTCCTCTTTAGAAACATCCCACTTGAATACTTCGACACGTTCTCCAAACTTGCCCACAATGACTTTTAGAAGATCTTGATCGCATTTCATCAAATAATATCGTTCAGGAGATGTGCAACAACTTACTAGGGCTCTAGATTCCACAAATGTCGAGGAGTCATTTTCTTCACCCAATTCTTTTACTCCAATAAGTTTACCATCGCCCAACACATAAAAATCTTGTCCGAAAATGTAGGAAAAAAACAGAATCTGGCTCAGCACCAACACGAACTGTTCGCCAGGATGATTCACGAGCTATAGTGGATCAAAACAAGGCATTCATCGTCTATTGAAAATCCAGCCACCATACAATCAGGGGAAGTAGGTGGTGCTGAGAAACATGCAGTATAAAAACTATGACTTGCTTCTGGAAGCTTGCGGAGATCACTAGTGAAGGGGTTGAAGAGTACTAAACATTTAATGTCAGAGCTGAAAAACAGCAACCAACCAAACCTGGAACAAAAGAACATTTGATAAGCAAGTGATACATGTTGATTTTTCATGAAGTAGCTGTCACCCAGCATCGGATCAGTGAAAGTGATAATTCCCTGATTTTTGTCTACCACCATTAACCATGGTGAAACTAATGAATAAGTCTGCAATCTCATTGATGAAGTTTTGTTACTCCATTGTATCAAAGGTGCTGCTACCTCACACCGTCTGCACGTAGCACGGAAGTTCAGGTATTCCACACATAAACAATGCTCCATAATTGTCTCCAGAATATCAAACGGAAGATTGAGAAGGTTCCAATCATCAAGTCCAATCTCATTGTCTGTAACTGCTCTTACCACTATCTGGTTCTCTTCTTGATTACACTTAGCTCCGCCATGATCATCTTCTAACCTACACAACACATAGTTTCAAGAAATCATACTCTTGATACAATACACTTATGTAAGGATATCTCAAAATGACAATTGTACCCTTAATGTTCTCTCCTTTAAAAATTACAAACATATTTACATACTTACGAGTTGCTACTATATTTCGAAATACAAATACCATCTGTGTGTTTCATTTGGTCACAAAAACAAACTTATTCAAAACATATTTATAAAACAATATTTTGTTAAATAAATGTGTTAACCTATAACTAATATATTATAAAAAACATGATGTTACTAGCTGAGAACCATCATATCAAGAAAGGTTGTGATTATATTAAAATCGAGTCATTTGATGACTACTAAAGTTACTATATTTCGTTAAATAATCATTTTCGAACTTGTGGGAAAGATTAGTGTGGAGGGTGTGGAGGGTGTGGTTGAAGGTTTTCTTTCGTCACATCATCAAAAACACTTATGGGGCGTTTGGTTGGGGTATTTTGAAATTCCGGAATTTTAAATTCTAAAAAATTTAAATTTTTGAGAATTTAAAATTCGAATTTAAAATACCTTCGCATGTTTGGTTGATGAAATTTATAAATAATTTTTATTTTTTTAATATAAATTTCATAAATATTCTACTTAAAGTTTATAAAAACTTATAAAAAAGTTTACAAAAATTTATAAAAATAGTTTATAAAAAAGTTTATAAATAATTTATGAAAAAAGTTTATAAAAATTTATAAAAAAGTTTATAAAAATTTATAAGAAATTTATAAAAAAATTATAAAAAAGTTTTAAAAATTTATAAAAATTTATAAAAAGTTTATAAAAATTTATAAGAAATTTATAAAAATTTATAAAAAAAAGTTTATAAAAATTTATAAAAAAAAGTTTATAAAAAGTTTATAAAAATTTATAAAAATGTTTATAAAAAATTAATAAATATTTTATTTAAAAGTTTATAAAAACAATAAGAAAAAAGTTTATAATTTTTTTTTTCAAGCAAATTAAAATTTCTCACTTTTTGGAGGCATTTTGATTTTCTCCATTTTGGCAATTCGGGGAATTTTAAATTACTTCAAATGCCTACAATTGAGTTACCAAACAGGGCATTTGAAGGGAATTAAAATGCAAATGCCTCCAATATCCTCCAAATTGCCCCAACCAAACGCCCCTTATATTTTTTCCTATCAACTTTCCCTCACACGACAACCAGTAAAACTCTCATTTTTTTTTTTTTTTTTCTATTTTTATCATTTAAAATACCCTAAACACACATACCTCACACAACAACCAATAAAATAAACTCTCTTAAAATCACCTTTTCTCTCCTTAGTCTATTGGGACTTGAGTCCCGCTTGAGAAATGCTTTTGGTTTTGCCGCTAAAAGAGGTGTTGTGTCCCCGCAAGATGGTGCATAAAACTTTTGTGAAAACATTTTTTTATAAATTTGAGTTTTGATACGTTTTTTTTAATGCACAAAAACAGAATTTCGATGCGCAAAAAAATTATGATGCACAAAATTTTCAACTTGTTTTAGTTAGATGCGTATTTTGATGAAAAATGTCGAAAGAAGTTTGGTGCAAAATCAATTTTGATGCACAAAATAACTATTTAATGCAAACGTATTTTTCATATTTTTTGTGGGAAAAATATCCACTTTTAGAAAAAGTTTTTCACAACTTTTCATGCACCATCATACCGATCTTGTGGAATTATTTGGGAATTTTTCAAAACTTCTTTTGAAAAAAATTTTCATCTTTTACGGATGTTTGTCTTTTATTTTATCTTTATCATATATAGGGTAAAGATCAAATAAAAGACAAATATCCGTAAAAAATAAAATATTTTTTTCAAAAAGTTCTCGAAAAATTCCATAAAAATCCATAAGATCGGGTATGTTGGTGCATGAAAAAGTTGTGAAGTTTTTCTAAAAGTGAAAAATTTTCGAAAAAATTTATGAAGAAATACGTTTGTGCATTAAATCGCTTTTGTGCATCAAAATTCGTTTTTGCACCCAACTTCTTTTGACTTTTTTTTATCAAAATAACATTGCGCATCAAACTAAAACAAGTTAGAATATTTTGTGCATCAAAATTCTTTTGCGCATCAAAATTCGTTTTTTGTGCATTAAAAAAAACATATAAAAACTCAAAATTAGAAAACGTTTTTTCATAAAAGTTTTATGCACCAACAAGGGTAAAATGGTCAATTTAAGAAATCATAATCTCGATGCAATAAATAAACACGGATTAAAAAGAAAAAGAAAATAATACCTGCATTCCCATACGGACACGTTGCTTGTTGGCATCACTAGTGAAGGCATAGAAGATAGGGAGATGGTATTTTCTTTGAAATGGTATGAATACAAAATATTGTCCACTCTGTCACGAATGTGTATATAACCCCCTAACTCCGAGGCAATCCCAGGTCTGTAATACGCCAAGTTATCACGTCCAAGATCCACAAAAATTATAGCGTCTTTGAGGGCAAACAATCGTTCCCACAATCTCATACTCGTTAATATGTCGTCGAATCTGTCATCCATGTCATGCCAGCTCTTACAACTCATGTCCAAGCCTTTAAACCTCTCCATATCTTGCGACTTTACATTAGTCATGTCCAATTTAAATACATAAACTGCTTCAAGTCTTTTCTCAAACAAACCTACCTTAATGTAGAATAGTTCAGTACCATAACCTTTTAAAAAACAAGTCACGTCATCACCATGCTCTGTCGAAGCACAAGGTAATGCCCCTAAGAGCAAAAGTTTTATTAACACTTCTTTGTTTTTAACCCAGATGTCAAGTTGTATGATTAAACTACCAAAATTACCTTCGCGATTCGATGCATACATTTTACCATTACAGCAAGTTAAATTATGTATAGAATCACCATCTTCACCGGTTATTATTTTGAGTTGGCTAGCATATGACATCTCGATCCATCTTAACTTCTTTCTTTTACCCTCTAGACGAAGAAAAACAAGGGTAGGTTCGTTGGTGCGAGTTAACAGGAGAACTGAACTTGGATCGTCAGGAGGGGCTGACAAACAACATTCACTGATAGATTCTGAATCTCCATCTTTTAAAACCAAAGGGGGGAAATGAATCATCTTAGAAGTGACCGGATTCCAAAGAGACCACGTTACATTTTGTAAATGGTCAGAAAGAATAACCCAGCCATGATAATATCCTCGGATACGTCTCCCCACCAACTCAGGGATTTGACATCGATATTTAGTAAGCGGGTCATGTAATGTGTAAAAGTATTGGTCTCTAGAACTGTCTTCGTCGGATCCTGTGTTCTGAGAAACAAACCACGGATATTTTGCAGATAACGGAGGCAATAAGTGACATACTGAACCACCATATGAACTTTTCTTCTGCTCCATCTACAATGTTCATAACAGTATTTACAATGTTAAACTTTAATTTCATTCAAAAGTGCATAACATGCCTTACAAATAAGCAAGAGCAGGTATCACTTTTGTTTCTATGATTTTCTTAAAGTTTTGCTAGCGAGAAACATCAATAAGCCAACAAAACAAACCAAACAATCACTCATAGGGGTTATGAAATTCCAAACACCCCTTATAATCGTAAGTTACTCGTTAAGTACATCATTAAACTAATAAACTGGGCCAATAGGGTATGAAGCTGCTTACCTGGTTTTGACAATTGACCCACTTTTTCGACCAGTAAACAGATTCTTCCCAAAAGGACTCAACATTAATCAAAATTCTATCTTTTAAAACAAAACTATCCATAATTTTTAATTTTCACATCTAAAGATTTTTTTGTAAGAAAAAGCAACCCAAAGATTGATAAGCAGCCCAAAAGACCCGTATCACTACAAGTAAATCATCAAACTAATAACGCAGCAATTTGTATTCCCTAAAAGGTAGTTATGTAGCATCCTAATAAGCAAATTGTTCAATCCAAACACTTAAAAAAGCTCCAAAATTAGCTATTTCAAGGATGAAAAAAGTGCTTTTTTGGTATCAAAATAAGCATATAAAACAAGCCAAACAGTGATTGCTTTCTTTTAAAAAAACATATTCAATGCCAAATACCCCATAGAATAGGAACTAATACTAAAGGTAACAGTTTTTCTTACCTGGTTTTGACCCATGACTTACTTTTTCGACCTGTAATTGGAATCATCCAATTAAGACTCAAAACAAGCAGATGAAAGTGCTTATTTGGCATCAAAACAAGCAGATAAAAACAACCCGGACAGTAATACAGGTGATTGGTTACTTAAAGCAAAATAAGATATGCAATCCCAAACACTCCATAAAATTAATAAACGACCCAAAAGACGCATATTACAGAAAGTTAATCATCAAACTAATCAAGCAGCGCTTTTTATTATATTATTCAAGTAAACATGGGTAATAATATTCCGTAAGTGGGAAAATATTTTTATTCCTTAAAAAGCAGTAATGTAGCATTCTTATAATCCGACTAAACAATTCAAAAACTTTCATAATCAGTATGTGTATACAGGAAAAAAGTGCTTATTCATCATTAAAATAAGCTGATAAAACAACCCAAAAAGTTGATTGATCTTTTAAAAGCAAAATAAGCTAAGCAATCCCAAATATCCCCATACACTTGAAACTAATACTAAAAGCAGCTATCTTACTAACCCGGTTTTGACCCATGACTCACCTTTTCCACCCATCTACAAAATCACTAAAGGGTACATCAAGATAGCTCAAAGGGTACGCATTCGCTTTGTGACACAAGTAGACAACAAACTGAGGTTACAATACGCATATAAAAGCTACGCTAATTTACCCTTTATAATCACAAATTTAACTACTTTATCATACGCTTTTATAAAACAAGCCGGCACTTCTCAAACATCCCTACACTAATTTTACAAAACTGACTAAAAGTTGACAATTTATTAAGCTAATTTTTTTAGCTTATGAGCTTACGTGGTTTCGTTTATGTTTCACAAACCTACTTTTTCCGGCTTATTTTGAAACTTATGACTCACGTATACCCACCTCCAAAAACTCATGTCTACGCTGGAGAGGTTTTATGGATAAAGGTCGAGGTTTGAGTCTCGGCTCCTACCTACTCCAGTTGGTGCCCCAGAGCTATTCCTTGTGGGGTTGATGGGCCAGGGTGTTCCCGCCAATTCACACCTTTAGTGGATAATGTTATAATAACCTTATACAAGCCTATAACTTTCAAAATAAGCTGGAAAAATAGGCTTATGAAGCATAAGCCGAAACCACATAAGCTAGCAGGCTAAAAAATAAGCTTAAACAAACACCCCCTATTTTGTGCAAGGACTAAGGAAGTAACATGCCATAAAGAATAATAAAGATGGAAACCAAAGTTACAGCGGCTCAAAAATTAGGGCCAAGTCTCTTCTCTTCTAAGTTGTACAAGAAAAAGTGTATATGTGCACGATTTCTTAAGGGTCCCATTGTCTTTGCACCCCTAAAAAATTTTAGGGGTGTTAATGGTTCCCGCTAATCATTGAGATATTGGTTTAGTGTACAAGTCTTTTTTTTTTTTTTTTTTTAACTTTACTCTTTATTTTTTTGTCACTTTTTTGTACAAGTCTTTTTTTTTTTTACTTTTACTCTTTATAGCTTTTTACAAGTTTTTTTTTTTTTTTTTTTTTTTTTTTTTTATAAAAAACGAGTCGGAATTTTTGAGGCTCAGTTCGAAGGTTGCAAAAGTGAGATTTTATCTCACTTTGTCGTCCATTCGGTTTTAAATCATCGCCGGAAAATTTTTAGCTCAAAATCATCATCGCCAAGTATTTTCATCGACAAAGTTCACATTCACAATAGTAAAGATTCTCAACCGCATAAAGCAATTCACTAACGATGAAAGATTCTCAATCAATCCGCTTTCCTTCGTTATAAAGAATATCACATTCACAATTCACACTCATACCACAAAGAAGCAATCACAAGAATCACGGTCATACCACAAAGAAGCAAAGAATCACGGTTCATACCACAAAGAAGCTAACTAGGGAAAATGTCGAGCTCACCATTTAATACCAATGAGGTAATAAACTTTACAATATGACATGCAAAATTTATAAAAAGCGAGATTTTAATAGACTCGATTATTATTGTTTTATCATTTTGGTACGCAAATTTGAAGGTTGCAAAGTCATTTTGCCATGCCATTCGATTATGCCACGCCAAATCATTTTCATTGAAAATCAACAAAAGTTTTTTTATCATCATCGCAGTATCTCGAATTTTTTTACCATTTAAAAACCAAGTTTAGATAAGCAACCATTAGAAGTTTCGGACACGCAACCATGGCTCAAAAATACCAAGTTCGAGACACGCAACCATGGCTCAAAAAATTCCAAGCGCCATGGCTCAAAAAAATTTCCAAGCGCCATGGCTCAAAAATACCATAGAAATATTTCCAAGCGCCATGGCTCAAATACCATTTTCAATCGCCATGGCTCACAAATAAACTTAAACAAACACCTTATTAGGAAAGTACCTAACACAAGTTAATTTTACGGGTGTTTGTTTGCTTATTTACCAAACTTATGACTTTCATTAAGCCAAAAATACCAACCTGCATAACCACTTCTCAAAACCAATCGCATAACCACTTCTCAAAACCATCATAAAACACTTCTCAAAACCAACTTGCACCACATGAAATTTATATTAACAACAGCCCTTTAACAAGATTATATGAAAATACCATGCGTACAATATATACCATGAAGCAGTACGAGTACAAACTTGCACCACATGAATATTTGTCTCCACACAACCCTAGATACAAAAGATCCAAACAAGGGGTAATCTAATCTTGCACCCCATGTTTTCCTTCCCATGCATCTCATTAGACCAACAACAACATCAACCCATATACCATCACGAAAACCGAATATAAAACTTTAGATCTAGGGGGCGTCGGTGAGAAATACCGCGCGTGCCCTATGTTAAAATGATCACCTTTTCCCGATCTATCGTTTGGTATATGGGGTGAAAAGTTCGATGGTGCGTGGCGGAATATTGGCGGAGAAGGCGCCGAAAACTTTTAGGTAGCGGACTTTAGAGAGAGAAAGAGAGACAAAAGATGATATGTGTGATAGAGTACTTTAGCGAAAGACCTAACTAAGGACCTAGCGAGGCGACTTAAGACACCACTTGTACATTCCAGTTACTTTAGCGAATATTGTATGGTGAAATTCCGGCTATTTTCCGATGTTGGATCATGGGGATCTTTAACGTGGAGGTGATGGAAATTGTGGCTATCGAGTTGCCATAGGTCTTGGCCATCGGGAAGAAATGTGGCCCAGTCGAGCTCTTGCCGGGGAAGAGGTAGACAATCACGAGGAAGTTTACAGGAATGTGGGGTAATTTATTTACATCTACACGTAACTCGATGAATTGGTTTAACGGTGCAGACACCGGCGTTATTGGATGATGCCAGAAATGGAGTGGTTATTCTGCGGCTCTTAACCGTCCTATTGTATGTATAACCAATTCACAATCTATTTTGTGTCTTCACTGAGAGGTTCTCCGATTCAGCAGTAAATATTGTCTCCGATTGTGATTCTTCGTGTGGGAACAACGATTGTGCTCACTTCGTTCTTGCGGTTCTTGATGAAGACTCACCACTCCCGTATAATCACCCACAATGGAGACATTATAGAAATGCCGAGGCCGCCATGGGAACATGTGTTTGCTTTCAACGGCAGGGGATGTTTAGGCGACGTGAAAAGCAGTTATTGATTTATATTGTAAATGACAAAACATGTATAGCGATTCGATTTATATTGTAAATGACAAAACATGTATAGACAATTCTCGATTTATATTGTAAATGACACAACATGTATAGAGCGACATCGATTTATAGCAAACGACTCGTCATCTTTTGTTACGATTTACGCTCCTGCTCCGGTTCTTCCTCATGTTTTGTTATAGGAATCGGATGACATTCAATGGAGGACATTCATTGTGTCAACCACACACCGCTTCGTTTTGAGAGTCCAGATTATGTGCTTTCTTCACAATCTTATGTGCCTCCTCTCCGGCTATATCTCCAGTGCAGATGAGGACACTTTTATACACCGTCCTCGGTTCTTCCTCATCTTTTGATACAGACCATCTCGCTGTTGTGAGCACGAGCGAGAGATTGACGGATTGAGGAGACGCATTTCGAGTTAGAGTCTCGTGTGGGACGAGATGGCGGCATCATTGGGCGACTACACATCGGGCGTGATTGATCTTAGTTTCTAGTTATATTGTAATTTTGTGAACCATGTATCAACTATTAATCTATAACAAGATTGGTTATTTATGTATTGAAGCTTCTAATTTTGTGAACCATCATATTAATAATTTATGTTGTGAATAATTATACAAATTCTTTTGGCGGATGCAACAACAAAATCCTTACTTGTGTCGTTGTCAACGTGGATTAATAATTGAAAGAACATCCCACCAAACCCATACTTGTGGTGCAAGTATTATGCATGTCCTTTCTCAAAGGTAAATAATTAAACGTTTGCTTATTTGCGTGAATATATCAATAACTTGTTTGTTTAGAATACATTTCTTATAATTGTTTCGTCATGTGTGACCGGGGACTAAAGACTATGGGTGTCGATACTTCATGTGGAAGGAAATATTTCAACAAAGTACTTTGGTGAAGCCTCTTCTTCAACGCGATTGCTCAAGCTGAAACTAAAGATACAACGATCAACATGCTATTGGTGAAAACAATTTGTTGCGTGCAAAAATAAAAGCGTTGGAGGCATCACTTGGAATTGGCAAGAAATCATTGATCACGCATGTCACCGAGTGGAATACTCTATGAGCTTATAGATGACATTAATAATCTTCATATGAAGTAGATTTCATTGTAATATTGAAAACATTGTTGTTTTACTTGTTTAATGTTTTATTGTTATTGTTTAATTAAATGGAAACAAACACACAATTAAAAAGCATAACGTAAAATAAATATCATATAAAAACACTACACAATTAAATACACTATACATATAAAAACACTACACAAATAAATACACACTATATATACTCTACAAATAAAAACACTATATATATACATTACACAAATATAAATTATACACAAACACAAAACAAAAAAAAAAAAAAACTAAAAAAAAAAAAAAAAAAAGACAAACCAATCATTGGGCCAATGATTGGCCTACTATGAGGTGCAAAAAAAGGAAAAATGGGGGTGCAATATTAGATCACCCTTTCTTAATCGCACTCATTCTTAAAGCTTTTTTTTTTTTTTTTTTTTTTTTGGGAATGTTTAGTGGAGCCAATTTGAGACCATGGGTTAAACATATGTATGTGTTGGGTTACTTGGGTACATTTATGGGAAAATCACAAAAATATTATTTTTATAATCATATTTCACTAAACACTTATTCTTTTATAAAAAATTCGAAATACCCACAAAATCAGTAAGGTCTGTTACACTTTGCAGAATTTTGAAAAAATCGAAAAATCAAAAAATCGTAAGGTCTTTTGAAAAACCTTACGATTTTTCCATTTTTTGATATTTCAATATTTAAAAAAAAAAAAAAAAAGGTTTCACAAGGTTTGTGTTAAAATGGCAAGTCTTTGTTTAAATTGTGAGGATACGAACCTATTTGTGTTATTTGACATATTTCTGATAGTTTTGTCATACAAATAATCATACGGAATAGTAAATTTAAGTGCGTCAAATTATTTAAGATATGAAATTGACACTAGTGCTCCGTCTACAACTTAACACTTTCAATAATCAATTTGTTAAACACTCTTAGCAATTGATTAATCATTATCAACTTCAAACCAAACATAATTTAACGGCGTATACTCCAACACACCATCCACTCTTTTCCATTCGCCTCTTTTCTGTTGGAAATGTATATATTTACAAACAGGTGAATGTCCGGATTCGAACTCGTGACCACGGGATTGCACACATTAGTGAATGAGAATTAAAGTTAATAATTAATGTTTATGTTTACGATTAATTATTGCACATTAAGTCCGGTTAACGATCGTTAAGTATTTAATGGAAAAATGACTAACGACCGTTAAATGAAAAGAGAAAGGACTAGAAATGGAAAGACTTGAAAAAGTTATGGGTTTTCCTTGGGCTTTGCTCATGGCGGCCAAGGGGCTTTCCCAAGCCCTAATCCATAATTGTTCCCAAAGTTTCCCATCTACTATATAAACAAGGTTAGGTTCTAGGGTTTCTCACACTTTGTGCATTGAATTAACCCTACATCTCTCCTCTCCTCTCTCTTGTCCCTATTCGGCCGAACACCCCTTGTAAGGGAGTTTGGTTTTAAACGAGGACTTGTGTTAGATCTAGCAATCGCTTGATTCGTTGGTTAATTCGTGTGTACAAGAACGTGGTTGTAAGACACTATTCTTACACCAATTGGTTTGAGTTGTAGAACGGTAAGGGACAACTCTTCAAACCACTTCTTTGTTTTGCTCAAAGGATCTGACATTCGCAAGAGGTACGTTATGCATACACTCAGTTAATTATTTATTTGTTATGATCTTTAGTATTCCGCTGTGTACTCTTGATGTTTACATGTTTATTGTATGTTATATATATTATAAACTCAACAGTGGTATCAGAGCCAGGTTTAACAAGTCATTAATTACTGAAACACATAATTAAAATAAACAAGTTGTGTTATTATTTGTATGCGTAGATCTAGGGTTTGCAAAACCTAAACCCTAATTTTTTAGGGGGGGCGTTTATTTTGGTGCCCTAATTAGGGTTTTGTAAACTAAAGTTTTAATTGGATTAGAAACCCTAGGATGCATGCAACTTTATGTGTATTGCGTAACTCTGTTTAATTGCAATAATTGTTAAGTGTAATTTTATGTCCATGATAATTACATGCATGTTTTATCATGGATCTGCTTTTATTGTATGTCTTTCTTGTTTAAGTGATATACATTAAATTATGATAGATCTAAAATTGGGGAAGACCTCAATCATTATTAATTTAATCAATTATGTGCTATGTGGTATGTATTTAATTTTGACTTACGCAATCGATGAATCGATGCATGTGGTTCACCTTGTACATAGATGAAAACGGGTGAAGGTCTTAATTAAATATATGCATATTGACAGATCTAGAATTGGTTATTAATAGGATTTATCAAAAACTTTGCATGTGGCTATTTGATATGCATGACTTATTTTTTGTTATGCATTCATTGTCTATTTGTTTATTTTTATAAATACTTGCTTGTTTGTTATGTGTAACAAGGGTATTTTTACAAGAAAAATAAACTGACCTAAACAATGGTGAAACATGTATTTTTAAGCATAGTAATCATAATCGTTTAATTGATTAGTGACTTTGGTACAAATGGTCTTGAACGGCTCACCCATGAGAATGAACTATAAAGGGGTTAATAAAGAAGTGTGCATAGTCACACTGAAAGGATGTCTAAGGTTATGCTTTTGCGCTTACCTGGTCCTCTGCCCTCTGTAAGTTCGAATGGAGATACTTAGTAAGCCATTAAATGTACAAGCTCATCTTAAGGGTGAATTGGTTTTAATTCCATGCGCCACTTCGGTGGTAATTACCCGAAACACTAAGTGTTTACACTTATGCAAAAGTACGGTATAATGGATGATAATTAACTCTAAATTCCTTGATTGGTGAATCCAATACCTCAATTAAAGTTTGATGATGAAAAGCTTATACATTAAAACAAGATATATATGTTTTAATAAAAACTATGCTACAAAGATGAATGCATGACATCTTTGTACATATTTGATTTGACATCAAAATTATTACCCTTTAAATTTAAGTTATATGCCATCCAACGAAACGGAAACACCTAATATTACTTTTTATTTGCGTGAGAACGTGACTTAGATCGTAATCGAAGGGTAAAATGTCCACGTGTCGTGAGAACGGGCATGGACGATTTTGCGGTTTCTTAAGTTGGACAACTTAATTGAGTTAGGCGGTGAGCGGCAACTCAAGGCATAAGATGGGATAAAACATATTTACATGGCGATTGATATTGGCTATATGTAAATCCCATAAATCTAGGAATTGCAATTGAAATTGGCAATTGAGCAAAAGCTCTACCATTTTTTGTAAGGTTCATTACTAGCAGATCAACTGACGTAATGAAATTATGACAATTTGGATCCTAGTTTTCGATAATAATTAATTGGTTATATGAATATGAACCTTGGGTATTTAATTGTTTATTGAAAAGGAAAATTATCAAAATACTAATTATGGTTTTTTGAACTTTTTCTGTAGATGGCTCATCAACCAGAAAACACTATAAGCATAATGACTTCTGCTTTCAAAGATATGATTGGAAGGGACAAGCTGACTGGCCCTAATTTCAATGATTGGCATCGTTCACTTAGGACCATCCTTCGTGTTGCCAAAAGGGTTGAAATTTTGACTACACCTCTGCATGATGCTCCTCCCAACATGGCAACTGCTCTTGAACAAGAGGCATATCATGTTGAATATGATAAGCACAATGATGTGGCATGTCTAATGCTTTCGGGGATGTCTGCTCAATTGCAAAAACAATTTGAGCACTATCCGCCTATGAGCATGCTAGATTAACTCAAACGTATGTTTGAGAAGCCACCTACAATTGAACTATATGAACTTATTGAAAGGTTCATAGTCGCAAGCGTGAGGTTGGCAAATCTGCTCTCGACCACGTCCTTGAGATGAAACATCACTTAGATCAATTGAGAAGCTCGGTTGTGGTTACTCGAATGATGTATGTGTCGGCCTCATCAATCACTCCTTAATCGTGATCGATTTGGTGATTTTGTCCGAAATTTTAACATGCATTGCACGGGAAGACGGTGAATGAGTTACATGCAATGCTTGTAGACTACGAGAAGAGATTGCCAAAGAAGGCTCCTACACTGCTTGTACTCGCAACTGGTGGTAGGATGAATAAGCCAAAGCAAAGAAGCATATAAGAAAGGAAAGGAAAAGGAAAGGGAAGCAAGTTGTCATCCCACCGACTCCTAAGAAGAACCCTAGAAAGAAAAGGAGAATCCTAAGAAGGATTTAACTTGCCACCATCGCAACTCACCGGGTCATTGGGCGAAAGCTCCGGTTTATCTCGAATGAGTGTCTTGAATAAAATAAGATGGTGCCTAGCTCATCGTATTTTTATGTTTGAATTATTTTCTTTTCCTCATAACCAAAATTCTCGGATATATGATACGGTGATGTGGTACTCACATCCGTAACACATCGCAGGACTTAGGGAGCAAGGAAGTCGACCTCGTGGAGAAAAATACTTGTACGTTGGCAATGGAAAGCGTGCAGTTGTCGAAGCCATAGGGACTTTTGATTTAGTGTTGCCTTCGGGCTTAATTTTAGAACTAAATAATTGTCATTATGTACCCTCCATTGTTAGGGGTGTTATTTCAGTTTCTTTGTTAAAAGATATTGGTTTTGTGCACACTTTTACAAGTTATGGAATTTCAGTTTCTTTAAATAATGTTTTTTACTTTAATGCAATTCCTATTCTTGGTGTGTTTGAAATTGATATGGATGGTTGTATATCCAATGAAAATAATTCGTTGTATAGCATCAAAAATAAGAAGAGCAAGTTGAACTGTGACTCATCTTATCTTTGGCATAGTCGCCTTGCCCATATAGGCAAGAAACGAATGGAAAAGATGCAACACGATGGGCTTTTACAAACGGTCAATGATGAATCATTTGACAAATGCGAGTCTTGCATAGCTGGGAAGATGACAAGGAAACCTTTTTCACCATAAGTGGAAAGGGCTTCTGATCTACTTGGATTAATATACACTGATGTGTGTGGTCTACTTAGACATGTGTCAAAACGTGGTGCTTCCTACTTCTTAACCTTTACGGATGATTTCAGTCGTTATGGTTATGTTTATTTACTTAAACACAAACATGAAGTCTTTGAAATATTTAAGGTTTTCAAAAGTGAAGTAGAATTACAACTCGGTAAGAAGATTAAAGCTCTTGATCTGTCACATTCTCAATTTCGGTCATTTTCAAACTCCATATTCATCATTTCATATCATTTATGCATGGGTTTTGCATTTTCATTAACGTTTATTTTTATTAAACAAGCGTTATCGTAGAACATTATTTTGAACAATTGATCGTTACTTCCAAAATTTATCACAATATATTTTATAAACTTAATATGAGTATAAAATATATTGTGATAAATTTTGGAAGTAACGGATCAATTGTTCAAAATAATGTTTATTTAACAGCGCTTATTTAATAAGAAAATAAACGTTTAATGAAAATGCAAACCCATGCATAAATTGATATGAAATGATGAATATGGAGTTTGAGAAATGACCGAAATTGAGAATTGTAACATTCTTCCCATGTCGAGGAATCACGTCCTCGTGATTCAATCGATGATACATAAAGGTCTACCCTTAGGTTTCGCAAATCGTGGTGTATGGTCAAAGTGTTTATGCCAAAACTTACGCGTCTAGGTTTCTTATCTAATGAGACTCACCGAATCAATAATACGGTGGATCACTTTATGGTCTAGGAAAACGCACGGCCACGCATTGCGGGTCGCCTCGGTTCCTAAATAGAATGCTCGATCTCGGGTGGACTGATATTGAGTCTGTGGTTTGGGTTGTTTCACAATTGCTAAAGCTAGGTGTTGGTTACCCCGTGGTTGCCTCTGCGTTCCATTCAACTTAGGACAATTATTCCGAAGTGATTCGGCCGTTACATTCAAAGCAAGTCCTTTGGTTATTCCTCATGTTGCCCACGTTAGCCGATGTTACCGTGTTTTACATCGCTCCTTAAAATGGCGTGTCGATTGCAATTTGTACACAAGCGGCGTGGCTTGGTCTTCGGATGATGATAAGCACATTTAGCACACTTGGGATGTGTACCGCGATACTCTCTTTGTTCGATACCGGTTGCCACAAAACTCTTGCCCTTTTGTTGTCCGCTACCACGTCCATCTCGCTTATTCGACCCACTCGCTTCCTTCCTCTTGTCTTTGCTCTTCAAAGTACCATTTCTAACCATCTCGTCTGCCGTGGTTCCCGCCTCAGATTGCACTTTGTATTATAGACGGCTCGATCGTTTTCACGGCCCACGGATTTCGTGCACAAGACCATATATGTACCTCGCGATTCTCTTGGATTCGGGGTAACCATATGAGGAACTAGTCCGCTAATTCATGGAATCGATCTGTAGGTGCATGACCAGCCCTATCATAGAGTGATGATAAAGTTCATGTTCCGCTTTCTACATTTCATTGTCCGGCAAGACTCTTCTTGCAATAACGCCTTAAATTCGTCCCATGTCATACCTATAGTCGCTTCTCGCCTTTAGCTCTGTAGGCATGTGTTCCACCATGTCAATGTCTTCCCGATAGCAAGCAAGGTGCATACTTCACCCTCCGATGTGTGGCACAATTGCTTGATGTCGATCATTGACTCTGTCTTCTCTACCCATCGAGTATACGCCAAAGCACCTCCTATACCATGAAACTCCACGGGTTTGCATACTAAAAATTCCTTATAGGTGCATCCAATTCTGTTGTTGTTGTTGGTGGTGGTGGTGTTGTTATTGTTGCCACTGCCAACTACATTGTTGGTTTCGACATTCCGTCCCGTGGTTTCCGAGTTATTCATATGGTTTCCAACTTGTGTGACAATAGTGGAAGCAAGATTTGAAGTTTTGAGCGATGATGGCGGCAAAATCGTGGTTTCCGCCAGCGTTGTTGTCATTGTTACCCATGTCGCTACCGCCTTCTCTACCTCCACGCCACCGTCCTTCCACCCTTGCGCGCACCACCTCGGCAAGTCTTTGCGTGTTACCTCTTTGGTGCCATGATCTATGCAAGGAAAGAACCGTTGAATTCCCAATGTCTATACTTAACGCTCTCAAACTAAATACCACGCCACAAATTGGTTCCTAGGTGTGCCCACATCGATCACGATCGTGGTCGCATATGTCCACGCTGGTTGTGACGCATTTATAATTATGTTGGCCACCATAATTATAATTGCCTCATTTCACACGCTGACATACCACCAAGCATACATGTCTCGGCGATTGACGCATCGAAATAGGTAGCCATTCTATCATCCGATTCTAAGCGGTGGAGGAGGAATTTAGGATAGGTATCTATGGAGAGTCGCACTTGGTGTATAGGAAGTTCCTTTAGGTGCTAAAGTCATGATGAGGTTTAGTCGCGCTAGTTCCCAAAGTATCCTCAAGAGAACTCCCATCTCGGGCAAAATCATCAAATCTATCTGACTTTATAGTAACACTTATTTAGCTCGATCTCGTGTCTCATCAAACAAGAACTGCCACGAGATCAAGTTAGATAAGTGCTCATTCTGAGCTCCATATTTTAATGACTTGACTAGATTTTGGGACTCCCTATCGGTACAAGGAAACCACGTTATCCAATGAGGTGGTTCTAGAAGAAATATTTAAGAAAACATATGCGCGCGAAAAGTGTGTAGGCGATAGGAAAAGAAAGGATCGGACGTGAAAGTGGTTATAGTCTAGGAACTAAAATGCAACCTAGTTCTCTATAACCAAGTCTCTGATACCAATCTGTCACACCCCCAAAATATCGCAGCGGAACGATAGTGTCATTGGGGTATGACGTCATAGCACAAAGTATGGATATAGAAAACGACCTCTAAAATGAGACGTTTTAAAGAGTTTACCATTCGATTAACTAAGTTAAAGTTTACAACACAAGAAATTCCAAAGTTTGATAATACATAAAGGTTTACAAAACATGTCGAATGGTAATTGCTAAAAGCACAAGACTCCAATGTATGCCATGTGACCCAAAAGCTCTATGAAATGCTATCACCCACGACCGAGATAAACATGCTAAAAGTGTCAACACAAAGGTTGGTGAGTTCATAAGTTTGTTGAAAATAATTTGAAAAAGTCTATAAAGAATGTTGATGCAAAGAAAGGCATTGTAAATCCATTCGGCCCGAGTTCCGCCCATACAAAACCCGCAACCTATGCGTTCACAACCCATTGCCTAATATAGAATTGTCACCTTGTTTGTAAGTAGGACATATGTGCATACGATATATACATGTACTTAATGCAAAGAATCACACCAATCGAACCTCTTGACAAGTCTAAATTGTTTGTTATGTTTCATGAATAACAGTTATATTCACCCCAGTCACGTCATCAAGGACCCAAGGGTGGGGCGCCACCGATAGTACTATCAATACCTCTCCACGGCTCCTGCGCAGGAGTTAACCGATTGCTAATGTATGTATGTTGATGCATAATTGAAAACAAGTTTAGCACATTAAGGCACATATCGCAATAAACCACACATAATGTCCAAAGAGTATAAGAAGTATAGTGTAACACAATTGTATAAATGGTTTGAATATTAGCAAGAGTAAAAACAAGTATTTAAGCATGTATCTCCCCCAAATAGTTTGTAAGAATTTAAACGAGTAAAAGCGGGGTATGAACTCACCTGGTATGATTTCACCTGGTATGATTGATATGCTAACAAAATGAAGTGCACTAAAATGAGGCTCGGAAACTATCCGCGACCTAAAATGAATGTCATGACTTGAGTTATGATATGTTGTCGTGAATGCGTGATACAATGTCGTGCATGCAAATCCATATGATATCCATACCACTTGTACGTTTTGGAAATAATGTTTATCGTCAAAATATATGTTTATGACATCCCGTCAGATAAAAAAATACTCTACAAGTAGTTATGTTGAAACAACCTCCTATGATAGTCACAAAATGGTGCACACGAGTGTTAGGAAACGAACTCAGCAGTTTTGGAAAGCTTGTATCATTATCTCAAAGTTTTAGTATTTAAGTTTCCATCCTAGAGGTCTCAATCACAAAGAAAAATATAGGTTAAGTATAGTACCTTAGTCTAAAGTATAGTTTAAAGATGGTTTTCGGCAAAGTTTGAGTAAACGTATTTAATTCATTACAACTCCGCTAATCAAACGGTCATTCATTTTGATAAATATACTTGGCGAACTCACTTTTACTAGAAGACATCACTTTATAAAAAGTTCTAAATCAATGTTAAAAACGTCCTCCAACATGGTGACTAGTTTGACGTAATACTTGCCTATTAGAATTAATATAGTTTTCTTATATAATAAAGTTACGGCAACTTTGTGAAAACGTGTATAATTTAATCGTTATAAACCGCTTTCTACGTTTTATATGTCCTTAGCTTCATATCAAAGTATACTAATATATTTTTGACAAGTCGACATAATTTATAACACCTACGTTTCATTTTGACTCGTAAAGGGTGACATTTTCATGCTGAAATTTCGAGAAAATTATAGTTTTCGCCGCCAACTTGAAAATTCATAACTTCTTCGTTATAGCTCCGCTTTTAATCCGTTCAAGCGGCCACATTTTCGTTTTAAAGTATATTTTCTAAATATCTAGGCCAAAATTTTTACCTACTGTCGGATTTTCCATATTTTGAAAATAAGGACAGACCCTTTTGCAAACTTGTCGAAATGAGTTTTTCTCGCCAAACCTATTCTAACCCATTCAAAACAACTCGGCTATTCTAATCCTACCATACACCTTCTTAGGGTGTCATGGGTTCCTAGGAATCACCAAAAGTAATATATAACAAGGAATAATTATAGGATGACTTATATATTCATAACTCTTAAAATCAATGAAAAGTGGTACATCATCATATGACTTGCATGTTTTTGCTCAAATATGATGAAATGAATATGAAATGAATATGAAATGAATATGAAAGATGAAAAATGGACATGAGATGCTTACTAGAATACTTGATGAGGTTTATGAGAACAAAGGATTTCCTAATCACCCTAGGTTTTTATTGCAAAACCTAAATAAAGAGTGATACTTAGAGTAATAAAAACTTGATTAGAAAATTTTGATGATCCTCCTTCTTGGTCCCCTTGGATGGCCGGTTTTGAGAGAGAAAGAAAGAGATATAGTTTTTGCCTTCACTTGAAATTGAAATATGAATGTGTATGTTTTATGTTATGAATATAATACAATATTAAGTAGAGATATTATGTTAGACTTGAATGAGTCACCCTTGTTTGTCGACAAGGGTGCATTTCCTTGAGTAAATACATTTTTTATATTTTGTATTATGTATAATTACTTGTAAGTTAATTGAAGACATGTGTTAAATTGTATACCCATTTGAGTATTTAGGGTAGCGTTAGATAAAAATAAATTTTCATGGTCAAGATAAAATATATTTAGGTCATAAAATTTATAAAATACATTTCTTGCAAAATTTGAGTGAAATGATAATAATCGTGTAGAATTTAAGAAAACCGTCGTAATTATATAAATATAACAATTTATATACAAAATAAATTTAAAACACTGGGTAAACTAATAATAAAATTTTTATAAACTTAATATGTGCATACGATATATACATGTACTTAATGCAAAGAAGGCTGACAATTCTATATTAGGAAATGGGTTGTGAACACATAGGTTGCGGGTTTTGTATGGACGGAACTCGGAACTGAATGGATTTACAATGCCTTTGCTGCATCAACATTCTTTATAGACTTTTTCAAATTATTTTCAACAAACTTATGAACTCACCAACCTTTGTGTTGACACTTTTTAGCATGTTTATCTCAGGTCGTAAGGTGATAGCATTTCATGGAGCTTTTGGGTCACATGGCATACATTGGAGTCTTGTGCTTTTAGCAATTACCATTCGACATGTTTTGTAAACCTTTATGTATTATCAAACTTTGGAATTTTTGTGTTGTAAACTTTAACTTAGTTAATCGAATGGTAAACTCTTTAAAACGTCTCATTTTAGAGGTCGTTTTCTGTATCCATACTTTGTGCTATGACGTCATACCCCAATGACACTATCGTTCCGCTGCGATATTTTGGGGGTGTGACAGATCCGATAGAGGTGGTGAGTAAATAAGTCAAGAGTTCAAAGATTACTTAGCTGAGTGTGGAATTATCCAGCAACTCACATCTCCTTATAATCCACAACAAAATGGTGTATCCGAAAGAGAAATCGTACTTTACTTGACATGGTACGATCAATGTTTGAACTTACGACTCTTCCTTTTACTTTTTGGGATTATGCCTTGAAAGCGCTATTCGCATTTTGAATATGGTTCCAACGAAGAAGGTTGTTAAAACTCCATATGAAATATGGATGGAAAAAGCTCCCAACTTTTCTTACTTAAAGGTGCAGGGATGTGAGCGTTTGTTAAACGTGACACACCGATAAGCTCCAAGCGGATCATTAAGTGTATCTTTGTAGGATACCCTAAGGAAACTATGTGTTACTACTTTTACTACCGGTGAGAACAAAGTCATTGTGGCTAGGTATGGAGATTTCCTTGAAAGGAATCTCATATCTCAAGAACTCGATGGGAGAGTATATGATCGGAATATGATCAAGAAGATACAACACCTTCGAAAATACTAGCCAACTTCAAGAAGAACACAGCTTAGGTGCTCCTCCCAAGTTGTTCCCATTCGTAGGTCCGAAGGACTATACGTGCACGACCGTCTATGTCTTAACGTGAGGTGGAGGAAAATATGGTTGGGGATCTTAATGAACACGCTAACTATAAAGTCGCCATGGGCGATCACGAAAAGGATAAATGGCGATTGCTATGAATGGGAAATGCAATCCATGAAAGATAATGAAGTTTGGATTGAAGTTGACCTTCCTCCCAATGCGAAAATCGTTGGAAGTAAGTGGATCTTCAAGAAGAAAGCGACATGGATGGCAATTTACACACCCACAAGGCTCGTCGGTGGCTAAAGGTTTTACTCAAACCTATGGCATTGACTACAAGGAGACATTCTCTCTGTAGCGGACATAAGACTATTAGGATTCTCATAGCTATAGCGCACACTATGACTATGAGATTTGGCAAATGGATGTCAAAACCGCTTTTACGAATGGTCGTCTAGATGAAGACATCTATATGGCACAGTAGGAGGGTTTGTGAATCCATTATTTCCTAACCGTGTATGCAAGCTTAAGAGGTCCATTTATGGACTGAAGCAAGCATCAAGGCAATGGAATAAAAGATTCGATGGAGAAATCAAAGGTTTTGGATTTACTAAGAATCTTGATGAGCCGTGTGTATATCACAAAGCTAGTAGGAGTCATGTTACTTTCCTTGTTCTGTATGTCGATGACATATTAATCATAGGAAATCATATACCAAGTCTGAATGAGGTGAAAGCCTATCTTGGTAAATGTTTCTTAATGAAGGACTCAGGGGAAGCAGCATACATACTCGGAATTAAGATATCTGGGGATAGATCAAGGCGCTAATTGGTTTAAGCCAAAGTGCTTACATTGACAAAATATTGAAGAGATTCAATATGCAAAATTCCAAGAAGGATTTTTGCCAATGCAAGTAAATCATGGTTTGAGCGCCGGTACGTGCTTCAACACCGCAGAGGTGGCGTGATGAAGAAAGTTCCTTATGCTTGGTGTAGGATCTATCATGTACGCGGTGCGATGTAAAGGCCCGATGTGGCGTTTGCTCAAAACTTGACCGATCGGTATCAAAAGAATCGGGTGAAATTCATCGATCGCTGTTAAACATATTCTCAAGTACCTTAAGGCTACAAGAGATATGTTCATAGTGTATGGGGAAATCGAGTAAGCGTCATTACAGTTCTTGTGATGCATCCGAAAGTGTGACAAAGATGATACGAAGTCTCAAAGCGGGTTACATTTTGTCATCAATGGAGGTCTTGTGGATTGGAAGAGTAAGCAGACAACACTTGCGATATGTCTGCTCTGAAGTGAGTACATAGCGGCATCGAGGTCGCCATGGAAGCTGTTTGGATAAGGAAATTTGTTTCGGGCTTGGTGTTATGCGTCGATTGAAAATCCTATTAAAGTATATTGTGACAATTCATTGCAATTACTTTTGCCCATGAACCCGAGTCATGAAGGGCACCGGACACTATCCTAGACAATATCACTATGTTCGAGAGCATGTCGAGATAGGTGAAATTGAGTTGCTCAAAGTTCACATAGATGATAACCTAACAGATCCTTTAACGAAAGCCTTACCTGGTGAAAAACTTAATCATTTGTCTGATAAGTTTGGACTTCGTTTAGCTAGCAGTTTCATGCCCATCTGTTACTAAGTATTTTAGATAAAGGATATTGTAAACATTGTTATTGAAATGAAATAAAGCATTTTGTTATGTTTATTATTCATTTATTATGATGTTATCCTATATTTGCTTGTTTAAATCCTTGAATAACTTAAGTTATTCTAAATAGTCCGTTGTCAATCAATAACATGGGAATGATATTGAATTAAGACAAATCTGAGTATTAGTTAGAATATACTTGAAAGTATATTGATGCGTAGCATGACTAATTTCAGATGATATTCAGTGTATTGAGTATAGGACTTATCCCACCCGCATGATAATACTTTATGGATCTTTGTCATTAAGTATATCATGAATATTTATCCTCGACTTAAGATACAAGAGATATGTCATGGATGTAGTGCATTTTGTGAAGCAATCTAACGCTATCGTGAATCGGTAGTTATAAGGGTTGTTTTCGAAGTGTTGCGAAATTTATGAATCACCTTGTAGTCAAATGGGATTTGTTTCCTTCAAATTTATTTTGAAGAATAATACTATTGGGACCGTCGTAGGGTTGTTAAGATGTTTGCATGGCCATGCCCAAGGTCTTCGGAATATGTTAAGAAGAATTGGTAATCTTAATCAATCACATTAAGCGAAAGCAGAATAGTTAATTAAGAAATGAGTGAGATCCATATTCTTATTAACATGGTATTAGAAACAAAGGATGAATATGATGATGAATCATCAAACTTGGTTTTCTCCAGAAAACCATACACGAGTTGTACCGGGGCATTGGCGTGTTGCTAGACGCTAACCAATGTCATTTCACGTTTGTAAACATATCCAGTGGGGCTGTTGGAAATGTATATATTTACAAACGGTGAATGTCCGGATTCGAACTCGTGACCACGGATTGCACACATTAGCGAATGAGAATTAAAGTTAATAATTAATGTTTATGTTTACGATTAATTATTGCACATTAAGTCCGGTTAACGATCGTTAAGTATTTAATGGAAAAATGACTAACGACCGTTAAATGAAAAGAGAAAGGACTAGAAATGGAAAGACTTGAAAAAGGTATGGGTTTTCCCTTGGGCTTTGCTCATGGCCGGCCAAGGGGCTTTCCCAAGCCCTAATCCATAACTTGTTCCCAAAGTTTCCATCTACTATATAAACAAGGTTAGGTTCTAGGGTTTCACACTTTGTGCATTGAATTAACCCTAGATCTCTCTCTCTCTCTTGTCCCTATTCGCCGAACACCCCTTGTAAGGGAGTTTGGTTTCGTTTTTCTTAAACGAGAACTTGTGTTAGATCTAGCAATCGCTTGATTCGTTGGTTAATTCGTGTGTACAAGAGCGTGGTTGTAAGACACTATTCTTACACCAATTGGTTTGAGTTGTAGAACGGTAAGGACAACTTTTCAAACCACTTCTTTGTTTTGCTCAAAGGATCGACATTCGCAAGAGGTATGCGTACGCATACTTTCGTTAATTATTTATTTGTTATGATCTTTAGTCTTCCGATGTGTACTCTTGATGTTTACATGTTTATTGTATGTTATATATATTATAAACTCAACATTTTGCACACACGTGTTTTTACGGTTTGCTTGACGGATTTCATTGAAAAAGTGATTTTTGAGTGAAAAGAACTAAAATCAACAGGAAATAACAAATAGGCACGTTTCATCCAAAATTTGCATGAAAATCTCGCAAGATTTTAAAAATCTAGCAAGATTTTATCTGAAACTTTGCGGATTAAAAAAAAAATTGAAAAATCAAAAATTCAAAAAATCAAAAAATCGCAAGATTATAAAAAAAACCTTGGGATTTTTCAATTTTTATAAAAATCAAAAAATCGCAAGGTTTCTCAAGACCTTGTGATTTTTCGATATTTTCAAAAATCCGCGAAATGTAGCAAACCTTGCGGATTTTGTGGGTATTCCAGAATTTTTGAAAAAAATGAGTATTTGGTGAAGTATGCTTGTAAAAAAGGTACTTTTATCATTTTCCTTAAATTTATATACAATAGTTTTTTTTTCTTTTTTTTTGAAATAATTTTATATACAATAGTTACTAGCCGGATGTAGCGGATCAAAATTTTCTTTTTTCATGTATTTTTTTTTTACTTAAAAAAATAAAAAATAAAAAAATAAAAATTGTCAACCGAAACAAACTCATTTAGACCCAGATTCAATCCATTTAGACAAATGTTTTTAGAAAACTCATCTAAACTAGAATCCGTCCAAACCTAAACCTATCTAGACCCACGACCCGACCCCATCCACCAGTTTTGCCACCTCTAGGTGTGTTTATGTACACGATTTCATTAATTTCTGCTCATTCTTGGTGTGTGTTTAGAGGTGGCAATTTGAGACCATGGGTTAAACAGTTAAAAAGAAATGAGATCTTCTCAAGTTGTATTATAGAACTTGATCAAGTTAGGTAATTGTGACCGGATTTGATCTAATTGTTCAAATCAAAAGAAGTTCTTTTGAATTTGAGTCATTGGATCAAATCCAATGGCTCATAAACTCCTAACTTGAGTCAAGTTGTATAACACAACTTAAGAGAATCTCATGCCAGTTAAACATGTGTCTCTGTTGGGGTATATTTGTAGTAGTTGATGGGTCTAGTTGTGTATTTTTTTATTACTTTTTTAAATTATAAATAAATATAGGGTGTATTTTATAGAAGAGGAATACTACATTTACAAAAATAGTCCACAAAATGAGTTGTCAAGAACTGATTGATGTATTTTGTTATATTTCTTTGTCTTCTCTTTGATTAAGTCAATCACTCATTAACACCTCATTTTGTGGATATTTGTTTGTGAGTGTAACATTACTCTTTATAGAAAATGTAATTATATAACAATCATTCAACATGTGTAGGCGGGTTTAGCAGGTCAAAAATTTCTTTTTTATTTTATTAACTTTTAAGTAAAGATCAAATAAGAAAAAAAATCTAAAGGAGAATGATGACTAGTTAAGTCAACTTATTTTGTGATAAATTGATCTACTTATTTCGTGATAATGATGACTAGATTTTTTTGTGTGGGGGTTGTTTTATCTACTTATTTTGATGACAAGCAAATACTTTTGTCTACTTATTTTGAGTCCTTTTGAGACGATTGATTGAAAAAGTGAGCCATGTATTAAACAAGCTGCCTTCACTCACTAAACGGATTTTTTTTTTTTTTTTTTTTTTTTTTTTTTTTGATAAAATTAAGTTAAACTAATATGAAAGATTGATTTTATCATAACATAATCAAATAATTTGAGTAATAAAATGCAAAACTGGCTTGAATTGGTTTTTTAAAGAAAAAACTATAAGCATATGTTCTTATAAACGGTTAAAAATATGAGTAAATTATTAAACTTTAAAGGTTAAATATAAAATAATTAATATTTAGATCGGTTAATGAATAAATTAGTTCAAACTTTATAAAATTTTAATTTTCAGTTCCTTTAATTTTTAAAAAGTCTATAATTTTGACAAACATATAACTTTACATTCTTTGAGGAGAGGTTAAAATAAATAAATAAATAAATTAAAAAAAAATAAAAAATCGTGAGAAGCGTAAAAAAATAAAAAAAATAAATAAAAAGTTTTATAAAAAATCCAAACAAATTTAACAAGATATGTGACATTGGTGTATAAAAATATGTGAAGACAACGTTTGTGCATTAAAATTTTTGTAATTACATTTGTGCATCAAAAGTCATTTTTGCATTCAACTTCTTTTTAGTATATGCATCAATAGTTGAATATTTTGTGCATCAAAAATCTATTTTTTTTTTTTATTATAAAAACTCAAAATTCTAAAGAAAAATTATCATTTACGACTTTTTTATGCGCAAACATCTTCTATCTTGTAAAAAAAATCAGAATTTTTTGAGAAAAGTTTACTTTACAAGTTTTTTACACTTCTTACATGTATTTGTCTTTTTATTCGTCTCACTTTTTTTTCTAAAACGGGGCTTGGGCTTTTGAAAAATAAGCCGACTTATAAAGTAAGTCTCGTTTGTCAGGCTTAGGGAATAAGCCATAAGCCCAAGCCTATAAAAAAGGGCTTATAGGGGCTTATGACTAGTTAAATTACTTAAATACCCTAATACATTTGATTATATACTCCCTCCGTCTCATATTTATTGTCCATATTTCTTTTTATAGATGTCTCAAATTAATTGTTCACTTTCTATTTTTAGTAAGAAAAAGAGAATTTAGTAGAGAAATATTCTATTTTAGTGGTTGAGAATTATAATTGTCTCACTTTTATTAAACTTTGTGATTCTTGTCTACTGACAATAATTTTGAAGATCCGTTTGTTTTAAGGGTGTGGAATGGGTTTTAGTTAGGGGTGTTCATGGGTTGGGTATTACCCTAGTAAATCGAAAATCGAAACCGAACCGAACCAAAAATAACCGAACCGAACCGAATTTGCCAAAACCGAACCGAAGTGAATTAAATATTCGGTTTTCGGTTCGGTTATAGTATTAGCAATCCAGAACGAAAACCGAATTCCAATATATATATATATATCTATACATTATATATAAGAGGAGGCATGCCACATATAATGCCACGTCATAATTCCACCTAAGCATACTTTGTTTTCAAATTCGGATTAAATTAGCGTAAAAATGAATTATACAAGATTCGAACCTTGGTTGTTATGTTACATTAACTAGTTATAATGCCCGCGCACACGCGGGGTTTTTTCTTAGTATTTTAATAATGTATTTTTATTTATTAAAAAACAAATAGTTTATTTTCTGTTTCTTGTTTTTATTATGGTTCTTAATTTTTGTTATAATTATGTTTGACGTACGTTGTAAAAGTTCATTTATGCTATTTTCATAGAAATGGTAATCTTTGTTTACAAAGTTTAGCTACCGCATGTTGTGTTTGTGTATCGATAATAGGAGCGTAGACATATCATTATAAAGAATTAGATGTACAAATTGTTAGAATATATATCGGATGTATTGAATGTGTCTCCCATGACAGATTAATAACTTTCATAATAGCTATTAACATCTTCGTTTTCATGTATAACATTGATTAATACTCATACCAACGCCATCTAAACTTGCCTATGATCCCCAAATGAGAAACAACCACATATGTTGGCCTTAATCCAACGATGCCGCAATGTGCAGTAGGTTATCAGATTCAACACCTATTGGCCAATTGATAGCATCAATTGTTATTATCAGTTTTGACCCATTTCATATATGTTGATATTTTTCTTAAAATCTAAGAATGTTATAATTATAATATATTGTTATCATATTTTTGTAAATGCTTACCATATTGTTCCCATAGTATGCATCTTATTTTAAGACCACTATATTAAGAATAACAATAACAATTTAAAATATGATTAGAATACATACTATATAATAAATATATAAAAGATATGTATAATCTAATTTAAATTTCATCTTATGTTTTGTAGATCAAATTCTGTGAATGGGGCACTAATCACATTAATAATTTATTGTTTCATTGAAGGTTCTGAAACTATCTTACCAATGACATATGTATACTTATAATTTTTATTTCTATTAAGAAACATGTATTAATCGTAAGTGACATAAATGGTTGCGTCATAAACATAAACCCTAGGTGCTCATTTTGTTAAGGCTTTTAGTTTGACGTTTTATATTCAATGAATGTGGTTATTGGCAAGAACTTATTGAATCCATCGTTTGAGCTCATAATCAAATAACGTTTTAGATCCCCACATATACACGGTGATTTGACATACAATAGTGATTGACATTTGGTAACATTAAGCATGTGATGTGCAATTTTATTTGATTTTATATTTGCATCTTGGCTCGTACCGTTCAAATTTTACCTCACTTTGCTATGTGGCTTATGTGGTAATGACATACAACATATCTTTATAAAGAAAAGGAGGTGTTGCCCCAAATTTATGACCACCATGAATAATTAGGTGTATTTTAAAGAAACTAAAATCGGAGAAAGAAATTGACCATTTTAACTCAACTCGACCTATTTTGACCAGTACCAAAACGTTACCCAATTTGCGATGAATGTAGCAATTACTTTCCAATGCCGATCAAGTTGTTGAAAATACAATTTCTAAACTTAAAATGAGCTTTGAAACTTGTTGGAGGTAGAGGGTCGTTGTGAGTCCCTTCACAAATGTTACTAAAGTAGTTTGATCATCAGCCCATCTTTAAACTTGTATCTGAACTGGGCATCCTATAGCCACTGTGCAACGTTTGTATGCTCATGGTCACGTATTTCCTTTTGCCATTATTTGTGCCATAGACATCCGTCAGTAATATGCAAACATCGTCATATCAAAACATAAGCAGATCACTACAAAGGAACTAAGAAAGTCTAATATGCTAACCAATGTAATAAATCACAAGCTTAACATTAATGGATCAAATGTCAGGATATTCAAATGAATCCAACTGTCTAGTTATAATAGATAGAAAGTAACAGAGTATTATAATAGATTAATAAGTATTTTAAGTTCTCCTAGCCTGTATCGAGTAATTTAACCTTACCACTTTCTTGAGGTTCCAGGTATATGCACTCCACATTTCCAATACTATGAAACTTTTAGTGTATAGATCTACCCAACCAACTTGTTTTCACCTGTACCAAAAGTTAATTGTTTTGTCAGCTTATCCCCAAACCTGCTCATCTCACCATCTCCATAAGAATCATTTGACGCATTAACATGTCAAACAGACAAACACATTATACCATGCGTGTTGAAACATGATAAGGCATTGACTTAGATATGGGTTTTGCAAGTTCAGTTAGGAATTACTTGGTACACTTCTGATGCATACCAATAGATGTTGACCATGACGTGAATGTCCAACTTGCTCGACAGCCGAGTGGGGACACTTTGTTTCTGGACTTGGACAGGCCCATCGACCCTCTCATAACATGCCCATTGGCCCTCTCATAGATTTGATATGAGTTTAGGATTGGCCAAGCACCTATAACACAACACCAACCATAAGCAAGTTCAATGCTTGCATTGTTTAATGTGTATTATGTATTCCTATGTAATTTTCATATAATCAATACAAAAAAATTGTTAAACATAAACATCTATTGTTACATTAAACCAGTCCTCAAACAATGCACTTTCTATATCTTCGCGGTCACACTGAAATCTATAAATTTCTAATGTTCAATAACAAAAGTTTCATCAACATATAACCCTTTGAGGAATCCTTCAAATACATTTATGGAAACAAACTCGATGCAGCTTATTTTATCAAAAGAAAATTCATATCTCCGATAATTAATAATATTTGATGCTTCTATCATATCGCCAGTGTCTAAAACACCATGAACATAGTGCCTAATGACTTTTATCAAAAGTTTAGCCATGTGTGACAAAATATTCAGATAATTAATATTTTATCAAAAGCTTAGCCATGTGATGTAAATAATTGACTTGATTAAAAAGCATTTAATAAGGTAATCAGTTTCTCTAATGAATTTTTTAAAGTGTTGCTTATTTTGTGGGTTTATTAGCTTATTTAGAAAAAAGGTAAGCTCATTGAGGTCTTTGGATAAGATTTTAGGCTTATTTGTTCGGCTTATGAGCTAAATGAATTTTGAAAAAGTTATAAGCTCTGTTATTAAGCTTATTTTTGGGCTTATGAGCTTATTTGACTCCGGTTATTTCTTATAGATCAATTATTTCTAGATTAGTTTTTGACTTATTAGCTTGTTATGACTTAAAGATGGAAAATAAGCCTGAAAATGAACTTATCGAATATAAGGTTAAACAAACACCCCCTTAGGGCTTATGAGCTTGTCAACTCGAGCTTATGGCTTATTTAAGCTCATAAGCTCGTAATCCCTAAAAGTGGAGGTTATTAGCTTTTCAAAAGTTCAATAATACCATAATCCAGACTAATATGCTTAAACAAACACCCCCTAAGCGCAAGATTATGTGCTTATTTACGGAGGTTTTGATAAGTTCATTTTATGTGGCTTATGGCTTATACAGGCTTGTAAGCTCTTGTTCTCATAGGCTAATCAACACTCGACAAGAGCTTATGAGTTCCTTTATCTTAAGCCATAATATGCTGATTGGAGATAAGCTTAAGCCTACACAGTAAGCTTAGACAAACACCACATATTTATAAGCTTAGTTACCTACTTAACTGCTTAGTACAGTACTCCGTATAAGTTTTAGTGGCATGAAACGTTATTGTCTTATTGTTAGACTTCACGTGGCCAAAAGCTTTAACCTGTTTTAGTAACTTAACCAAACTTGATGGCAACACCAATGGGATTACATGACCCAATGAAGAATTATAAAGGGATTAGTATGGACCTCTACTTATTTCCGGATTCTTTTTGTAGTTCTGGTTTATATTATATATTCGTAGCTAGTCCCATGTATTCCAGATATTATAATAGATATCAAATTTGTTTGTTGTAGACATGACAGGTGTAACCTGTGCATTTTACCGTTATGGTTTTTGTGGTGGTAATATAGTATATGTATCAGGGAAGTTTGTTTATGCTGATATCAACTCCGACTATGTAAAGGCAGTGCACCAATTGATTTATACTGAATTCGATAAGGTATAGGATGGTGGTATCTATACTGAATTCGACATTGTCCAGACAATGTTGGTTGGTACATGGATTTGGTTGTGACCCTGAGAAATTGTGTGTTATTGCAGACAATCAAGTATGGGCCAAGTACCTCAAAGTATGTTCTCACCAATTATATACTGTATTTAATATCAAATATGATTATGTTATTATAAAGGTATCCATTTTATGTTAGTAAAGCAACACAGGAGGTTGTAGATACTTGACTATACTTTGGGCTACTTTTAAACAATTAAACGTGTTAGCTAAGATTTATTAATTTAGGGAGTGTCTGGGATATACTTCTTTCAGAATGGTTATCTACTTAAGAAACCAACCCAGAGGTCTTTTATAAAGTGTTTAAAAAGTATTAAATAAGCAGATAAGAAGTTTTGTCCAAACACCCTTATAACACCAAAAAGTGCCTATCTAATGAAAAATGCAAATTCCAGATAAAAAGTCTAATAACTCCAAAATTTAATAGAAAAGCAGATAAGCACCTAAATAAGCAAATCCTAAACACCCTTATAACCCACAAATAAGCAAAACTTTTAAAAAGTCATTAGAGAAATCAGGATTCCAGAAGAGAAAACAAACCGGGGTTAAAGAATCTTCTGAAACTGATGTTTTGACCCGTTTGAAAATATCAAACCTATTTGAATCTGCTTGACAAAAGTTTAGCATAAAGGAGTATGTTCCAAGTGTCGTGGACTCCAGAAAATGATGTATAAAAGTAAAGGACAATGATTTATAAAAGTATATACTTACTTAATACCAATCTGCAGCCATTCTTACAAACCTTATTAAATTAAGTTCAAATTTTGATAAATCAAAATAAAGGTTTTTAATAATGTGTTAGTGAAACCAAACAGAGATCGATACATATAAATAAACTAACCCGGATATTAAGATCATGCACATAAAGGCTCCAATGAAGGTATGTCACCAGATGAATTTACCCTCAATTCTTCTCCATTCAACGCTGCCAATTTACTGTTCAAGTTTCCATCTTTTGTTGTCAAATGATATTCTTCTCGTATATGTATTCTTGCTCTACTCGTCTTTGTAGGTCTTGTACTATTAACCGAAAATTTGACATTAACATTGGTGTTATTGTCTAGGTTTAGCGGCAATACTGTTATTCAGTTCTGCATTACACAAACAAAAGTGTCAAAACCAGGTTCTGTACGGGTTATAAACAGGGGTCGAGTTAAGTATTGTAGGAAACTTACTGAATTCTCAGCACAATGTGAATAAGCGTGTAACTTCTTGGTGACAAAAAGCTTGTGGATAGACCTTACTCCCCATTAATTGGTGCGAAAGAAGCGCACTGGTAAGAAACAAACTAAATCACATTTGACTAATGATCTTTCATATTGTTTGACTTCAAAAGTCAATGTAAAAGTTGAGTTATAAACATGTAGTAATTTGGATTTGTTTCAAAAGTAGTTATGTTAAATAAGCCATAGTTTCCACCTATCAAAGTTTGTCTACAATATGTTTTCGTGTCATAAACATATGACATTCCAAGCTATCTTAACCATTAATACTTGTACCGTAATCTTTGATAGTTTTACTTTTTAAGTTTGTTGTCTCTTACCAGAAACTGAACACAAATGCATTAGAAACATTATTGTGACCACTCTGGTAAGCACCACCAGCCTCACTAACCTAAGCAGAGGTTGGAGTTCCAAACGTTTTGAGGATAGATTGTATTTTAGTGTAAGTGCCAATCGCCCCATCAAGATAAGACAGGTCAAGAATTCTTGTAGTTGGGTTTTAATCTGCCCCTACAGTTTCTTATGTCACAGAGATTTTAAATTTTTGGATTTAGATCATTTAACAGATTGGTAGTGTTATGTGCTTCTGCCGTCTTAGGTTGTAATTATTAGATAATCAGTTATATATATATATTTTTCAGTTTAAGACTTTGTTTGGGAAAATACCTGAGCCGTTACACTTTCTTTGTCACCCCAATTGACTCCTGGAGGTCAAAATCGCATCCTCAGGCCATCGTCACCATCTTCTTTTATCCTATCGATGGGATAAATTTCCAAAAACAAAGATCAAAAAGACAACCTTGGAATTCAAAACTGCCATTAAGTTTTGTCTTCCTTACTTGACTTATAAACCAATGGTTCACCCATGAACTCATGTAGTCATGTCGCCATCTCAATTTAAGTGGGGGTACGACTCTATTGTAATTTCTTCTTAACTTTGAAGATAGTCACATATCAAATTGCCTTGCATTAAGTTTACGTATCATTTTTCTATGAATCCTAATTTTTTATCTAATAGTCCCAATGAATTTTTACATGCATATTACTGTTTCTGAACAACAAACTCAACTAATCAATAACCATTTTACACTCGTTTTATTGAGCATATGTTCTCGACATGCTTTGTACATTCAGAGCATGAAATTTTTCTACCTCATCACAGTTAGAACTTAGAACACCCTCATATATGGCTATTTTTTGTTTTCTAAGCCATTCTTTTTCGTTATGAAAACATTAACATAAATGAACATCAAATGCCACAAATTTAGCAGCTTAATCAACTAAACAGAACAAAAAGACCAACAAAGTAATTTAGAAATATAGAACCAAACAACCAAACTATAATGACCAAAACAACAGGTTATATTGAAAGATTAGCCAACTTTCCCTAAAGATTGTGTTACTTAGGAGACAAACAAATTCCCAACGAATACTGAATATTATAACAACATCCATGCAGCCCTATCTTATATTAAACAACATAAATATATTAAAGACAAACCTCAAGTTCGAATGCGCTTTAGCCACAGCGATCGTATTAACTGAAAAAAAAAAAGACCGGATATACAAACCAAACTCAGATTTATCAATTAACTTAAAAAGAACTAACAATAAGCAAATCGAATTAGCAGTGATTCAATTGATTATAGAGAAAAAGATAGCAAATAGAATTAGGGTTTTTATTAATTCGATCCAATGTATCACGTAAAGAAAACGGTACCATGATGGTTGAACACACAATCGTTTTGAAAAGATGGATGCAATGACTTCAAGATTTGAATAGGTTTTGTGTTATGAAAGAAATTTGTGTTATAGTTGTATCTTATATAAACGAAAATTTCAATTTTTTTGCTAAATCGGAAAATAATTAAGTTTAATTATTTTTCAAAATTCATGAAAAAAAATCAAATTAAAAAATTATTACCAAATAAGGTATGGTTTGATTTTTTGAAATGAAAAATTCATTAGGGTTTTGTTTTATTATATAAATAAAAGATAACTAATTTGACCACTAAAGCAATTTAATTTTTGTGTTATATCTTGCAAAGCCAAAATTATATTGTTCAACCAAAAATTTATACCGGACATTTAAAAAACATACAAAACCATCACAACATCATATCACGTATCAATAATATCTAAAAACCCTTAATCGAAAAAAAAACCTCACACAATTCATTCGTCTAAATTTTTTTTTAGGGTTTTGAGAATGGTTGTCATGATTGAAGTGCTCATGATATATATATGCTCCAGTGAGTATAAATGGAACATCTACTGAGGTAACTTTATGTTTTATATCTTCTATAAAATTGCATGTAAGAGATTTGCAACACAACTTGCACGTTTGTAGGAGTCTAGGACGATTAATATGACAACTAAAGGAAACCTTCAAGATAATGATACATCTCTTCTTTTTTGTGGAAAAACTGTGAGAATCTCTCATACTTGGGTAAGATGTTCCTGTTTGGATTGCTATTTTGATAAATTGTTGTGAGCAACATGATAAACTGCTTATGTGATTTTAAATTAATAAAAACATAAGCAAGAATGGTTTGCAGTTACTTAAACATGTTTGTTATTTTGTTAATTAAACACATATAATTTTATTTTGTAGGCTGTGCAAAACCTGCTCCTTTATCTTGATAGTCATAAACTTCCCTCCCTTCAATGGCAAGAATGGTATTAGTGAGGGCCCCACTTCTGCGCTTTCACTTATGGTACCTGATACATGTTATGTCAGCAATTGGTGGAAATACTACTAATCCAGGTTACGTAGTTGCATGTTTTTGATGATGAAGCGCTGTATTCTTTTAATTCTAACAAAATCATGGTCAGGTGATGTTGTTGTCAATGTTTACATTAATCATGATCAACACAGCGCTTGGGACAAGTCTCCCGCAGCTGGGTTCGTTGTAGTAGACGTTAACGCTTTCAGCTTACGAGCTTATCAATTTGAGCTTATTGGCTTATTTAAGCTCATAAGCTCAACTTGATAAGCCCATAAGGTGTGAAAAGTCTGCTTACAGCTTTTCCAAGATCAAATTAGTCCAGAAATTCGTATAATAAGCTTAATCAAAACACCCGTTTAGCCAAAACAACACATAGTACATGTGAAGTCAGAAGTAGTATTGACATAATAACATGTGAATATGGTACTACTTCACATAATTTGAATGATTTTTTGAAATTGTAATCTTATTTGTTTTATTTTTTTTAATTTTGGATTAGGTGAATGATATACTTGGAGCTTATCCATATCTTATGGAAGAAGTCAATGGGTTCATTGATTGTAGTAAGAGCGCCAGTAACCCTCAAAAAATAAATATTTTGATCTGCACCTCTGCCATTCTAATGTTGTTAAACAAAAACTAATCTTTTTCCAGGTTCTTTGTGGAGTGGAAATTTAGTTGAATCTGTAAAGGCAGATGATGAAGATAAAGGTCATAACGTGACGTTGAAAATGTATTTGTAGTTAAGGATGAATATCAGGCGAAACTGATTCATGAACTTAACCTTTCTGATTGTGAACAATTGGTCCAAGTTATCGATGTTTGCTAGATTCTATTATATGGTAATAGATCGATTGCTCTATAATATTTGAGCTTGTGCAAAAACCCTGGCTTACAAGAAATCGTTTTTATATAAATCTTCTATTGAGGGAAAACTGTAGTCTGTTGCAACCAAAAATCTTTGGCGTGAGTGTATAAAGTGCAAGACTTTTGTTGAACTTGCAAAAGGGTGCTACCATATAACTTGCAGGTATTGTATTCTTATCTACTTTGTCTCACATGGTTTCTGCAGATATGTTGTGCTTATGTAAAACCTTGCACTCAACTTAAAGTTGAACATGAGCCATTGAAAAAAAAGAGGTGCAAATAGTTTACTGGTAAAAACTTGAACCTATTAGGAGTTGTAGCACTTACAAAGTTTAAAAGCAGTAGTGTATTAGTGTTTTATTTGTATGTTTTGCAACATTGTGTATAATTATTTGTATATGATTGAATCTAATTTGTAATTGTTTTCAAGATTCTCACGATTGTGGTTCGTCAGTATTCTGATCCATATTTAACTTTTCTTGCGTAGAGCAAATAATGAATCCACAAGTTCCAATTGCATTAAGAATGTCGGGTCATCTTCTTCTTGGCGTTGTACGGATATATTCAAAGAAAGTTGAGTAACTCCAGCATGACTATAATGTCTTAAGTATAGACATAAGCAAGGCCTATGCATATGCAGACGTTAATCTTCTACAAGATGCCAATCAAGCTAAATTTGAATCCATCACTTTACCTGACAATTTTGCGCTTGACTTGATGGATATTGATGACTACAATCCAAATGGGTATGACAAGTTTACCGTTTTTTCAAATTTAAATCTATGTTAGTAAGAAGATGTAGAACTAATTTGTTTTGATTCATAGGTCCCCTGACAGCCATCTTAGGCCCAATGAAGAAATCTCATTTGCAGGTACGGTTTTACTATCATGATTTTTATAAATGTTCTTGAAAATCTAATTTCTAAAGCTTAGTGTATCCTCAGATCGTACTCCTATCAGTATATCAAAATGAAGAGACCATCAGACTCCTGCAGGATATATCAAGATTACCGTTGGTGGGGTAAGTACGTTGTGGCAGTTTTGTTTTTGGGTTGATAATTGAGAAAGTTGTTTGCTTTTAATGTAAGTTAAATGTCGGTTGCTGTTTTATAGGATGCCTCCAACAATAGATTTGGTCATCAGTTTAATGAGACAAGTAGAGTCTGAAGAAAAAGCTGCAGGGCAAGCAAAAGCGGAGCCAACTATTAGCGGCTTGGATGTTCGTTTGTAGGTTGAAGATACATGTCTGCTTAATCGAATGTGCATTTCCAGGATACAGTGAGTTATCCCAAACACCCCTATAGCCATAGATTGAGCATATTGCTACTACTGATCAACTTTCGCTGCTGCTAGACATAGAGGGATGTTTGGATGTTGGTTTTTCAAATTGATTATGCGATTTCAAGTATTCCGCATTAGATAATTTGGTATAATAAAGCGAGTGGTAAAATTGGGGTTTGGTTGTGCTTCTACTGTTTCTTAAATAGATAATCATATTATCGAGTGTTTGGCAAGTTCATATAATTTAAAGAATTATAAATAAATTGTCCAAAAGGAGTCTTCCTATTTTAAAAAAGGATTGAGGTTTGTGAAAATGAAGTGAAAAGTAATAAATAAATACGTGTTTTTTAGTTTATCTCTAGATATTTTGTTTTCAGTTGGTATCTAGCTGGTTATTTGACTCAAAATATCATAAGAGGAATATGTTTAGGCAAATCTCTAGATAACCAGTTTTCAGTTAGTATCAAACTGGTTTTTGTTCCTAATTATTTTAAGAGGAATATGTTTAGGCAAGCATTTAAGTCTGATTATAAGACCTCAAGTCTCAGTATTCAGATAATCAGCTCTAATTCGAAGAGTCAAACACCCACTTACTGTCAAGAATCAAGAGTACAGATGCATGCGCATCCAAGTTTTATATATATTTTATTTTTCAGTTATTATCACTGATACGTTGTTAAATTCAGCAGAGCTGTTCAGGAATATAAGTTTTTATTGGCTACTTGTGCAGAGTTCGACATGGATACCACAAAGCTTCAAGAAGGTGGTGAGGGTCGACTGATGGCCCCACAGGAAGCTTTCAACAGAATCGCAGATGTGGTGTAGGAAGCAATTAAAAATATGGAAATGGTGGAAGAGGAGAAGGTACGTATCACCAAGAAAGCACGTTTAGCTCTTGGCATGTGATCAAGAGCTAAAAGACAAAGCGCGGGAAGTAGCAACCCTTAAAATGGAAAGACAAAAGAAAAAGCAGGAAGTAGATGAACTTGAATGCATCGTAAGGCTTAAACAAGCTGAATCCGAGATGTTTGACGCCAAGGCCAGTGAGGCTAGACAAGAAGTCGAGAGGCTGCAGAGAGTTGCACTTGCTAAAGCTGAAAAGACTGAAGAAGATTATACAAGTAGATATTTAAAACAACGTTTAAATGAGGGCTGAAACTGAGAAAAATTATTTATTTGAGAAAATGAAGTTACAAGAAAGTTCATCAAGAGCATCACAAAGCCAGTGAACCTTCCCAAGTGATGATGTATAATAAGATCCAAGACTTACTCAAAAACATGTATATTACACCCTCAAAAAGAGATGGTCAATCAAGTGACATTTGCTCACTTGGTTCCGTTTAAGTAAGTTTACCGCTGTGTAATATTAGGTTTCTAATTATGGCTAGGTCGGTTTTCTGTGCACATTTTGACCCCTTTGATTTTTTTTTTAATTATTGTTGTAACCCTGAAATGGTGGTTGTAGTAACTTTATATAGCTTGTGTTATGTGTTGTTATTTATTGTAAGACAGAAGTAAAAAACTTCATGTGCTATATTGGAATTCAAGAGTATCTATTTCACTGCTATAAGGATGTGGTTGGAACAGTTGCCGTTCTAGGACAATCAGGTATTGTGTTTCTAAGGATGTGTATAATGAGTGCTTAAAGCTAATTCCTCACAAGAAGTTCTCTTTTGCAAAAGTATGGTTATTGACTGCCCAGTTTGAAATCAGGCAGTTAAATCTCTCGGGTGTACATGCAATTCTTGGGAATGCAATTGGGATTGCTCCTAAAGATAAGGTATAGACTGAAATTTTAAGTTATTAAGCATTTTGCTGACTTTTATAGTATGCTCTTGGTCTGACCACTAAAAATCACAGATTTTCAAGAAGTATATTGAGATTGAGCTGCAGCTTGGTAACATGGACCGTTGTCGGAAGCTATACGAAAAGTATTTGGAGTGGTCACCTGAGAATTGCTACGCATGGAGCAAGTATGCTGAGTTGGAAAGATCTTTAATGGAGACTGAGCGTGACCGAGCCATTTTTGAGCTTGCAATTGCACAACCTGTACTAGACATGGCAGAATTATTGTGGAAGGTAAATACTTCTTTTTATAACCTTAGTTGTATGGTAAGTTCTTATATCTGAATACAGTAGTGAGAGTTTCAGATTTTGCATCTATGTTTCTATTGAAGCCTGTGTAAATGAGCACACCATACTTTATTCTAACTTTGTTGTTAGACCATAATGGTTTTTTGCTTCTATGTTTCCAACAGCTACAGTTCCACGAATGGGGAGATCAGATGGCTTTGTAGTAAGGGCTGTGGCCAGAGGTATTGTCAACTGGATATGGGTATGCAAAGGATCAAGTTCTATTATTAAATGGTTACCACAAGGACACAACTGATAAATGAAGTAATTCCATAAGGGCACTGGTATGTTCTTAATCTTTTTTCAAGCTCATCAACCCAGATCAACATCGAATAAGATCGACTATATATGCAACTCGATCATGCAGATGAGGTAATAATCTTATAAATCCTATATATACTAATGTCATAGGCTACATATATACTTTACATACTGTATTTGATATTCGATGTAGATGTCAAATATGATATTTGACTTTCTTAGTTCAATGTTGTAAAATTCAAATGGATATAATTCTTTAACAAGGTCCATATCAAGTTTGAACCAAGTGATTTTGTTTCCCTTAAAGCCAATATATGCCTCTGGCTCTAAATCATGTAAAAGAATTAGCCAGTTTAAGACAATTTTAGTATTTTATACTTGAATTTTGGAAGAATAATATTGGCTAATTTGAAGTTTAGCCATCTCGCTTGTAATTTAACCCTTTTACACAAGTAAGGCCACCTTTTCTTTCGTTATGGTTATCATGAGGTTTGCGGAGTTTACTACAAAGATGGGATTTGTCATACAAGAGGACCTTGTGAATGTATACAGCTTAAGACCACTTCTGAAGCCGAAAACATTGTATACTGCAAGTTTCTAGAATGGAGCGTGAGTAGGTCCCGATTCGTGCAAGTTTCTAGAATGGAGCGTGAAAATCAATTATCACTTGCCTTTTTTAAATTTGTTCTTGAGGGTCGGTGTGAGATAAGAACACACTTTTTTATGTCTAAAGTTGTGACTTTGTTTAGCTTTACAACCTGCTTAAAGCATCAGTATTTCTACTGTTGTTTCATGTATGAAACCAAGGACCATGTTGGAGTCTATTGTGAGAATCTAAGTCAATTTGTGGACTAATCTTGAAAGTGATTGTCCTTTTCGTTAACTATTTATTAGAGGAAACTATTATGTAGTTACCAATATGCTTGAAAATCTTAGTTGGTCTAATTGTTCATCTGAGAATCAACAAAGGCATAAATTATCTTATGTGGTCTAACAACAATGTGACAGGAGGAAGGAGGATGGACAGTTGAGCAAGTTACTTCAAACCCATTGCATTATTCTTTGGACCTTAAAGTCAATATCAATCCACACAACTACTGTAAGCTTCTGTTTTAAATCAATGCTTACTATTTTTCTATTAGTTTACTTGGAGTTCATATATTAGCATTTGAGTTGAGTTTGAGTACACGATCATGTTTCTGACCTTGATAATGTTTCGGGCCTTACTATCTGCTTTTACACGCCCATCATATATCATATCATGTATGTGCTCAATAAAGTTTCAAACAACTTTGTTCTGGATCTCTTATAGGACCAAGAATCTTTAGGTTCTAGGGGATAATTGGTACAACAATCTTCGGCTGATACAACATTATTACATAAAATAACAACATTATTATTACATAAAATCAAAACCATATCATAAAACAGTAGCAGAAAATGTTTAATAATAGGGTAAAAGCCATAAAATAACAACTTACTTTTCAAATTTTGCCGACTTGAAACACTTACTTTTTTATTACCTTAGTTCACCAACGAACTTTCAAAATTTGTTTCGAAATCACCCATATGACCAGTTTATATTAAAATAATAACTGAAATGACTATATTACCCTCGGCATATGGGTGAAGTCAGAACAAATTTTGAAAGTTTGTTGGTGAAGTCGGAACAAATTTTAAAGAATAATAGGGTAATATAGTTATTTCAGTTATTGTTTTAATATAAACTGGTCATATGGGTGAATTTGAAACAAATTTTGAAAGTTCGTTGGTGAACTAAGGTAATAAAAAAGTAAGTGTTTCAAGTCGGCAAAATTTGAAAAGTACGTTGTTATTTTATGGCTTTTACCCTATTATTAAACATTTTCTGCTACTGTTTTATGATATGGTTTTGATTTTCAGTACTCTAAATTAATTTCTAGGAAGGATGACACCTGGGTTTGGTGTTGATTGGTAAGTGTGTGGATTTGGTGTATGCAAGGAAGGTTTTTGATAAAATGGGTAGGAAAAACATTCAATGCTATGATTACACGATAAGTAACAAACACACTTCCTTTTTTCATATCAAATTTTGTTGTTTTGTGGCTTAAGGTGGGAAACCAAACTGCTATATTCAGAATTACAGAATTCATGTTTTTAACAATCATATTACATACCTTAAGTATTATACACATGAAATAAAAAATAACCATGATTTTAATAGGAAATAGAATAAGAAATAGAAATAAATTACGAAATTTTATGGAATCCATCAAGAACAGAACAAAAAATCTTACCTCTACAAGAAGTGATTCGGGCCAGTTTGGATCAGTTGAAGATAAAAGCAGTCTTCTTTTCATGAGATCCTATATGTGCTCATTTATTCAAAGGCGGATACGAATTCATATCGCTAATCAGCAGTTGACTGTTTATTCTGACATTCCGTAAGGGGTATTAATTATGAGAAATGCATCTGGTTTTGCATTCTGAAGGTGTCATCACATATTTTAAGGTTACCTTTCAAAAAGTTTGGGTATTTTTCAAAATAGACTTTGAGACTTGCAGTTATAATTTAGTGTATGGTTCTACATATGGAGATTGGTATAACTTTATGGGGTATATAAGCTTGACAAGTGTCCTTGAAAAAGTTTGTGTACCCAATCATTTTTCGACTTTTACACTACGATTTTCTGACTGACCGAATCTAGGCGACTTTGTGTAGAATCTTGCGAAATTTTTTTGTCCTTTAGTAAAAAAGTCAAAGTTACAAAATTATTTTTATACATTTAGTTCCTTCCGAGGTTGAGCGACTTAAGCGAATCAATATAAGCGACTTAATTTATGTACTTTTTTGTACCTAAAGTCTTGTTTAACATTATTTTGAAACATTTTTTTACCTGTTTTCAAATTTTTACCCAAATACAAACACACACTAACACTAACACTAACACTACTACCACAAAAACACAATTCAAAATTGTGAAACCCTAAATCAATCCCTAATTATTCGGTCAAATAAACTCCAAAATGGCTTACATTCCCAATATTTTGATGCTAAGTTAACGGTTCGTTCCAAGGTTAAGTTGTTTTCGCAAATTAAGTCTAAATTGTCAAGCAATCCGGATCGAATGAAATTTATTCGAGCAGCATTTTTGGGCCATGGTTAGATATTCGACCTAGGTAAAGGCAATCATATTGTTAATTTCGTTTTACAACACGGTAATTATCGACAAACTTCTTGATTCTTGTCCCCATTTTATACAAAATTGGGAACAATGTATTGAAATTCGGTCGGGAACAGTTTCTATTGATGGTGGATTTCGTTTTGGTCGTTGCCTCCCATGTACAAATTGATCAAGTCCTTTTGCTTTGCGTGTCTTTCCGAAAAACAATTAATAAGAAAGGTAGCGTAAAAGGCAATGAGCTTTTAGATTTGTTTGGGAATGACACGGAATTTTCAAAGTTATCGGTGAGGATCTTTGTAAGGGTATGTCTGTTGCTAGTCGTTGAGATCGTGTTCATAGGTCGTGGACCTTGGTACATTGTTGTGATCATTTGTTGCAATTAGTTGAGGATTTTGGGGCATGGAATGCATATCCTTGGGAGAGTTCTTGTGGACCCGTTTTACAAAAATTTAGCCAATTTGGTACCCGGCATTACAATGCTCCTTTGCAAAGAGAAATTGCAAGAAAACCCTTCTACAATTGCAACATATAATATTTACGGCTTTTCTTGGCTTTTAAGGTTAGATGTGTATACATTTATGAACATATCGGTTTTGTTTACTAGCAGTTCATACAATGGTTTTTTGTTTTCGATTATTTTAGATATGGATTCTTGAGAGTTATCCCACTAGCTTGAATGGTGGAAGAAAGACCCGTCAAAGATACCACGTTATGCATGTTGGTCAAAGGGTAATACATTTGCCAAACGCCATTATGGCAAACTTTTGGTCTGTAAGCATTTCCATTTGTTTGTATTTGTCAAATAAGTTACGACTTCGTTATATTTGTTTTAACTTTATAATTGTTTGTTTACTAGCGTTCTATTCGGTCTTGGATCTTCTTCCAACAAATGCGGAAATGTTAGAACCATGGTTTGCACCAAGTAAAGCGTATTTGAGCCAGTTGGATAGTCTACAAGATCAATTACCTGCCGATGATCCCACTAATGAGGTAAGTTGGCCCGTTTGTGCAAACCATGGTTGTATTCACGTTGACAATTGACCATTGCACATTCTGTTTCGATCTTGCTTTGTAGGTGCATAAAGAGGTGGTGATATTTGATACAGATGTGGCGTTAGGTGTGGCTATAGTCAATAATGATGTGCCAGTAACTGATAAAGGTCAAAGTTCCAATCAGCTAGACATACATGCCGAGGTTGACGGTATTAACAATAGACTTGCCGTTGTAGAGGAAGCTCTAAACATACAACCCGAGCCAATAAAGATACAACCCGAGCAAGCTAGACATTAATGTGGGAGTCCTTAATGATATTAAAACTAGACTTGCCGTTGTTGAGGAAGCTCTAAAGATACAACGTCCAAAGGTGAAATGGTCTTTACATTCATTTTTAGGATATATGTTTCGTAAGAACTTTGAATTAGAAAATGAGACACGTATATTACAACTTCTTTTAACAACTCGTAAGTCGTAAGTATAATGAGGCTTTGTTGTAAATGTACACACACGTGATTTTCATTCCTCCTTGGAGTTGTTTTGTAAATTTGATGTATCCTTGCTAGTGTTTTCAATCCATCGCTAGCGATTTTCAATCCCTTGCTAGCGAGTTCCTTTAATGTATCAATTGAGAATTTGTTTTTGTAAATTTGATGTATCCCTTTGCTAGTGTCTATCAAACCACGCTAGTGTCTATCAAACCCTTTGCTAGTGTCTATTAAACCCTTGCTAGTGTCTATGAAACCCTTGCTAGTGGTTTTGAATCACTGCTAGCGAGGTTTCTTTAGTAGTATAATTGATTGTATATTTTAAATTTCGGACTTCAAGCGTACGGACGACAAATCGGAGGAGGCTTGTTTTGGCCAAATGCCATGGAAATTGAGACGTCAAGTCCAATTCAAAATGAAAAGCGGAATGGTAGTCCTAGTTTGTTTGATCTTCATTCGGTGATGTTCATTCGGTGATTATAATAAGGTTATGTTCCTTTTAGTAGTACTTATTTTATTTTATTGTTTTTTGTTACATGCCTAAATCGGTTTGGTTAACTACTGAGTGCGGCAAATCGAGTTGTGTAAATCTTTGAAAGCGAGCGAGTTGGTCTTACTTATATAGACCACGCCGCTTTTCCATCAACTATGTCACGACTTGTGGAATATTGTCTTCACGACGGACCATTGCCGTTAGATGATCACATTCGGATCATGATCGATCATTTGAATTTACCTAATTTGAATGAAACATTTTCTCAATCAATTTGTTGAAATGCGTATATATAAATTCCACTGCACTATCTATACATGTTTGCTATATTTGCTCATCCATATAGATGTGTTAATTCTTGTATAATTATAGGAAGCAATTGCTGACTAGATGAGCAGTGGAGCTAGAAGATGATTTCTCTGTTTATGGATTTTCGGAAGTTGAGGACAAACAGGTTGGGATAGATGAACAAAATGCTGCTGAAAAAAATGAAGATGGCGAAACACCGATTGAGGTTGATGATAAATCTTGTGCTGATAAACCTGGAGAGTCGGTTCAAGCACATGAAATACATGCTCATGAAGGTGTGTTTAATCTTGATGATAAGCCTGTAAAGGGCGTTCATGGTAATGAAAATACCATTGTTGATTGCAATTCTGCTGATCAACACTCTCATGATCGTGAGAAAGTAGGTGAAGTAGTTTTAAATGTGGATGATAAATCTATAGAAGGTGTTAAAGTTAATGAAAATGTCATTGTTGATTGCAATCTTTGTTGATGAACACTCTCATGATCGTGAGGCGGTGTTAAATGGTGGTGAGAAATCTATAGAGGTGGTTCAAGGTAATCAAAATAACCTTATAGATTCTCATGAAGGTCATAAAGTAAGTGAAGCGATGTCACAAATGGCGGGGATTGGGTATGAGCATATGAATCATCTTGGAGATACGGTTATTCATAATGAAGCATACAATGTTGATGCCAGCGTTAAGGTGAAAAAAGCGGGGTTGAGTTACGGTTGCAAATCGGTTGTCAACCAAGGCGGTAATTGACAAAATTGATAATGATCTTTGTGAAGGCAAGGCAGACGATGATTCATAATTACGACGGACAAGCGGTAAGCCTTTGCCTCGACTGACGAGAGTCTGACTACATTATATATTAAACTTACCCATGTACTTCAAAAGTTTGATGTTATTTCAATGATGAATTTTTTTCTATAGTATGTTTTCATGCGGGGTAAAAGGAAGAGAAATGCAAGTAAGTTCGAGACAGTCACCTTATAATGCCGTAGCATTAAAGAAAACTAGAAAGCGAAAGTTACCAAAGAGAGTGATGCCAAAGTTACCCAAGAGAGTACTCTGTTTTGAAGCGAGATGATGAGTCGAAAAGGACAAAGCGGTGGGCAAGTGTTTGCGAGGAGCCATCGTGAATCTCCTCCCACGACTCCACGAGTTTTGAAGCAGCGTTCCAAAAGGCGAGAAAGATATTAATCCACCACCGGTGAAGATAATCGAGTTGGAAACATGGGTAGAGGTATAGAAGAAGTACATTTACAAGCAGACATCTTAAAGACATATACATTAATCTTGTTTTAACTTTATTCGGGATCATCACGTCACGAAGGTTGCGATATCAACAAGATTACTAAACGTGTATGGCTACCTTTATAAAAAGATTTGAAGTCATCGCATAGCTTTCCTTGGGGTCTTGGCGGCGTCGTTGTTCATCGAAAATTTTGGTTGGCTTTGTTGGGTTATGGAAGAGGCAATAAAAAGGATGGCTTGGAGATGAGGTACCTAACGATATTTAATTTCCATAAAAAATTGAATTAATTTTTTGATTTAGTTTACGGTATTTTGCTTATAAAAAAAATTTGCGACATCGGATCTACGGGTTGATCTAATGTGGCGATTCGGGCGAAGGTTGCGATATCAACAAGATTACAATGCCGATTGGGCTATGGCTTGGGATGGACCATTTTCTCTTCCTCATTTCATCCTTGAAGGGTCTATGGCGATTCGTGCCTACTACGACCCATCCTTGAAGGGTCTAGTAAGCGCTATCCATTGCCATGGTCTAGTGTCGAGAAGGTTTGTATATAGAGACCATACTTTCTTCTAGATATTTGGGTAAATATATACATGCTCAAAATGTGATGAATTATGACAAGGATTATTTTATCACATTTAGGTATACTTTCACGTCAGCGTGCCGAGTGCCTTTGGTTTCTCGCCGAGTTGGAAATTCGTGCGGAGTTATAACAATTTATGACACACTAGGTGCGCGAACACGAGACGAGAGAAAAGAATTTAAAATGGAGGGTCACTTTTGAGAAAGCTACCACGATATCTAAACTTGTGTAAAGTTCTTCAAGCCAACTCAATATCATTTACGATTATAAGATCACATTTCGAGTTGCGGATGATGTCCCTATACAAGCCAATGCATACGGTGATTGTGGAGTTTGGGTATGTATTTTTTGCAGTGGGTAACAACTTAAGTATGAAGGTTGATGACCCTCTTCAAGTTGCTTTGGCGTGTCGAGCATATGGTGGAGTACTTTTGGAAGTATAAGGTGGTTGTTCATACAAGTGATGAATAAAGATGCATTTCATCTGTTTCGGTATGGCTTGTATGTGGTTTTAGACTTTGTTGTTCAACCAAATGTAACCATGGCTGGATGTCGTGAAAGACATCAAAGACAACTTCTTATGCATGTACGTGTGGCGCAACTTGGCATATTCCTAACACCCATGCGGGCTTTGTTTATGCCCTAGTTTACGTATATCGTGTTGTGATCTTGTTGATTTGCAACAAACATGTTGTGTAAAGTGCTAAAGCGTTTGTTTTTACAAACATCCATTTGATTTGAAAAACGACTACATACATATTACATATTACATGACACTTATTGGTAAGCAGTTACCATAACCAAACTACGACCTTGAAGAGAACAATCAAGCGAAAACCAACACAACTTTGTCATGAACTTGCACTCTTGACTTGATAAAAGTCAACTCATCCAACATTTTGATGATATCATTGTTTGAAACCTCAATAACTTCATCCGAGATGAAATCTTTCGTCTTCATTAAATGTTTCTTTTCCTCATGTTCCTTGTAAAACAAATCTTTGTAATACTCGGTTGGTAGTTCGGGTCTAGGAACCCATAGAAGTTACATTTGGTCTTTTGTCCTAAAATAAAAATTTGTTAAATTCACATATTCAACCTAACAAGTAAAATAAGTATAATGCATAATAATATTACATAAATTGGACGGGCCTTGAATCTTCTACCGGGATGAGTCCGGGTCCAAGAGGTTTGTACTTCCACCGGTAATGGTTTTGGACATTCGCGGTGTGTAGCATTGATGTAGTATTCCAATGGCTTTCTATTGGATCCGGAGGTAGAGGCGGAGGAGGAGCCATTGTTTTATTTACCCAATGAGTAAACTCGGCGCTTTTATAGTAGAGTCACATCAAATTTGGCGGAAATATACTTTGTGAATGAGCGGGTAATGAATATTGCGGAGGAAAATTTTAGCGAATTTTATATTGAGCGACTAAAGGTCCTATTTTCGGTAATTTTATTTTGGTTCCCTTATTGTTTCGTACAAACCCGAGCAGTGAACACAAATCCCGGAAAAATGACTTGGCTAATCCCCAAAATTCAAACTTTATTTGGATTTTGAGACATCAATCGTGGAGTTTTACTTCCGATTAACATCACCTACCTACGGTGATTACCTATCTCACTAACAAATATCAGTTAAAGATAAGATCATCGGTTTATACTACATGTCCGATTTAACCAAAATTCATGTGAGTGGCGATGATGATGTTTCTTTCTTCGTTCATGAAATATCTTTGTAAGCGGAACTTGATCCGACGCTATACATCAAACTTATCGAGAAATCTTGAGGTAAAGCCGCCTACTTCTTCTAAGACTCTTGATATTGATCTTAATGTTCCTTTGTTGCCTCAAGAATCTTATTTTGAAACACCAAAAGTTGAAGATCATAATAAGGAGGTGCGGTGCAAACGTTAATGTAGATGTGCATCCTAGTTGGCGAAAACCACATTTCTAAATATCACGATCCACCCACTTGGTGATCCCATAATTAAAAGCTAAGTAACCATAAACACCGGTAGTATCTAAATTAAAGGTGGGTAGTCGGTTTGATGATAAGCAAGGATGCATTTATGCAATAGGAATAAAAGCGTTGGTTGATATGTTTGAGTATAAAGTTACTAACTCATGTAAGAAAAGGTGCAGTGTAGCTTGTTTTGTAGAAGGTTATGGCGGTACATTAGCATACGAAAAAGTGTTGTTAGCCGATACTTCTATGTTACTTCCATTAACGATTTGTCATACATGTTCGAACAAAATTTATCCTAATCATCGAAATGCTACCCGAAAATTAGTGGGTCACATACTAATTGATAAATTGAGGAATTACAAGCGGGTATATACTGGTGCGGACATAAAAAGATTTTAATGTTGATTGGAAAGTAGACATTTCTTACTACCGAGCTTGGGGTGGGAAAAACATTGCATTACAGTTGTTGAGCGGTTGTCCTAGGGAGTCTTTTGAGCGATTGTCGTATTCTGCTATAACTTAAAGTTGCAAAATGAGGGACGGTAACACACATTGAGGCAGATGAGACAGATCGGTTTAAGATGGTATTCATTGGTTTCGGTGTTGCTGTAAGTTTTCCATATATTCTATTATCTTTTATTTTTGATTAATACCTTTATTATTATCAAAATTTTATTAATTAAGCAATCTTTTATTTCTGATTGATTTAAAATAGATTCGGAGCTTCTTACGTTTTATGCGACCATTGCTAATCATTGATGCCGCACATCTTAAAGGGAGATACCTTGAGTACGAATCGGTTGTTGTTGGGATGGACGGCAACAACAGATTATACCTATTACAAGCTGGTGTATCTCAAGGTGAGACCAATGAATCATGGACATGGTTTTGAGCAAACTTAAAGAATGCATTGGTGAAGTAAAAGATTTGGCCATCATCTCGGCGGACATCCGGCTATTGCACATGCATGTAGTACCGTTTTTCCCAACGCGTTTCATGGTTTTGTTGTCGGCATTTAATGATGAAGCGCACTTTGAAAACTAGAAAGTGGAAGGCTATATATTGGAGGACATGCAAAGCTTACAGGCGAGGAGTTTGATGCTTCAATTTCGAGATTCGATCATTAAAACACGATGTGTATAAAAACTAAAAGATGAAGTGGATTTGATAAATGGTCGCGTGCTTACGCCTGCAAACGGTACAATTATTTGACCTCAAATAGTCTTGAATCGATAAACTCTGTAACCAAAGATGTTAGGAAGGTTCCAATAACCCGACTAATGGAGTACTACCGAAGGCTTCTACAAAATGGTATTTTGAGCGTCGAGCAAAATACAAAGGTAACAAAAAGCGTCTATTATAATAAAACATATTTGTCACGTCGCTCGAAAATGTATTATTATTTTTTATTTCGGATGCTCCAACGGATGAACTTAGCGAATGGGCAAATGCAAAAGTAAACAATGAGAATGGCAAAGAGTGCTAATTGGGGTGTTAACGGAATTGAGATGCACAAGATTTACCAAGTTCTTGATCGAAACATGTTCATATTGTTGACTTTGACAACGAGAGAATGCACTTGCCGCAAATGGCGACTATCTGGTCTACCTTGTGGTCATGTTTGTCTTTGTGTCTAGAGTTGAAGGATGGTGGCGCTAGCGGTTGGGCGATGTATTGGTTTAAAGCGTCACTAAAAATACATACGAAGCAAGGGTTTATCCTCAAAAGATGTATCCTTGTGGCGTACTCACGATGACTTGCAAACCGTAAAACCTCCTGCTATGGATAGCGACAACTGGAAGACCCAAAGAAAAACACGTATCCGATCACGGGGAAGAGCGAGAAAGCAAAACACATGGCGGTGTGGAAAAGCGAGACACACAAGAAAGTCATGTCTTGAACCGTTGATGACAAGCAAGGCAAGTGTGTTTCTATATTTTATTTCAAGGGATATAATTTTTAATGTAATTACTCATATGGTTGTTTGAACTAATGTCACATGTCGAAGCGTAAAGAAAGTCACAATCGTGCACCCCTACAACCAACGAAGAAGCGGTGGAACAAGAACGACATGGAGGACGGAGGGCGCGTGTAGAGGTCGAAGAGGAGAAGCAAGTGCTCAATCAAACAATGATTTCGTATGGAAATGTGAATCATCTACTCACGAAAACATCGTTCCTAATAACATTCGGTCACAACACATGGCGAAAATGTTGTTCATTTAGACGATTTATAGTTACTCAATTTGAACTTTAACACAATGGAAGCACAACTTATCGGTCATCTAGAATTTTCAATGTTTGTTACTTGAATAATAATATCTCTGAGAATGGGTTGCTTTTATTGTTTTTTATGTTACGTTGTGAGAATGTTATACAATCAGCTGTTGAATCAATTTGGACATTTTGGTTCTTTTCTATAAAAACATATTGTTCATTCATTCATTCGAGAAGCAGTTCTGACTTACCTCTTACAGTACAATCAACATCAAATCCAACTACAAGAAAACGACTATACATATTGTTCATTCATTCATTTCATCTATTCCAACATCTAACAGTGTTGGATATGCATGATCGCTCACATCTTTCACACTAGAAGTGGATATAGGCAAACCGAAACCATATAAAGCGGTTTGATGTGTCTTTACATAGCCGTTTGCTATCTCCGAAGATAATGTGGCGGACTTGTTAACAAAAGCGTTTGATGGACCAAGGTTTCAACACCTTGTGGTCAATATTGGCATGCTAAACCCTTATTGCGAGTTTAAGGGAGGCATAGGCCTCGGGGAGGCATATGCCTCGGGAGAGGATTTGTGCAAACTCGCATATTTTGTGTATTATTTTGTTTACCAACACTAACTTCTAATAATTCTTTAGTTTGTTTGTCTTTCTGTTGTTCTTGTGTGTTTTGTATACATTTTGCGGTTATGCGGATTGCATTTTGTCTATTCCTTATGCGAATTGCGGTTTGTCTATCCATGATCAAGATCAAATTCATCAAGTGTGGTTCATTGGTATATGGTCAAGATAGCAAAGTCTTGAAGCAAACAATTTGATTCCACCGAAGTTATAATCTTGAAGAAAAGAAATTGAAGTCAAATTGTTCTTTCATTCATTCAAGAAAGCAGTTCTGACTACGACTTACAAAAGTCAACCTACTACAAATGCATCTTCAAGATCTGAGCTATACACTTACGCTAATCCTAATATAGTACATATCATCTATTCCAACATCTAAGTGAATGTTGGATATGCATTAGATCTTTGGATATGCGTTAGTGGGTCTTGCATACCCACCCATTCCGTCTATCTCGATGGTGGATATGCATGACCAATCTGACGAAGATGCTAAGGACCAAAATGGAGAGGATGGATTGATGCAAGCGTTGATGATGGCGATGACCACACATGATGATGGAGAAAATAACGTCTCTGTGTGCTTCATCTATGTATTTCAACCAAAATGCAATCCATCCACCCTCCCTAAGCCCTTCTATTATCGATGTGTGTTGATGCACCAAAAGATGGTGCGGTGAGACCAGAACCACCTCTCTATCTTTGGGGAGTGGCGGATTCTGGCACGAGGCCTTTGTTGAGACCGAGGTCTTTGGAGGTTGGGAGTATGATGTTCCTCCTTATAGGAGTCATCAGAATCATCGTGATTCACTTGGATTCACTACACTATCATCTTACGAAAAAGGGAGAAAGGGTGATTTATTTGGTCGTGGATAAGGTTGAGGAAAATAATGTAGCCATGGGTTTGAATCACCACTGATGATGATGAAGAGGATGATGAAGATGATGTTGTGAGATCTATGATCTCGGGTTTGGTATTCATGATACAATTTGGTTAATTGGGGTTTGTTTTGAATCTAGGGTTTGTGGTAAACATTTGGGGATCTTTGATGAAGAGATAAGTATACATTGGGATCATTTTATAGGCGGGTTAGAGGTTCAATGAAAATTAATGCAGTGGGTGTACGGTAATTCTAGAAACTTACGAAGATATTCTTATCTTGGATGGTTTCTTGAAGTGTAACCCATTGATTGACCATGTGTTTATCTTTGAAAGCGTTATTTTGGGGTTGGTCAAAGTTGAAATACACGTCGTGACGGTCAACCAAACGGTCCATTTTCTTTGACTATAATTTGGGCAAAACTTTCTCTCACCATCACTCTCTTGAACAAACCAATTCCCTCTCATCCTGCATCCACAAACACTCACCATTCGAGAAACATAACCCTAAAACTCATATCCTCATGGCTCTTGAATTTAAAATGATCACAACAAGGTTGCATTTCTAGGAAAAGGTAAGGGATATGAATTATGCGAACCAATGGTGGAATTCTTGAATAGGTCCAACATTTGTTATGCTCTTACACATTCTCGAATGAGATATATGAATCCTTTGGTTACTCGGTTTTGGGAATCTGCATGCGAGAGGAATGAGAGCAGAGATTAGGGTGTGATTGATGGAGCGAGCACATAGTGACAGAGGACCTAATAAGGAGGAAGCTTCGCTTGGAAGATCTTGATGGAGAATTTCACTCTAATCGGGAAGGCGTGCTTCTTGGGCTAAGGGCAATTGGCTATCGAGGTACAAGGACCGATATGTGGTGAAGAAGGAACTTTGCCGAAGTGGAGGTTCTGGTTCACACGCTACTTCAATGCATAAGCAACAAGTCGGGAGCATGGGACGAGTTCTCTTCACAACTAGGATGTGGTATTGTTTGTCTTTCCCGAGGGTAACTTACAATTTTTCTAAGTATATTTTTGAAAACATGGTTGAAAATCTTCAAAGGAAAAAGACTAAGTTTTAATGTACCCAAGGTTTACGCAAATGATTTTAGACACCACTACCCAAGCCCAATCCTTTTATCCCATAGGTGCTTTGTTGCTAAATTATTTGCAACCATGAGAACTCACTTTGGGGAACATCATCCTTGCTTGCGCCATGTTGCCCCAAGCCAATGAGGTTGCGATGAGGAGAATGTGGCTAATAATCCTCCTTCTTCACTGTTGCTCTTGATGGTAATCCGTTAGTTAACATTGATGAGGGCCCTCATCAGCTGTTGAAGCAACTCATGTTGCTCGGACCGACCACCTTGTCCCGGTCCAACACCCGCACTAGTTACACATGATGAGTCGATCTTAACGGACTACCCACACCAAGTCTGTTAGGGATCCTCTCAATGAAGATCTTCCTCACTTTGAGCATGATCATGATTCTCTTGAAAGGTCAATGAAGCTCCCCACCACGAGCAATCTGGTGGGAGGTGAGGACCTATTACACTCTCATCTGTTTATGCTCTTGTCAGCGGTATGCTCTTGAGGTGACTAGTGCGAAAAAGGAGCTTGCGAGACCAAGTCTTTTCTTGGTAGTAAGATTGAAATCTTTGAGAATCAAGTCAAGGAATTAGAGGACAAACTCAAAGGGGCTCCAAAGGAAGCTTGTGGTTTCTTCGATGAAGAACAAGAAGTACCTCGGTTTGGGTCTCTTGATATGTTGGTGATGTGTCTCTTAATGATCCTTCATCGATGGTTCTTTGCTTCCTCGAAGAAGAAGGAACTGTTCTCTACAAAGAAGAAAGAGATCTTATTTAAGTAAGGTTTCTTACGAAACTTCAAAGGAACTGGTGTTGACAAGGTGCATCTGGCGATGTGCAAATTGAAGATGTATCTTCATATCATGGTCAATCTTCATCTATTCAAGAACCAGCAGGCCCTTCACCTTCGATGTTGGGATCTTCCACTCGTTGATAATCTGCATCAACGTGTTTCTCCTACGATTGACACGGGTATTGCTCTTGAGGTTCTGTCGTTGATATAACTAAAGATGAGTGTGCTAAGAAGCACGATGATAAAGGGAAAGATGTAATAGCGAAGATGAGCTTGGTCCGGACACGGTAAGTGAGGAGGAAAGACTAGGACAAGCAAGTAGATTGGTGAGCTTGAGAAGTCAAAGAAAAGTGAAGTATTGGCTCAACAACTTGAGGCAGAGGACTTTTCATCTTTACCTCCGAGAAAAGAAGAAGCTGGATGAAATCGTGTTCGGATGCTGCTGAATCTTGGGATACTCTAAGCGAGCAAGTTATTTCAAGACCTTCTCTTGCTCAAAGTATACTAGGTGGAGATTTCAACGATGAAAGTTATGTGGATCAAATGATGGCTCGGGGAAGACAAAGGAAGCAAGAAGCTATCGCACAAAGGAGGGCCATCAAAGCTCGGAAGAACAAAGAAAACTCCTACTAAAAGCGAAATGAGAATGGTGGTGAAAAATCAATGCTCGATGTACAACTACGGCTTAACAATGAAACAAGTCAAGGCTTTTCACGATCATGTCTGTTTCGCAAATATAAGCAGATCATGAGGACAAATCATCATCTTCAACACATTCTACCAACTTGAAAAGGATTCTTTGAGAATGAAGTTGCTCAAGAAGCCAAAAGACTCAAGTCGATGATGCTCCACCAAGGTGACTTCTCGGTCATTTCTACTAAAGCATCTGTTGAAGTTGCTTCCTCTTGACAAGGGTCCATCTGTTTGAACCATCTACCAATTCTCTGAAGCACGATATATCAGCCCCACTTCATCTGTGGCAACCGTTGACACACGAAGCTTCTAAAGTCAAGGAAGGCGATCTCGCGAAATAAAAGCAGAAAGGCGGTAAAGATGCTTCACGGGATGAATGCACTACGTGAAGGTGGTCCAACTAACTCTCCCTCGCCTCTTCAAGTCTTACCACAAATGTTCAAACTAAAATGCTCCTACGGGAAATCCATAAGCTGGTAGGAGGAAGAAGAGAATGGCCAAAAGATCTCCCTTGGATCTTGAAGGCGATAACTCAACTTTCATTCTGAGAGGGTTGCTGTTGATTTTCTGAGGAGATCAAAATGTGTTGGTCGATTGGAATCGAAGGATGATCGGATGAATGTCATTCATCGAAAGGACTCCACTTCAATGGAATTCACCTACGAAGGAAATTCTACACTTGATAGGCAGGCGGACTTACTTACTCTGTACACTCGTGTTACCACCCATTCTCGCAACAAGGAACCACAAGGTTACGGGATGTTCTTACAGGGAGATCTTCAAGTCTGTTAAACTCTCATTCTCCCAATAGTAAAGCACATTCCATTTGGGAGAACTCACATCGGTGGAAGGTTGCGTCACGGAGATTCTATCCTCTCCTCGTGTGCATGTGCTTGAGACTAAGGGTGGAATCACTTGCAGTATGCTTCTTTGAAGAAAGTATCCATTGCCCGAGACTTATGGAGCGAATGCTTAGTCAAAAATTGGAGATTCCTCCGGATCCGATTGGGCAATGAAAGGCATGCGCTTCAACATTGGTGGGTTTGATCAAGACTCAACTTCTTCAACGACAATAGGCCTCATCCTCATCCTTATCATGGTACTTGGTACTCTCGCACTACCTTGTTTTGTTACATTTAGTTTGTGTTATTTGTGTTGTTGTCAATTTACGTGTTATTTTCATTTCTTAGTTTATTTGTGTTATTTGTCAATAAATGTTATTTTCAATTACTAACATTTATGCGGGTTTGTTTGTTGTACCATTCGATGGTTTTAACTCACGGATATACCTTGTGTATGTCAAAGAGTTGGCTAGTACAAAGTGCTGACTTTGGTAAAGACACAACAAATCTGTTGATAAATTGTAATGGTTTGCTCAAAATTATAGGGTCTACAACCACCCATGCTTAGCTAGCGAGAGGTTGCATGGTCATCAATTCACCATGGTCTATTCCTTTTGGAATCCAAGAATTGGCTAGCCCACATGAATATGGAATGTGGTAAAGGCAAGCGAATCCATATTTGGTTCTCAATTCACCAATACCAAGAATTGACTAGTCTGAGCAAGCGGCTACGGTAAAGACAAGTCAAATCCGTTTATATGGTTCTTTGGTTTGCCAATAAATCGAGATGGTTATCAATGTACCATAGTTTTGAACTCAAAACATATGGCTACTCCGGTAGTGATGGCTATTGGTAAAGAGACATCAAACCCATTATTTTCAATGATTCACCTCGCAGGAGTTAACACACACAGAAGTGATGAGAATAGTATGAAACTTATATGTTTTGATGTACATGATGTCATATGTTCTTTGCAAAGATACGGTGAGAAATAAGCTTTGAGCTTACTAGACCATATACCAAGGACCACACTTGATGAGAAATAAGCTGAGCAGGCATCTTTGTAAAACAAACTCGAGAAACACAAACCTAGTCAAATTCGATTAAATATCTATTTTGAGTCTTTGCTTCGATGTTCGTATACAATCAATCGGTCTTTGCATAGTTAAAGATCTTTCAAGCTGGAACCTAACCTAGTCAAATTCGGTTTAGGTGAACATCTGTTGGGAATTATGTGAAGTATGGATTAAAGCGAACAAGTTAATCTTGAATGGATTATTTCAAGTAGTGTGGATTCTACTGAAAACATAATTAGAAGATATATAGTGATCATTTGGTTTCGTGAAGTTGTTATTCGTGTTTAGTATATTTAGTTTGGATATACATGAGCTTTATTAGGAAGTGATTGTGTATATCTTATTTAGTGTTATGTTTATCGTTTCTTGGGAAGCGGTTTAGGGTATTGTTTAGGGTTCCTTGTCTATGGAATATATGGGATTTTAATTTAATAAAATGAGGTTGCGAAAATAACAAAATTTGAACAATCGAATACATTAACTTCACATTGTTAAAGTATCGTCTGACCTTTTTTGCATCAATTTATTGATTTACAAATTTTTCGCCTAATCCGTTACACTTTACTACTAGCCGCATTCTAACATCAGCAGTGGATTCAATCTTCTAGGATTGGTTTAATTACCTCTGGCAGTAGGTTCCTTGTATGTCTGCAATCTTCTCTATCTTTTGGTGGGAAACCAAACTGCTATATTCAGATTACAGAATTCATGTTTTTAACAATCATATTACATACCTTAAGTATTATACATGAAATAAAAATAACCATGATTTTAATAGGAAATAGAATTAAGAAATAGAAATAAATTACGAAATTTGATGGAATCCATCAAGAACAGAACCAAAAATCTTACCTCTACAAGAAGTGATTCGGGCCAGTTTGGATCAGTTGAAGATAAAAGCAGCCTTCTTTTCATGAGATCCTATATGTGCTCAGTTATTCAAAGGCAGATACGAATTCATATCGCTAATCAGCAGTTGACTGTTTATTCTGACATTCCGTAATGAATTGATGGTTTAGTTGTTACTTTTATTCCTACAGATCACAGAGATAATTGAAGGTTTGGTTGTAACTGACATCTACATTATGGTTGGTGAGGCAAAAGAGATGTTAGATTACCTACAAAGCGTCTTGTCAAACAAACCTGGTACCGTCAAAAATGGGCAATATATCGTTGAACTTCCACATCAGGTACGTTCTTTATTTTGATCGCTTTTCACTAACCACATAAAACACTTTCAAAAAGTTATGGATTTTCATTTGTATGTATTTTTTATTGATTATTTGTTATGCTATATTTCGTTTTCAAATTTTAAGGTTGACTGTATATATTAACTGACCCTCCAAGGTATTTTTCTTTTTCTTTTCACTTTTTTTTTTTTTATTTTGTTTTAGAAAGGGTATTAATTTCTGTTCACAATGAGACCAGATGGGTGAACCAAGGAACGCCTCCTGGTGCAGATGTTGCAGGCATTGCTGATGCTGCTTCAATGAGCCCACAAATCATATTCACTATAAGGTTACCTTTCATTTCCCTTTCACTTACAATGCACCTAATCTTGAACCCGCGATGGTCATTTTAATGATTAGTACATCAGCTGTAACACGTTTGAGTTGATAATAGAGGCGCACCTACTTGATTTTCTTTCACTCTTGCAGTTATAATTTAGTGTATGGTTCTATTGCATATGGAGATTGGTATAACTTTATGGTAATTATGAAAATGTATCTTTGCTCAGGTGTCATCACTTTTTGGGAAAAAGTTATTTCAAAATAGACTTTGAGTTTGCATTTTTCTACTTTTATATAAACGACAAGTGTCCTTGAAGTTTGTGTACCCAATCATTTTACGACTTTTCATTTCGATTTTACTGACCGAATCTAGGCGACTTTGTGTAGAATCTTGCGAAATTTTTTGTCCTTTAGAAAAAAAGTCAAAGTTACAAAATAATTTTTTTTAGTTCCTTCCGGGGTTGAGCGACTGCGAATCAATATAAGCGACTTAATTTATGTACTTTTTTGTACCTAAAATCTTGTTTTACCATTATTTTGAAACATTTTTTACCTGTTTTCAAATTTTTACCCAAATACAAACACACACACTAACACTAACACTAACACTACTACCACAAAACACAATTCAAAATTGTGAAACCTAAATCAATCCCTAATTATTCGGTCAAATAAACTCCAAAATGGCTTACATTCCCCATATTTTGATGCTAAGTTAACGGTTCGTTCCAAGGTTAAGTTGTTTGTAAATTAAGTCTAAATTGTCAAGCAATCCGGATCGAATGAGATTTATTGAACACATTTTGGGCCATGGTTAGATATTCACGACCTAGGTAAAGGTCATATTGTTAATTTCGTTTTACAACACGGTAATTATCGACAAACTTCTTGATTCTTGTCCCCATTTTATACAAAATTGGGAACAATGTATTGAAATTCGATCGGAACAGTTTCTATTGATGGCTGGTTCGTTTTGATGCGTTGCCTCCCATGTACAAATTGATCGAGTCCTTTTGCTTCTGCGTGTCTTTCACGAAAAACAATTAATAAGAAAGTAGCGTAAAGGCAATGAGCTTTTAGATTTGTTTGGGAATGACACGGAATTTTCAAAGTTATCGGTGAGGATCTTTGTAAGGGTATGTCTGTTGCTAGTCGTTGAGATCGTGTTCATAGGTCGTGGACCTTGGTACATTGTTGACATCATTTGTTGCAATTAGTTGAGGATTTTGGGGCATGGAATGCATCCTTAGGAGAGTTCTTGTGGACCCGTTTTACAAAATTTAGCCAATTTGGTACCCGGCATTACAATGCTCCTTGCAAATTGCAAGAAAACCCTTCTACAATTGCAACATATAATATTTACGGCTTTTTTTGGCTTTTAAGGTTAGATGTGTATACATTTATGAACATATCGAGTTTTGTTTACTAGCAGTTCATACAATGGTTTTTGTTTCGATTATTTTAGATATGGATTCTTGAGAGTTATCCACTAGCAGAATGGTGGAAGAAAGACCGTCAAAGATACCACGTTATGCATGTTGGTCGAAAGTAATACATTTGCCAAACGCCATTATGGCAAACTTTTTGGTCTGTAAGCATTTCCATTTGTTTGTATTTGTCAAATAAGTTCGACTTCGTTATATTTGTTTTAACTTTATAATTGTTTGTTTACTAGCGTTCTATTCAGGTCTTGGATCTTCTTCCAACAAATCGGAAATGTTAGAACCATGGTTTGCACCAAGTAAAGTGTATTTGAGCGGTTGGATAGTCTACAAGATCAATTACCTGGTGATCCCACTAATGAGGTAAGTTGGCCCGTTGTGCAAACCATGGTTGTATTCACGTTGACAATTGACCATTGCACATTACATTTCGATCTTGCTTTGTAGGTGCATAAAGAGGTGGTGATATTTGATCGAGATGTGGCGTTAGGTGTGGCTATAGTCAATAATGATGTGCGATGGCGATAAAGGTCAAAGTTCAATCGACTGAACATACATGCGAGGTTGGCGGTATTAACAATAGACTTGCCGTTGTAGAGGAAGCTCTAAACATACAACCCAAGCGATAAAGATACAACCCGACATTAGACATTAATGTAGAGTCATAATGATATTAAAACTAGACTTGCCGTTGTTGAGGAAGCTCTAAAGATACAACGTCCAAAGGTGAAATGGTCTTTACATTCATTTTTGGATATATGTTTCGTAAGAACTTTGAATTAGAAAATGAGACACGTATATTACAACTTCTTTTAACAACTCGTAAGTCGTAAGTATAATGAGGCTTTGTTGTAAATGTACACACGTGATTTTCATTCCTCCTTGAGTTGTTTTGTAAATTTGATGTATCACTGCTAGTGTTTTCAATCCCGCTAGCGATTTTCAATCCCTTTGCTAGCGAGTTCGCTAATATATATCAATTGAAATTGTTTTGTAAAATTTGATGTATCGGCTCTAGTGTCTATCAAACCTTTGCTGGTGTCTATCAAACCACGCTAGTGTCTATCAAACCCGCTAGTGTCTATGAAACCCTTGCTAGTGGTTTTGAATCGACTGTAGTTTCTTTAATGTAGTATAATTGATTGTATATTTTAAATTTGGACTTCAAGCGATACGGACCAAATCGGAGGAGGCTTGTTTTGGCCAAAATGCCATGGAAATTGACGTCAAGTCAATTCAAAATAGCTGGAATGGTAGTCCTAGTTTGTTTGATCTTCATTCGGTGATGTTCATTCGTTATAATAAGGTTATGTTCCTTTTAGTAGTACTTATTTTATTTTATTGTTTTTTGTTATACTGCATCGGTTTGGTTAACTTCTGAGTGCGGCAAATTGAGTTGTGAAAATCAAAGCGAGCAGTTGGTCTTACTTATATAGACCACCGCTTTTCCATCAACTATGTCGACTTGTGGAATATTGTCTTCGACGGACCATTGCGTTAGATGATCACATTCGGATCATGATCGATCATTTGAATTTACCTAATTTGAATGAAACATTTTCTCAATCGGCATTTGTTGAAATGCGTATATATAAATTCCACACCATCTATACATGTTTGCTATATTTGCTCATCCATATAGATGTGTTAATTCTTGTATAATTACGGAAACAATTGCTGATAGATGAGCAGTTGGAGCTAGAAGATGATTTCTCTGTTTATGGATTTTCGTAAGTTGAGGACAAGCGGGTTGGGATAGATGAACAAAATCTCTTTGAAAAAAATGAAGATGGCGAAACACGATTGCGGTTGATGATAAATCTTGTCTGATAAACACGGAGAGTCGGTTCAAGCACATGAAATACATGCTCATGAAGGTGTGTTTAATCTTGATGATAAGCCTGTAAAGGGCGTTCATGGTAATGAAAATACCATTGTTGATTGCAATTCTGCTGATCAACACTCTCGTGATAAATCTATAGAAGGTGTTAAAGTTAATGAAAATGTCATTGTTGATTGCAATGCTGATGATCTCATGATCGTGAGGCGGTGTTAAATGGTGGTGAGAAATCTATAGAGGTGGTTCAAGGTAATCAAAATAACCTTATAGATTCTCATGAAGGTCATAAAGTAAGTGAAGCGATTATCACAAATGGCGGATTGGGTATGAGCATATGAATCATCTAGGAGATCGGTTATTCATAATGAAGCATACAATGTTGATGCCAGCGTTAAGGTGAAAGAAAGCGGTTGAGTTACGGTTTACCGTCGGTTGTCAACCAAAGCGGTGATGTAAAATGATAATGATCTTTGTGAAGGCAAGGCGGACGATGATTCATAATTACGGCGGACAAGCGGTAAGCCTTTGCCTCGACTTAAGTGCTGACTACATTATATATTAAACTTACCCGTGTACTTCAAAAGTTTATGTTATTTCAATGATGAATTTTTTTCTATAGTATGTTTTTCATGGGGTAAAGGAAGAGAAATGCAAGTAAGTTTAATTAAGCATATAATGCCGTAGCATTAAAGAAAACTAGAAAAGCGAAAGTTACCAAAGAGTGATGCCAAAGTTACAAGTACTCTGTTTTGAAGCGAGATGATCGAAAGGACAAAGCGGTGGGCAAGTGTTCACGGGAGCCATCGTGAATCTCCCTCCGACTCCACAGTTGCAGAAGCTTGGCGTTCAAAGGCGAAAAGAATTAATCCACTGGTGAAGATAATCGATTGGAAACATGGGTAGAGGTATAGAAGTACATTTACAAGCAGACATCTTAAAGACATATACATTAATCTTGTTTTAACTTTATCGGGATCATCGCGTCGAAGGTTGCGATATCAACAAGATTACTAAACCGCGTGTATGGCTAGCTTTATATTTGAAGTCATCGCATAGCTTTCCTTGGGGTCTTGCGGCGTCGTTGTTCATCGAAAATTTTGGTTGGCTTTGTTGGGTTATGGAAGAGGATAAAAAGGATGGCTTGGAGATGAGGTACCTACGGATATTTAATTTCCATAAAAATTGAATTAATTTTTTGATTTAGTTCTACGTTATTTTGCTATAAAAAAATATTTGCGACATACGGATCTACAGGTTGATCTAATGTGGCGATTCGGTGGTCGATGCCGATTGGGCTATCATTTGACCATTTTCTCTTCCTCTATCCTTGAAGGGTCTATGCGTGCCTACTCGCCTTTGAGTAGCATATCCATTGCCATGGTCTAGTGTCGAGAAGGTTTGTATATAGAGACCATACTTCTTCTAGATATTTGGGTAAATATATACATGCTCAAATGTGATGAATTATGACAAGGATTATTTTATCACATTTAGGTATACTTTCTACGTCAGCGTGCCAGTGCCCGGTTTCGCCGAGTTGGAAATTCGTGCGAGTTATAACAATTTATGACACACTAGATGCGCGAACACAGGGCGAGAAAAGAATTTAAAATGGAGGTCCTTTTGAGAAAGCTACGATATCTAAACTTGTGTAAAGTTCTTCAAGCCAACTCAATATCATTTACGATTATAAGATCACATTTCGAGTTGGATGATGTCCCTATACAAGCGATACATACGGTGATTGTGGAGTTTGGGTATTTTTTGCGCAGTGGGTAACAACTTAAGTATGAAGGTTGATGACCCTCTTCAAGTTGCTTTAGCGTGTCGAGCATATGGTGGAGTACTTTTGGAAGTATAAGGTGGTGTTCATACAAGTGATGAATAAAGATGCATTTCATCTGTTTGGTGTGGCTTGTATGTGGTTTTAGACTTTTGTTGTTCAACCAAATGTAACCTGGCTGGATGTCATGAAAGACATCAAAGACAACTTCTTATGCATGTGGCGCAACTTGGCATATTCCTAACACCCATGCGGGCTTTGTTTATGCCTAGTTTTAATATGCGTGTTGTGATACTATTGATTTGCAACAAACATGTTGTGTAAAGTGCTAAGCGTTTGTTTTACAAACATCCATTTGATTTGAAAAACTACATACATATTACATATTACATGACACTTATTGGTAAGCAGTTACCATAACCAAACTACGACCTTGAAGAGAACAATCAAGCGGCGATCCGCTTTGTCATGAACTTGCACTCTTGACTTGATAAAAGTCAACTCATCCAACATTTTGATGATATCATTGTTTGAAACCTCAATAACTTCATCAGGGGGAAATCTTTCTCGTCTTCATTAAATGTTTCTTTTCCTCATGTTCCTTGTAAAACAAATCTTTGTAATACTCGGTTGGTAGTTCGGGTCTAGGAACCCATGAAGTTACATTTGGTCTTTTGTCCTAAAATAAAAATTTGTTAAATTCAACACTAACAAGTAAAATAAGTATAATGCATAATAATATTACATAAATTGGACGGGCCTTGAATCTTCTACCGGGATGAGTCCGGGTCCAAGGTTTGTACTTCCACCGGTAATGGTTTTGGACATTCGCGGTGTGTAGCATTGATGATGTAGTATTCAATGGCTTTCTATTGGATCGGAGGTAGAGGCGGAGGAGGAGCCATCGTTTTATTTACCATGAGTAAACTCGGCGCTTTTAGTAGAGTCACATCAAATTTAGCGAAATATACTTTGTGAATGGCGGGGTAATGAATATTGGAGGAAAATTTTAGCGAATTTTATATTGAAGCGACTAAGGTCTATTTTCAATTTTATTTTGGTTCCACTTATTGTTTTACAACCCGAGCAGTCAACACAAATCCGGAAAAATGGCTTGGCTAATCCCAAAATTCAAACTTTATTTGGATTTTGAGACATCAATCGTGGAGTTTACTTCGGTTAACATCACCTACCTCGGTGATTACCTATCTCACTAACAAATATCAGTTAAAGATAAGATCATCGGTTTATACTACATGTCGATTTAACCAAAATTCATGTGAGTGGCGATGATGATTTCTTTCTTATTCATGAAATATCTTTGTGCGAACTTGATCAGGCTATACATCAAACTTATGAAATCTTGGAGGCCTACCTTTACAAGACTCTTGATATTGATCTTAATGTTCCTTTGTTGCCTCAAATCTTATTTTGAAACACCAAAGTTGAAGATCATAATAAGGAGGTGCGGTGCAACGTTAATGTAGATGTGCATCTAGTTGGCGAAAACCATTTCTAAATATCACAGTCCGCCGTGTGATCCCATAATTAAAAAATAAGTAACCATAAACACCGGTAGTATCTAAATTAAGGTGGGTAGTCGGTTTGATGATAAGCAAGGATGCATTTACAATAGGAATAAATTGGTTGATATGTTTGAGTATAAAGTTACTAACTCATGTAAGAAAAGGTGTGATGCTTGTTTTGTAGAAGGTTATGCTGGTACATTAGCATACGAAAAAGTGTTGTTAGGCGATACTTCTATGTTACTTCCATTAACGTCATACATGTTCGAACAAAATTTATCCTAATCATCGAATCTACCCAAAATTAGTGGGTCACATACTAATTGATAAATTGAGAATTACAAGCGGGTATATCTGGTGCGGACATAAAAAGATTTTAATGTTGATTGGAAAGTAGACATTTCTTACTACTGAGCTTGGGGTGGGAAAAACATTGCACAGTTTGTTGAGCAGTTGTCCTAGGGAGTCTTTTGGCGGTTGTCGTATTCTGCTATAATTTAAGTTGCAAAATGAGGGGCGATACACGCATTGAGGATAGACGGATCGGTTTAAGATGGTATTCATTGGTTTCGGTGTTCTTGTAAGTTTTCCATATATGCTATTATCTTTTATTTGTGATTAATACCTTTATTATTATCAAAATTTTATTAATTAAGCAATCTTTTTTTACGATTGATTTAAAATAGATTCGCGACTTCTTACGTTTTATCGACCATTGCTAATCATTGATGCGCACATCTTAAAGGAAATACCTTGATACGAATCGGTTGTTGTTGGGATGGGCCAACGGATTATACCTATTACAAGCTGGTGTATCTCGGTGAGACCAATGAATCATGGACATGGTTTTGAGCAAACTTAAAGAATGCATTGGTGAAGTAAAAGATTTGGCCATCTACGTGGACATCCGGCTGTGCATGCATGTAGTACCGTTTTCCAGCGCGTTTCATGGTTTTGTTGTCGGCATTTAATGATGGTACGCTTTGAAAACTAGAAAGTGGAAGGCTATATATTGGAGGACATGCAAAGCTTACAGGAGCGAGGTTTGATGCTTCAATTTGATTGATCATTAAAACTGATGTATAAAAACTAAAAGATGAAATTTGGATTTGATGATGGTGCGGGTACAATTATTTGACCTCAAATAGTCTTTGAATCGATAAATCTGTAACCAAAGATGTTAGGAAGGTTCCATAACCCGACTAATGGGTACTACCGAAAACTACAAAAATGGTATTTTGAGCGTCGAGCAAAATACAAAGGTAACTTTCAAATCTATTATAATAAAACATATGTCGGCGCGAAAATGTATTATTATTTTTTATTCGGATGCTCAGCGGATGAACTTAGCGAATGGGCAAATGCAAGTAAACAACGGAATGGCAAAAGTGCTAATTGGAATTATTGGAATTGAGATGCCAGATTTACCAAATTCTTGATCAAAACATGTGTTATGTTGACTTTGACAATGAGGCTTGCACCGCAATGGCGACTATCGGTCTACCTTGTGGTCATGTTTGTCTTTGTGTCTAGAGTTGAAGGGATGGTGGCTAGCGGTTAGGCGATGTATTGGTTTAAAGCGTCACTAAAAATACATACTGAAGCAAGGGTTTATCTCTAAAAGATGTATCCTTGTGGCGTACTCACGATGACTAAGTAAAACCTCTGCTATGGATAGCGACGACAACTGGAAGACCGAAAAAACACGTATCCGATCACGGGGAAGAGCGAGAAAACATGGCGGTGTGGAAAGGCGGGACACACAGAAAGTCATGTCTTGAACCATTGATGACAAGCAGTGATGTGTTTCTATATTTTATTTCAAGGGATATAATTTTAATGTAATTACTCATATGGTTGTTTGAACTAATGTCACATGTCGAGAAACATAAAAGAAAGTCACAATCGTGCCCTGACCAAGAAGCGGTGGAACAAGAGCGACATGGAGGACGGAGGGGCGTGTGAGGTTGAAGAGGAGAAGCAAGTGCTCAATCAAACAATGATTTAGTATGCAAATGTGAATCATCTACTCCACGACATCGTTCCTAACATTCGGTCACAACACATGGCGAAAATGTTGTTCATTTAGACGTTATAGTTACTCAATTTGAACTTTAACACAATGGAAGCACAACTTGGGTCATCTAAATTTTCAATGTTTGTTACTTGAATAATAATATCTGAGGAATGGGTTGCTTTTATTGTTTTATATTACGTTGTGAGAATGTTATACAATCATTGTTGAATCAATTTGGACATTTTGGTTCTTTTCTATAAAAACATATTGTTCATTCATTCATTGAAGCAGTTTGACTTACCTCTTACAGTACAATCAACATCAAATCCACTACAAGAAAAGCGACTATACATATTGTTCATTCATTCATTTCATCTATTCCAACATGTAGCAGACATTGGATATGCATGATATTTCATCTTTCACTAGAAATGGATATGGCGAGCCAAACCATATAAGCGGATTTGATGTGTCTTTACTGTAGCCGTTGCTATCTCAAGAGATAATATGAGACTTGTTAACAAGCGTTTGATGGACCAAGGTTTCAACACCTTGTGGTCAATATTGGCATTCTAAACCCTTGGCTGCGAGTTTAAAGGCATGACTCGGGGGCATATGCCTCGGAAAGGATTTATGCAAACTCGCATATTTTTGTGTATTATTTTGTTTACCAACACTAACTAATAATTCTTTAGTTTGTTTGTCTTTTGTTGTTCTTGTGTGTTTTGTTATACATTTTGCGGTTATGCGGATTGCATTTTGTCTTCCTTATGCGATTGGGTTTGTCTATCCATGATCAAGATCAAATTCATCAAGTGTGGTTCATTGGTATATGGTCAAGATAGCAAACAATTTGATTCCAAAGTTATAATCTTGAAGAAAAGAAATTGAAGTCAAATTGTTCTTTCATTCATTCAAAGCAGTTCTGACTACGACTTACAAAAGTCACCTACAAATGCATCTTCAAGATACAAGCTATACACTTACGCTAATCCTAATATAGTACATATCATCTATTCCAACATCTAAGTGAATGTTGGATATGCATTAGATCTTTGGATATGCGTTAATGGGTCTTGCATACCCATTCAAAATCTCGATGGTGGATATGCATGACCATCTGACGAATGCTAAGGACCAAAATGGAGGATGGATTGATCTGACGTTGATGATGGCGATGACCGCATGATGATGGAGAAAAATAAAGTCTCTGTGCTTCATCTATGTATTTCAACAAAATGCAATCCATCCACCCTCCTAAGCCCTATTATCGATGTGTTTGATGCAAAAGATGGTGCGGTGAGACCAGAACCACCTCTCTATCTTTGGGGGTGGTTCACAGCACGAGGCCTTTGTTGAGACCGAGGTCTTTGGGTTGGGAGTATGATGTTCCTCTCCAGGAGTCATCGAATCATCGTGATTCACTTGGATTCACTACACTGTCTTACGAAAAAGGGAGAAAGGTGATTTATTTGGTGGTGGATAAGGTTGAGAAAATAATGTAGCCATGGGTTTGAATCACTTGATGATGATGAAGGATGATGAAGATGATGTTGTCGGATCTATGATCTCGGGTTTGGTATTCATGATACAATTTGGTTAATTGGGGTTTGTTTTTGAATCTAGGGTTTGTGGTAAACATTTGGGGATCTTTGATGAAGATAAGTATACATTGGGATCATTTTATAGGCGAATTGAGAGGTTCAATGAAAATTAATGCGGTGGGTGGCACGGTAATTCTGAAACTTACTGAAGATATTCTTATCTTGGATGGTTTCTTTGAAGTATATAATTGATTGACCATGTTTATCTTTGGCGTTATTTTGGGGTTGGTCAAGTTGAAATACCGTCAACGACAGTCGACCAACAGTCCATTTTCTTTGACTATAATTTGGGCAAAACTTTCTCTCACCATCCTCTCTTGAACAAACCCTCTCATCTGCATCCAAACACTCGCCATTCTGAAACATAACCTAAAAACTCATATCCTCATGGCTCTTGAATTTAAAAATGATCAACAAGGTTGCATTTCTAGGAAAAGGTAAGGGATATGAATTATCTGAACCAATGGTGGAATTCTTGAATAGGTCCAACATTTGTTATGCTCTTACATTCTCAAGATGAGATATATGAATCCTTGGTTACTCGGTTTTGGGAATCTGTTGTCTGAGAGGAATGAGGAGAGATTAGAGGCGTGATTGATGGAACAAAGCACATAGTGATGAGAGGACCTAATAAGGAGGAAGCTTCGCTTGGAAGATCTTGATGGAGAATTTCACTCTAATCGGGAAGGCGTGCTTCTTGGGCTAAGGGCATTGGCTGCTCGGTACAGGACGATATGTGGTGAAGAAGGAACTTTGCAGTGGAGGTTCATGGTTCACGCTTACTTCAATGCATAAGCAACAAGTCGGGAGCATGGGACGATTCTCTTCACAACTAGGATGTGGTATTGTTTGTCTTTCCCAGGGTAACTTACAATTTTTCTAAGTATATTTTTGAAAACATGGTTGAAAATCTTCAAGGAAAAAGACTAAGTTTTTAATGTACCCAAGGTTTACGCAAATGATTTTAGACACCACTACCATTGATCCTTTTATCCATGGGTGCTTTGTTGCTAAATTATTTGCAACCATGAGAACTCACTTTCGGGGAACATCATCCTTGCTTGCGGCCATGTTGCCCCAATGAAATTTGCAATAATAGGAGAATGTGGCTAATAATCCTCCTTCTTCACTGTTGCTCGATGGTAATCCGTTAGTTAACATTGATGAGGGCCTCATCAGCTTGTTGAAACAACTCATGTTGCTCGGACCGCCACCTTGTCCGGTCCAACCGCTAGTTACGATGGTGCGATCTTAGCGGACTACGCGCCAAGAATCTGTTGGGATCCTCTCGATGAAGATCTTCCTCACTTTGAGCATGATCATGATTCTCTTGAAAGGTCAATGAAGCTCCCTTACCACGAGCAATCTGTGGGGTGGAGCTAAGGACCTATTACAATCTCATCATTTATGCTCTTGTCAGGGTATGCTCTTGGGGTGACTAGTGCGAAAAAGGAGCTGCGAGACCAAGTCTTTTCTTGGTAGTAAGATTAAATCTTGCGAGAATCAAGTAAAGGAATTAAAGGAAAAACTCAAAGGGGCTCAAAAGGAAGCTTGTGGTTTCTTGATGAAGAACAAAAGTACCTCGGTTTGGGTCTCTTGATATGTTGGTGATGTGTCTCTTAATGATCCTTCATCGATGATTCTTCCCTCGAAAAGAAGGAACACATTCTCTACAAAGAAGAAAGAGATCTTATTTAAGTAAGGTTTCTTGAAACTTCAAAGAACACAGGTGTTGACAAACTGCATCTTGATGTGCAAATTGAAGATGTATCTTCATATCATGGTCAATCTTCATCTATTCGAACCAGAGCCTTCACCTTGGAGATCTTCCGGTTGATAATGCATCAGCGTGTTTCTCTCGAGTTGACACGGGTATTGCTCTTGAGGTTCATCGTTGATATAACTAAAGATGAGTGTGCTAAGCGACGATGATAAAGGAAAGATGTAATAGCGAAGATGAGCTTGGTCGGACACGTAAGTGAGGAGGAACTAGGACAAGCAAGTAGATTGGTGAGCTTGAGAGAAAGAAAAGTGAAATTGGCTCAACAACTTGAGACGGAGGACTTTCATCTTTACTCACAGAAAAGAAGAAGCGGATGAAATCGTGTTCGGATGCTGCTGAATCTTGGGATACTCTAGCGAGCAAGTTATTTCAAGACCTTCTCTTGCTCAAGTATACTAGGTGGAGATTTCAACGATGAAAGTTATGTGGATCAAATGATGGCTCGGGAAGACAAAGGAAGCAAGGCCTCAGCGAGGAGGTCAAGCTCGGAAGAACAAGAAAACTCCTACTAAAGCGGAAATGAGAATGGTGGTGAAAAATCAATGCTCGATGTACAACTGCGGCAACAATGAAACAAGTCAAGGCTTTTCTGATCATGTCTGTTTCGCAAATATAAAGAGATCATGAGGACAAATCATCATCTTCAACACATTCTACCTTGATTCTTTGAGAATGAAGTTGCTCGAAAGCCAAGACTCGTCGATGATGCTCACCAGGTGACTTCTCGATCATTTCTACTAAAGCATCTGCTTTGCTTCTCTCTTGACAAGGGTCCATCTGTGAACCATCTACCAATTCTTGAAGCACGATATATCACAGCATCACATGGCAGCCCGTTGACCTTTGCGAAGCTTCTAAGTCAAGGAAGGCGATCTCGCGAAATAAAAGCAGAAAGGCGGTAAAGATGCTTCACGGGATGAATGCCTCGTGAAGGTGGTCCTAACTCTCCTCTGCCTCTTCAAGTCTTACCACAAATGTTCAAACTAAAATGCTCCCTACAGGAAATCCATAAGCTTTGGTAGGAGGAAGAGAGAATGGCTAAAGATCTCCACTTGGATCTTGGCGATAACTCAACTTTCATTCTGGAGGTTCTGCTGATTTTCACGAGGAGATCAAAATGTGTTGGTCGATTGGAATCGAAGGATGATCGGATGAATGTCATTCATCGAAAGGACTCCAACAATGGAATTACTTTACGGAGATTCTACACTTGATAGGCAGGCGGACTTACTTACTGTACACTCGTGTTACCACCATTCTTGCAACAAGGAACCACAAGGTTCTAAGATGTTCTTAGGAGATCTTCAAGTCTGTTAAACTCTCATTCTGATAGTAAAGCGCATTCCATTTGGGAGAACTCGCATCGGTGGAAGGTTGCGTCACGGAGATTCTATCCTCTCCTCGTGTGCATGTGCTTGAGACTAAGGGTGGAATCACTTCAGTATGCTTCTTTGAAAGAAAGTATCCATTGCCCGAGACTTATGGAGCGAATGCTTGAGTCGGTGGAATTCCTCCGGATCCGATTAGGCGATGAAAGCATATCTTCAACATTGGTGGGTTTGATCAAGGTGAACTTCTTGACAATAGGCATCCTCATCCTTATCATGGTACTTGGTACTCTTTTCTACCTTGTTTTGTTACATTTAGTTTGTGTTATTTGTGTTGTTGTCAATCTGCACTACCTTGTTTTGTTACATTTAGTTTGTGTTATTTGTGTTGTTGTCAATTTCATGTTATTTTTCAATTACTAACATTTATGAGGTTTGTTTGTTGTACCATTCGATGGTTTTAACTCACAGATATACCTTGTGTATGTCAAAGAGTTAGCTAGTACAAAGGTGACTTTGGTAAAACAACAAATCTGTTGATAAACGTAATGGTTTGCTCAAAATTATAGGGTCTGACCACATTTGCTTAGCTTTGAGGTTGCATGGTCATCAATTCCCATGGTCTATTCCTTTTGGAATCAAGAATTGGCTAGCCATGAATATGGAATGTGGTAAAGGCAGCGAATCTATTTGGTTCTCGATTCACCATACCAGAATTGACTAGTCACGAGCAAGCGGCTACGGTAAAGACAAATCGAATCTGTTTATATAGTTCTTGGTTTGCCAATAAATCGAGATGGTTATCAATGTACCATAGTTTTGAACTCAAACATATGGCTACTCCGATAGTGATGGCTATTGGTAAGAGACAGAAGTAAATGGGTGGAAAAATTTGTGGGCGAGATCTCGTAAATGGGTGGACAAATTTTTCAAGCATGATTGGTGGACACATGTAAATTTCCACCTTACCGTTGTGAGATGCGGTATTTGTAAATTTTTCAGGCTCTTAATTGAGAGTCACAAAAGCATGACTGGTGGACAAATTTAGAGAGAAAAGTACTTGATATGGCAAATTCTAGGATCACATCTGCTTGGTTGCCACTGGTGGCGGAACTTGACCGTTTATTTTGGGGGGGGGGCCGAAATTATTTTGGGGTGGCCGAATCAGAGATTTGTTTGTAACCTCAACTAAATTACCCCTAAAACCTATAACATTTACACTAGGTGACGTAAATTTGGGAGGGGGGGGGGCCGGGACGCTCCCCTGCCCTCATAAAGGTCCGTCATTGGTTGCCACCTACAACTCTTTCTTATACTCCCGAAGGTTATTCTTTTAGTCATTGAGAATATAAAAAACATCAAAATTCTAAAGGGGAGAGATTATTCTTTTCAAAGTCTTTTGGACCATGGAATTATTGAGATCATTGGGACCGAATAGGAAGAAGATTGCTACAAAGCATGCGGAGTAAAGTACCTCTTTCACGACAAGCATCTTGAAAAAACTTCACCTCTTTACACACATTGTGAACTTGATGGTTCATTCTTTTAAGTTTAAGCTATGGAATAATCCCTTTTGCAAATCACGACCATGCAAAACGTTTCCTCTTCCAAGCTCATACACACTCTCAACAAGCCATTGGATATTCAACTACAAATCCAAACAATAGAGTCGATACCATTGCTCACAATCTATTGCAAACAGCTCTCGGGTTCTCTAAGAATCTAGTTTAGCTTTATTCTTTAGAGGATTGTGTTGATTTGCAGAGCCTGGTCATTTGAATATTGTTGTGACCTTAAGAAGTTCTTTTAAAAAGACCTAATTATTTTTTAATAAACTGATGCTTGACAAGTATGTCAACAATGAAATAACGTGCAGGCCAATCCAAAACGAACTAGGACTCTGCTACAAGCCGTAGGTTTTGTATATGTCATTGCTTCAAACTACTGAATTGACAGATACAACACTACAGAGCATGAATAATTATTTATTCATTAGAAACCATGTATGTACGAATATGATTCAGTAATTGACGATTATAATTTCAACTTTTTAGTTTATGAAAAATAAGTGTTCTTGGTCCATGTGGCTCGAGTCGTACCGTTTGAACATATGCAAATATTTTCGGGTTTTTGACCCGTTAGTCCGTTACCCAACCTGTGGTTTTTCCTATTAACAAACTGTAATGTTTGTATATTTAGAGTAGCAAACATGACGTTGGTTTGAGGACAATGGAACAAATCAATGTGAAAGTTTTCTATCATGCTTGGAGGGGTACATGCGTCACGAAGTATGCACCGAGCCATAGGCCACCACTGAAAGCCAAAAGAGCACGTAGATTGTTTCGTGGTCCGATTATCCTCCGAATGTGGATAACGGCAAGGAAAATCCACGTCTATATGCTTTCATTTTCGTTCCTCCTACCAACTATTCGCTCAAGCTACTTTGCTCTTTTTTTACTCATGCTTTTCTGGTTATGCTCATTTGTCTGGTTGATCATATTTGATGTTTTTATAAGCAGATATCAGGTCCTATTTATTTCTTTGTAAACCAATGGCAAATTTTGGTGGTGTACGATGAACAGTAAAGGTTACTCACCCAGACACTCATGAGGAGTTGCGGTTAAACAAACGAGCAAATGGGTTTGTAAATGGTGGAGCCCTCAAGGACAACCCCAGTCTCACGTGGTTCCACCATTATCCTAACCTCATCAAATGAACTATTATCCAAATTCTTACAATGTCAATTCCCATTATTTCCAGCAACCTGGTTCCAACCTATTGACCAGACAACTCCTGGTTCTCAAGGACCAAGGTTTTATAATCAGGTTTGATTTTGTTTAATATGAGTTTCATTAGTTTTTGTAAATGTCAATCAGTGATAAAGTGTTTACATATATGATGTGATCTTGGTATCAGCAGGCATCTAAACAGGTGATGGTTAAACATAAGATTAGGCCACAAGGAGAAAAGGTTGGTAGGTCGTTACCAGCCGTGGTAAAAAGCGAGATTCCTAAAAGTCAAAAGACAAGAGAAGATACTTCCACTTTCCCTCAAAAAGATTTGGAGACGATTGCTGGAATATCCACTCCTGCTATCGTTAAAGAATCCACGTCACTTGTGGGCAGTGAGGCTGAAGCTGCAACAAAAGCAACTCTCAGGTCTAGATCTTTCAAAAAGGAGCAAAAGCATCCTGCCGAAATGGCCCCACCTATTTCTATAGATAAGGTATTTATATATTCTTAGAGTTTTATGAGGAGCAAAATTTGACGTTTTATATATATGTACACTCCAAAGGAATAATAGTGGATGATGTTTGTGATCCTGGGATCTGCAAATATCAACCAACGGTCATTAGAAGGTTTGAGAGATACTAAAATTGCGATGGGTGCATATCATAGGCTCACAAATGTTCAAGCCCACGGGGGCAGGTAAAATTTCTTCATGTTCAGAAATAAAATCAGTGTGGTATCCTTGGGGTGACTTATGAATTGATCTTTTGCAGATAAAGGGGTATAGGATGTCCCTTTGGGCTGAGCATATTAGTGGACTTGAGAGCAGTTTCGAGAGACCAAAGAGCCTTGATTGCGTGAGGGTCAGGTGGTTGAGTGAATCAAACTAGAATCAATATGCAGTTGTTGAAGTAATCGATATGAAGGCACATAGTCTGTAGTTTTAACTATTAGTTAAACTTCCTTTGATGCACTTATTTATTTTTGAGCTTATTGTGATTTATTTCACTATCACAGGGTATGCAGAAGTTAAAAGAAAAAATCATGTGTTATGGTGTCAGCAGTGACGTGGGACAGAGTTCACTCTACTACCTTTTTGTTAGCGGAGATGAACCAAAACTCAGCAACCATTAATAATACAAAATTCGTCTATCACCAATGAATACATCAAAGTCACTTTAAAACCTAAAAATTACTTTTTAGTATATATTTGTTCAACTAAATCCTAAAAATAAAATCCACAAATCAAAGTACTTACCGGCCTGATTTTAGCCGTTTTACGGATTATGGTAACATTAATTATAGATCTTAATCGTTTCATTTAACTTTTAATTACTTTTTAGTATATATTTGTTCTAATAAATCCTAAAATAAAAACCACAAGTCATACACGTCCATCGAACGGGTTTGCCACTAGTATATATATATATATATATATATATATATATATATATATATATATATATATATATATATATATATATATATATATATATATATATATATATATATATATATATATATATATATATATATATATATATATATATATATATATATATATATATTATTTATTAAAAATTATTAAACTCTTTTATACTATAAATATAACATTTTAAGCTTGATTTTTCCTAAAAATCTATATAAATAAATGAATAAATGATTAAATTTATGTAATTTGGGTTATTCGGTTCGATTTTCGGTTAAGGGGGTTCGGTTGTCTGTTCGATTTAATCAATGTAAATTCGGTTCGGTTCGATTCGATTTGGTTCTCGGTTATACCCAGAAAAAAAATTAACGGAACTAACTGAACCGAACAAACCGATAAACCGAACCGATGAACACCACTAGTTTTAGTTTGACAAGACATTATACATTCGTTTGGTTTATTCTTTTGAATAAAAGAATGGGACTTGAATGATAGAAGTGATAGTACGCCACTTACTTTGATTTCAAGTGAGATTGATTATATTTGTGGGTCATGTCTAATTTTCAGTCTCTATATGTGAACCTTTTTAATTTTTCTTATACTTCCATTTTTACTAATGTATTTTATTATTTATATAATATATTTTATTTAAAATTTATTATAAATATATCTATATAAATGTATTTTCTTCCTCCTAAACTAATTTGAAATCCAAATCCTAAACCAAATCCAAATTAAAATCCAAATTCAACCTCACTTATAAACCAAACGGGCCGTAAGATAGATGGAGTAATAAATAGTTAAATACCCATAAATTACTTAAGACTACTAAATTACTTAAATACTCTTAATATATAATATATAATGAACTATCATGTAAAATCTATAAAATATATTAAGGGGATAGGTTGACTACAATTTTTGTAGTCAATTGGCTACAATCCTCCACAAAAATACACAAAAAATAAATCAGGGACTCACAAAAAAAAAATCATAGACCCACAAAAATAAACAGAGGCCCACAGTTTTTAGCCCAAATTTGTAGCCCAAAATTTGAATTTGATACATTTTTAATTAATTTACCATTAATATACTTCAACTCAAACTAATTCATCAAATAACTTCGTAAAAATATACAGTAAATAACTTTATAAAAAGCTCAAGCCCCTGCCTAGCCACCACCCATTGCGCCAAACATACCCATCGTTCTTGTAGAATTTCGAAGGGAAGGGACCGGCTCCTAATTTGAGTGGGTGTAAGTTTTTTATCAGCTGTTAAAGTTTAGTTTCCATTCTTATCATTATACTTGATGCCAAACATACCCATATTTGTTGTTGGGCCCTTGCCTTAAAACTAAATTTAGAGTTACCAAACACCCACAACAACAAAAATACTTCCTAACACTTTTTCTTGTAGAATTTAGAAGGGAAGGGACTGGCTCCTAATTTGAGTGGGTGTAAGTTTCTTACCAGCTTTTAAAGTTTAGTTTCCATTCTTATCATTATACCTAATGCCAAACATACCCATATTTTTTGTTGGGCAATTTCCTTAAAACTAAATACAGAGTTACCAAACACCACAACAACAAAAGTACTCACTAACACTTTTTCTTGTATGATTTAGAAAGGAAGGGACCGGCTCCTAATTTGAGTGGGTGTAAGTTTCTTACCAGCTTTTAAAGTTTAGTTTTCATTCTTATCATTATACTTGATGCCAAACGTACCCATATTTGTTGTTGGGCACTTGCCTTAAAACTAAATTCAGTGTTACCAAACACCCACAATAACGAAAGTACTCCCTAACACTTTTTCTTGTAGAATTTAGAAGGGAAGGGACTGGCTCCTATTTTGAGTGGGTGTAAGTTTCTTACTAGCTTTTAAAGTTTAGTTTCCATTCTTATCATTGTATTTGATGCCAAACATACCCATATTTGTTATTGGGCACTTGCCTTAGAACTAAATTCAAAGTTACCAAACACCCACAACAACAAAAGTACTCCCTAACATTCTTTCTTGTAGTATTTAAAAGGGAATGGACCGGCTTCTAATTTGAGTGGGTTTAAGTTTCTTACCAGTTTTTAAAGTTTTTTTTCTATTCTTATCATTATACCTGATGCCAAATATACCTAATTTTGTTGTTGGGCACTTGCCTTAAAACAAAATTCAGAGTTACCAAACACCCACAACAACAAATGTTCTCCTTAACACTTTTTCTTGTAGAATTTAGAAGGGAAAGGACCGGCTCCTAATTTGAGAGGGTGTAAGTTTCTTACCAGCTTTTAAAGTTTAGTTTCCATTCTTATCATTATACCTGATGCCAAACATACCCATATTTGTTGTTGGGCACTTGTCTTAAAACTAAATACATAGTTACCAAACACCCAGAACAACAAAAGTATTCCATAACACTTTTTCTTGTAGAATTTAGAAGGGAAGGGACCGACTCCTAATTTGAGTGGGTGTAAGTTTCTCACTAGCATTTAAAGTTTAGTTTCCATTCTTATCATTATACCTGATGCCATAATACCCATATTTGTTGTTGGGCACTTGCCTTAAAACTAAATTCAGAGTTACCAAACACCCACAACAACAAAAGTACTCCATAACACTTTTTCTTGTAGAATTTAGAAGGGAAGGTACCGGCTCCTAATTTGAGTGGGTGTAAGTTTCTTACCAGCTTTTAAAGTATAGTTTCCATTCTTATCATTATACCTGATGCCAAACATACCCATATTTGTTGTTGGGAACTTGCCTTAAAACTAAATTCAGAGTTACCAAACACCCACAACAACAAAAGTACTCACTAACACTTTTTCTTGTAGAATTTAGAAGGGAATAGACCGGATCCTAATTTGAGTTGGTGTAAGTTTCTTACCAATTTTTAAAGTTTAGTTTCTATTCTTATCATTATACCTGATGCCAAACATACCCAATTTTGTTGTTGGGCACTTGCCTTAAAACTAAATTCAGAGTTACCAAACACCCACAACAACAAAAGTACTCCCTAACACTCTTTCTTGTAGAATTTAGAAGGGAATGGTCCGGCTTCTAATTTGAGTGGGTTTAAGTTTGTTAGGTTCCTAAATATGCAACACAAGTAACAATAGAAGAAATAGAGAAGAGAAGAGAGGCGGATGAACAATAATCAAACACACACACATGTTAGACTTGACCAGTTATGCGTAAGGTATGTGTGAAAGAAATAAGTTGAACAACCAACCCTCAAGTGAGGGTTTACATGAGGTATTTATAGGAGGGAAGCTAGGGCAACACTCCTAGTTCCCACCCTTTTCCTTATTGGGCTAGGCCTAGGCTTATGGGCCTTCTACATAAGCCTAAGGCTAATTACTAACATAAAGGCCATATTAAGCTAACTATTACACATTAATTACTAACACTTGAATTAAGGTTTAGGAGTGATTCCAAAATCTCCCTCAGTGTTGGTGATGAATCTGATTTGTGAAAGTGCTGATGTAATAGTAGCTGGCGTCTTTCGACATTCTTCTTTCTTGTGAGAAGAATTGCCTTGATTCGAACAATCTCCCGGTGTAGAGAAATTGTTTTCTTTAATGATTTCGCTTTGGCGTCATCATAATCTTTGTTCTTTGATCATTGTTCTTTGTGATGGTAGTGATAGTATGTTGTTGTTATGCGCATCAAGTGCGCCTCAGTCCGCTTCATCGCTCTAGTGTCTCCACGTCATTCTTCAACATGCTCACACGCTCTTTAACATTGTATTTAAGTCCTGATGAAGTTCTTTAAGTCTTTAAACTTTGTAGATTATTTGATTTGACGAGAATCATTCGACTTTTGTGTTGCCTTCGAGAGAACTTTCATTAGTGATGATATTGCACGAGCATGTGAAGAATCTGCATCGATCGGATCCGATCCGGCGGTGAAAACACAACTCTAATTCTCACAAAGGCCGTTCTGAACCGAGTCCCAAGTGAGATAACGCGATGTCACCGAAGTACATCTACGGTTCAGAATGAGTCACGCGAGGTACACAAGCATCACCTCATGATTGTAGACCGTTTGAGACACACTAAGCGTAATCCACGGGAGTTACCGAGTGACTCACGTCGGTGTTTGATGTTGACCCGGCGGAGTTTCCATTCAATCACCGAGGATCACAATGTGAACCTCTCATAAATGTTCTCGACAGTTGCTAAGATCCGTGAAGGACTCGATAACGTACTCATCGATGTTTTTATTGTTGAATACCAAGTGATGAAATGTCAAGTGTACCTAAGAGATCTTTTGATGAATCTCGTGGCTCTAGACTCAATAGTGCGTTTTGGTTTTCCTGACGGAGACTAGGAGAGGGTCTCCTTCTTCAATACCAGCAATCTCTAAGAGAAAGTCGATAGTTTACGTGGGGTTCCTGTGAGAATGAAACAAGCTCGTTGAGAGAAACTTGAGTGGCTAAGAAGGTTTAGTGCATGCGCCTTGGGTCCATGACAACTTTTAATCTTCAATACCGGCATTATCAAGTGACAACTAGTAGCATATGAATTGAACCCGTGTCTGCCCTAAGTTGAATAATTTGGAAGGCTATTTCTTTTCACCCTTTTCTTTGCATTTCTTTTTTATTATTCAACTCCTTCTTTCTCCGATTCTCAATTTCTCCTTTTTATAATCATACCTAAGGACTTCTAATTCTAACTATTTGTAGTGTCCTTGGGTAGATCCCTCCAGCTCTGGCGGATCATAGGACGGTTATTCCTAACCTTAATCACCTTATAACTCCATTGCCATAAAACCATTTTCAAGAAAATCTTTCATATTGTTTGTGAATAAAAAACATTTTGAACCACTTTGAGTGTTTTATCTTTTAGCATAAATACTCCCCCTCCACACGTGCTTAAGTGTCAGAAATCTGCACGGTGAGAGAAAAGCACTTTTGAATTGATTGACTCAAGATAGGGGTCCCCGCGAGACACGGTTACGTTGAATAGTTAAAGTTACATTGTCGCTTTTAGGTGACAACTAGCTCTAATAACTATCTTGAAGGTGTGGAAAAACCTCGAAAGGTTGTCAAACCCATCAAAGATCATGTCTATAAAGAGTTTCTCGAATGGTACATTCTACTCGGACTAGTCCTTTGCGAGACACGTTTACATCACTAGCGAACTAGCTTGAAATTATTACCGTCGGGACAAGTCTTTTCAAGTTACTATGTTAAGATCTAAATCAATTCGTTAGTTAAGTCGTAGCACAAAGATTCACTTGCGTTACACAACATATTTCTTATCACATAAATTTTCTCCCCCTCAAAAATGGCATATAAGTGTTATTTTTGAAGAAATGTTGAGAATAAATATGACCATTTTGAGTTTTGTGAGAAGATGACCACTGTGAACAATTTGTGAACAAAGTTTTAAAGTCAAATACTCCCCCTCAACAAGTGATATAAACGGTTGAGGTTTTGAAAATCACAAGGGGAAATACTTGTTCTTTTGAGCAAAACCTTGAAAAGAGAAAGGTTTGATAGGTTTTACTCAAAAGTAAGAAGGTTTCGCTCCTTTTATAGGATTGTGGCACTGAAGTGTACCACAGGGTCTTTTATTTACAAGAGCGGGTTGTACACTGTAATGTGTGCACAAGCCATAGACATATAAACCACATCCAAAATATTATGAAATAGAAGCGGTTCAAGGGTGCAGAAGTCCATCAATGTTTCGGGGAATACGAGCGGGCGTTGATAGCCGGCGAGAGCAATCTGGGACAACCACCTACAAAGCTTTCCGGTTCAAATGATCCTTCGATACAACCTTTCATCAATCATGGTGATGATCCTCTTCACATCCGTCTTTCTTTAGAATTCCATCGCTTTTAGACCCAATTCCTTCATGAATATCCTTCAACCTATAAGCTAATCCGTCCCTAACCTTCTTCAATGTGTGATCCCCAAACTTGTGAAGATCTCTCACACGCCATCAGCGTTGCGTAGTGTTTCACTAAGGTAAACCACTCCGAATGGTTGGTTGATGAGTGTGTTGTGAAAGTGGTTAATGTCGGGAAGATCTAGGCGAGGTGGAGTGAAATTGACATGAGTCGATATGATTCAAGCGCAAGTGGAGATCTTCTACACGTTCTTTAATGACTATCGTCGATGAAGATCAACAAGGACTTGATGAATTCATGTTGTACTTGATTGAAAATTGTCTCATGCGACCACATACTTTGGCAAGGTACATGTCTTCAATGTCGTTGAGAGACAAATTTTCAAAGTCCACTTGAGAGAATGCATAATCTCTTTCGTCTTGCCTTTTGACCACAATATTCTTGAGAAAAGCGTAGTCCCATTTGAGCGAAGGTCAACATGTTTGATGGCAACGATATTCTTAATCTTGAACACTTCATGTTGAGACTTCGAACACAGCGACAGTAGTAGATTCTTGATAAGGTTTTAAAGGTACCATTTTGAGGTCGTTTTAGTCCTTATTTGATCACTTTGTATCCGTTATTGCTTAATATCGTTCCTTTTCACTTTTAGGTCTCTTGAAGGCAAAATCTTTGGAATGGCACTTATTTGGACGAAAAGCGCGAATATATGAAGAAAATGGCCAAAGTCAAAATCGAGACACTCACAATGCTTAAAATAGAAGGCGGCGTCGGGTGCTAGTGCGGCGCCGTCCGAATATTTTATGATTCGAGAACCCAAAACTTCGTATTTTCAAGTGAAGACGTCCAGGTTGTAAAAGTAGGCCGTCGCTACTCGGGCGGCCTAGATGCAATCAGGCGACATCGAAAGAAGAAGGACGCGTCACGGACATAAGGTGGCCCGTCGATATATAATCTTATATATAGAATCCGAATTTTTCGGTTTTAGGGAGAGTCTTTTGGGTGAAAACCTAAAGCGAACCTAAGGTGTCTTGTACGGTATTTTATGGTTTTAAACCCTATCTTACATCAAGATAAGTATTTACTTCATTAATTCAATTATGTCTTTGATTATTTGTGTGTATGCTTGCATGTTCTCCATGTCCAGCTAATATATTTGTGTGTTTGCTTAGGAAGTATGAAACTTAATTATTGAATATTGATTGATTGTTTCTTATCTTAGTTGATTAATGATCTAGTAATGCGATAGGTCATTCGTTGTACTGTAATGCTTGATTCATCTTTGTGAACCTTAGAATATAATTACCGAGTAGTTGTAAGCTAAACCATCAAAAGTGCCTTAGAGTAAGAGTTTATCATCCCTAGTGGGTTTGTAGGCGAGACCCTTTGGTAAGTTCAAAGAGTTAGGGAGAAACGCATACCCTACAACTTTAGACACACAATGCGTAACTAAGAATAAGGGCGTGACAATTCAACCATCAATAGGAGATAATTAAGGAGTAATACAACCTAAGTAAACACATCTTTAAACTATCATACGAGCACACATTAATTAGACATAGACTCCATAACCTTAGTTTAGATAATTAGATAATAGTAGAGTAATCGGTGAAATACCAACCCCCAAATCCAATACCCGAGATTCGTACCTTTCCATTTCATAAAATATAAAATACAAAAAAATAATCTTCCTCAACCTTAACCTTAGCGTAGTAACTTCTTACTAGCATTCCTATTCCCTATAGAACGATATCAATACCGTGGCTTACCCTAATTACTACACTACAACGATTAGGTTCATCGCCTGGGTGTTATAAAACTTGCTCGAAGAAAGGAAGTTTCCTTGACCCCGAGCGACGCGTGTAGCGTTATCAAGTTTTGGCGCGCGTGCGGGAATAGAATAGCTAGTTAGTAGTCCACCTCGTTTAGGTTCTTTGCTTGATTCCTATCAAGTAAATTTTTCTCATTTTTTTGCTCTCTCTTAGTCTATCCCCCTTCTTTGTGACCTTTGTTCGTAATCCCATCACTTTTCATCATGGAAGGTGATAACCAACCACCACTCATCAACCCACCACCAAATGACCCGCCAAGAGCCCGTACTCTTGGTGAATACTCGAGACCAAGCCACCTAGGCTATAGGAACACCATTGAGCTTCGACCCAAGCCTAAACTACGGCCCTGCGATCCGACACCATCCGGTTGGTGCAAAGCGGATGTGCATTCCATGGACTTGTTCGGAAGATCCAAATCGACATCGAGGCATTCCATGGACCTTGATGCTACTACTCGGAGACCAGCGCTGCGTCTCTTCTAATTCTCTCTAAGGGACCAAGCTAGTAATTGGCTTGAGCGACTTCCTTGGCTCCATCTCAAGTTGGGATGGTCTTACCTCTCGCTTTCTTGCTCAATTTTTCCCACCGGGAGAACCACTAAGCTTAGGAATGACATCTTGATGTTCCAACAACGTCAAGGTGAATCTCTCTGAAGCATGGACCCGATTCAAGGACTTACTTCATAAAGTCCTCATCACGGCATTGATCTTTGGCTCATAGTCCAAATCTTTTATGATCATGTCAACTTCCCCACTAAGCGATCCATTGACCAAGCGGCGTGGAAAACTTAGTGATCTCACCGCAGAAGAATCATGGGGTATAATAGAGGACCTCGCCCTCTATGACAACGAAAGTTAGGATGACCCCGTGAGCTGCCCAAAACCGTTAAGGCAATATCCTTGCCCCCTTCTGACCGAAGGATGATCGAACTTGAAGATCAAGTTAGATTCCTCATGAGCCCCTACGAAAATCTAAATCTTCAAACCATGTGAACAAAGTTTCTTCCTCGTGTGAGCCATTTTGTGATCCTCATAACTGCAGCACTAGCTTTTCGATCCCCGAACATGCTTCCGTTGACTACGCATCCTCACGTATTAATGGAGCGGGAGGAAGATTCCTACAATACCGGACTTAGGAATTTCAATGAAACTCGAGAGGCATGGAAAGGCAAGCCCGACTTCACGGGGACAAACCAAATAATTCACCTCAATGATTTCTCATGGCCCCCACCTAACGGTCCTAACCAACAAAACGTCGAAGGGATGTTGCAAAACCTAGTTGCATCCCAAGAAACCTAAATGGCTAAGCTCTCGGACCACTTTAACCATCAACAAGCCGAGATGGATAGGAAAATAGACAACCTTTTGAAAGCCATAACTAATAGTGATAAGAAGGTTAGTGCTATCTCAACTCCCGAGCCTTCAAGTATAGAGATTAAGGATCCAAGCAAGCTAACTAAGCATGTCCAATTCGTCAATACCATCGCCTTAGTTGAACCTAATGAAACAAATGATGAAGAGGACTATACACTTGTGGATGATGAAACACCCGAGGAGGTAGATGAAGTAGACATTGACTATTTCAACAAATTTCCTACGGAAGAAGAACTATCTAGCCACCTCACTTAGTGCGTGACCTTCGTCACATGTATGTTAGGAAAAGTCCTCGAATCAAGTTTGGGAACCCTTGGAATCTTAACATACCATGTTTCATAGGACATTTTTTTGTGGCAAAAGCCTACATTGATCACAAGTCCCCAATCAACATAATGACTAGCACCTACTACAATTGGATATTGAAGAAGCCTATTCCAACTAGGCAAGACCCCAATGATCCTAATGTTAGTTGCAATTTTCTCTGAAGAATTAAGGGATTGCCCGTTTATGTAGGTAGTTTCACGTTTCCTACGGACTTCATAATTGTGGATGATATTAGCACGGCCGTAGACCCTAGCTTATCCCATGTTATTCTAGGAAAACCTTTCATAGAAAGCAAGGATGACCTATGACCCCTCGTTAGGAGTAGTGCGATTCAAGAATGAGACCGATGACATAGCTTACCAAATGCCGTTTAAGATTGAAGTTTTCATCACTCTAATGATGAAAAGGAACTCAAACTGTCGGTCTTATAGGAATGATGAGGATAGGGAGAAAGGTGTTGATTATGTTATGGCTAAGATTTTCGGATTCTATAAGGATTGCTTGAGCCTAGGACGGAATATAGGACCGATTAGGGAGAGGATGAACTCTTAGAAGTGCATTTTAGGGCACTTCTACAACATGGAATCCCCCATTAGAGACCGTCAAGAGGGCTGTGGTGAGGAAACGTAGGAGCACGACTATGAGTCTAGCTACAAGACTCTTTAAATAAAGAAAAGCGCTTCGTGGGAGGCGACCTATGCTTAATTGTTTGCTTGTTAGTGTCATATATCTTTTATTAATTGTTTATCCTCATGTTTAAATTTGTAAAAATGCTTTATTTTGTTTTTAACCTCGTCTTAATTGCATATAAAGGTATTTTACATAAAGGATAAGTGTAGGGAGGATTACACACGTTTTCAAAAGAAACGTAAACATGAGAATAACAATCAACTAAAAGATATTTATGTTTGTTTGTTCGAGTCAAATGCTTGTATCGAGTCATAATGGATGTTTTGCGAAATTTTTCCAGATTCTAAAGATGTAAATTTTCTAGAATTTTTCCGAAAATCGAGACCGGTTTTGTCAGGATAACTTGACGGCGTCGAGATTGCAACTGACGGCGTCGGAAGGAGTAAAACATCGATTACTTTTTCTCGTTTTACGAGCTACTTATAAATTTTTGGAATTTTCCGGTCTTAATTTTCTTAGAAATTGCATAAACATCCATTCCACAAGCATTATATCCTAGTTTAAATCGAGTCTTATATATATTATTACCGCCGATTTTACGTGAAGGTTTCGTTTGTTTTCTTCAAGTGTGCGGGTTTAGGTTGTCAAGAAGAAGTTACATAAGATTGGAAGGAGCTTTTCACGCATAATTCTTCTTGAAAGGATTTAACCACCACTTTACACGGATCCTACCAAGCTAATCGGGAGTATTAGTTTCTTCGCTTTTAAATACCTTCCATTATCATAACTTTGATACTTCGGGAACATTGGGGACAATGTTCAGTTTAAGTGTAGGAGGGAAAATAAAGCGGAACTTTGAAACTATGCTTATCCTTGACTATTTGCTTTGTCAATTGTGATTGTGTAATAAACCATGAGAAAATGTCGGTTAGGGTAATTTTGGCACCAAATTTAAAATTTTTCATGACATATAGGGTGGGCCATTAGTCTTAACAAAAGCGTCTCATGGATAGGAAGTTGCATGACTAGCACAAAACCCTTTACCACCCAAATTCCACCAAAATGTGAGGATTGCCCTTAGATTAGTAGGAATTAAAGCATTCATCTTCAATGCTTAGAGTGTGAACCGGTAGTATATTAGATTCTAGAACTTGTTTTTGATGCATTCCGAGATCAAGTGAGGCTACACTTGTATAGTTAGGAATAACTAAATGATAAGAGGCATTAGGATAACCCTTGTTTGATACCGTAATATAATTACTTCTTCTATATCGGACGAGTAATTCCCCACACCCTTTGCGTTGTACTCATCTTTAGTACACGATACCCCTAGTTAACCCCTCAGAGCCTATCCTTTTCGCGATTCTCGTGATGTTTCGGTTTTTTCGGAATATCAATGAAGAGCATTGTTTACACCCCACCCCCAAATATACACCCAAATCGCCTTAGCCTACCCCTTATGCACTCACTTTTAGTGCAAATGTTTGTTATCACCCTAAACCCTTAGTTCAATTATCTAGTTGCTTGCATAAGTTGCTAAGTCGAGTCATATCCTTTGTATACAGTTTTGGGACGATTGGGATTCATGGGAAAAGTTAAAGTTTATGAAATGATGGGAAGGGACCGTTAAAAATTCAAATTCCCTTTGTTTGCGTAATAATGTACCCCAAGTGTTTTGATCTTTTCAAATCAGGTCAAATTAGTGTTAGAGTAATAAAAACTCAAGTGTAGGGATATGCCTATAAATCCCTAGTATTTTGATGTTATCGTAGAGGATGGTAGAGTAAAAGTGTATGAAAAAAAAAAAAAAAAAAAAAAACATACGGGCTACCATCCTACATCTTTCTTTGAATTTATGTTTATTTATTTCAGTTATCTAGAGTTTAGAGTGTCGAGTCTTGGCTTAGCAATGCCATTCTTCATGTGCATTGAACATAGAGATTTTTGACTTGCCACCACTAGATAGCCTATCCCACCAAACCCTTGTTTCCCTACCGTAAGCCTAACATTACAACCCTTTAAAAGACCTCTTTGATAGTCTTTCCTAGGTGCTTATGCCAAAGAGATGGAGGTTTGATCTATTCTCAAGCCTATGGTAATCTATGTACTAGGACCGGTTAATGAGTGTTTATCTTCCATTTCCTATTTGTTATATTTCATATATACACCGAGAGAGATGTGAGTATCCAAACACCCCATGTGAGGTGCTAGTATGTAATTTCCGTGCTTGTTATGACTTTCTTGGGCTTATATGTGTTGTGGACCGTTTTGAATTAATGCTTCATGACCCCTAACTTATAAATTAATTGGTTAAAAGCACATTTGCTTGAGGACAAGCAAATAACAAGTGTAGAGATATTTGATAAGGTTTTAAAGGTACCATTTTGAGGGTCGTTTTAGTCCTTATTTGACCACTTTGTATCCGTTATTGCTTAATATCGTTCCTTTTCACTTTTAGGTCTCTTGAAGGCAAAATGCTGGAATGGCACTTATTTGGACGAAAAGGCGAATATATGACGAAAATGGCCAAAGTCAAAATCGAGACACTCACAATCTTTGAAAATAGAAGGCGGCGCGTCGGTGCTAATGCGCGCCGTCCGAAGATTTTGTGACGGTTCAAAACCCAAAACTCGTATTTTCAAGTAGCGATGTCGGTTGTAAAGAGTAGGCCGTCGCTACTCGCACGGCCTAGATGCAATCCGACGACGTCGGAAGTCGAAGAGGACGGCGTCACGGACATAAGGTGACGCCATCGCATATGTAATCTTATATATAGAATCGAATTTTTCGGTTTTAGGGAGAGTCTTTTGGAGTGAAAACCTAAAACCGAACCTAAGGTGTCTTGTACAGTATTTTAGGGTTTTAAACCCTATCTTACATCAAGATAAGTATTTACTTCATTAATTCAATTATGTCTTTGATTATTTGTGTGTATGCTTGCATGTTCTCCATGTACGGCTAATTTATTTGTGTGTTTGCTTAGGAAGTATGAAACTTAATTATTGAATATTGATTGGTTGTTTCTTATCTTAGTTGATTAATGATCTAGTAATGCGATAGGTCATTCGTTGTGTACTTAATGCTTGATTCATCTTTGTGAACCTTAGAATATAATTACACGAGTAGTTGTAAGCTAAACCATCCAAAGAGTGCCTTAGAGTAAGAGTTTATCATCCCTAGTGGGTTTGTAGGCGAGACCCTTTGGTAAGTTCAAAAGTTGGGAGAAATGCATACCCTACAACTTTAGACACACAACGCAACTAAGAATAAGGGCGTGACAATTCAACCATCAATAGGAGATAATTAAGGAGTAATACAACCTAAGTAAACACATCTTTAAACTATCATACGAGCACACATTAATTAGACATAGACTCCCACAACCTTAGTTTAGATAATTAGATAATAGTAGAGTAATCGGAGAAATACCAACCTCCCAAATCCAATACCGAGATTCGTACCTTTCCATTTCATAAAATATAAAAATACAAAAAAATAATCTTCCTCAACCTTAACCTTAGCGTAGTAACTTCTTACTAGCATTCCTATTCCCTAGAGAACGATATCAATACCGTGGCTTACCCTAATTATGTCACACCCCAAAATATCGCGGTGAACGAGTGTCATTGGGGTATAACGTCATAGCACAAAGTATGGATCTGAAAACGACCTCTATAATGAGGCGTTTTAAAAGTTTACCATTCGATAGATAAGTTAAAGTTTACACAACAAGAATTTACAAAGTTTGATAATACATAAAGAGTTTACAAAACATGTCGAATGGCAATAGTTAAAAGCACAAGACTCCAATGTATGCCATGTGACCCAAAAGCTCCATGAAGTGCTATCACCCTAAGACCTGAGATAAACATGCTAAAAAGTGTCAACACAATGGTTGGTGAGTTCATAAGTTTGTGATGAAACGTAAAGCCTTTCAAAAATTGTTTATGCAGCAAAGGCATTGTAAATCCACTCAGTTCCAAGTTCCGCCCATACAAAACTTGCAACCTGTGTGTTTACAACCCATTGACAAAATATAGAATTGTCAATCTTGTTTGTAAGTAGGACATAGGTGCATACGATATATACATGTACTTAATGCAAAGAATCACGCCAAGCGAACCTCTTGACAAGTCTAAATTGTTTGTTATGTTTCATTGAATAACAGATTATATTCACCCTGTGTCACGTCATCAAGGACCAAGGGTGGGGCGTCGACCGATAGTACTATCAATACCTCTCCGCCGGCTCCCGCAGAGTTAATTTGGATTGCTAAAGTTTGTATGTTGATGCATAATTGAAAACTAGTTTAGCACATTAAGGCACATATCGCAATAAACCACACATAATGTCCAAAGTGTATAAGAAGTATATTGTAACACAATTGTATAAAGGGTTTGAGTATTCGCAAGAGTGAAACAAGTATTTAAGCATGTATCTCCCCCAAATAGTTTGTAAGAATTTAAACAAGTAAAAGCGGGGTATGAACTCACCTGGTGTGATTAATATGCTAACAAAATGATGTGCACGAAAATGAGGCTCGGAAACTATCCGCGACCTAAAATGAATGATATGACTTGAGTTATGATATGTAATGAGTTATGGTGTAATGTTATGCATGCATTTCAGTATGTTATTTATACCATTTGAGTTTTGAAAATAATACTTATCGTCGAAAAATACTCTTTTGACGTCTTGACCCATCTTAAATTACCTTACAAGTATTTACGTTGAGAATGTCATCCTACAATAGTTTCGTAATGATTTATAGTGAAATTATCACTTTTAAATTAAGTAAAATAAAGTCGTCGGAAATTTCATGAAATGGACAAAATGGTTTTGAAAGACTAGTCGTAAAATGGTGTACGTTGATCGTTAGGAAAGCGAACTTGACGGATTTGGAAAGTTTGTATCAAAATCTAGAAGTTTCGATTCAGGAGTTTTCGACATAAAGGTCTTGAACATAAAGATAATAAGGTTTAAAGATGGTGATTTTGTCTAATTGTTGAGTAAAAGTGAGTTTCGGCAAAGTTTAAGCATCCGTAATTAATTTATCACAACTCCGCTATACAAGCGGTTAGTCATTTAAGAAAATATGCTTGGTGATCTTGACTTTATTAGAAGACATTTTGTTACCAAAAGTTCCACATCATAGTTAAAACAGCCTCCAACATGGTCGTTTTAGTTACCGTAACACTTATCTCGTAAAATAATATAGTTTTCGAAAATAATAGTTACGGAAATGTTTATGAAAGCGTGTATATCTTTGTCGTTTCAAATCCGTTTTCACGTATAATACGTCCTTAGCTTCAGTCGACGTATACTAATATATTTTGATAAGTCGAAATAATTTGTAAAGCTTAGGACTCGTTTTTGACTCGTACAAACCAAAAATAGGTTGCTGAATTTTCTGAAAAATATATATTTCGTCGTCAAACTTGTAAAATCCATAACTTCTTCGTTATAACTCCGTTTTAATCCGTTCAAGCGGCCACGGATTCGTTTTAAAGTATATTTTCTAAATATCAAGGCCAAAATTTCGTGCCTACTGTCGGATTTTCCAGAAAATAAAAATAATGACAGAACACTTTTTATACTTATCGAAAATAGTTTTTCGTACTAAACCTATTCCAATCCTTCAAATCAACTCCAAAGCTAATCTAATCCTACCATACACCTTCTTAGGGTGTCATGGGTTCCTAAACATCATCAAGACCAACATATACCAAGGGAATAATTATAGGATGACTTTGTATATATAAAACTCTAAAATCATGTAAAATGGTATAAACAACACAAGTCTTGCATGTTTTGCTCACAAATGATGAGATGAGTATGGAATGAATATGTAAGATGAAAAATAAACATGAGATGCTTACAAGTTAATATGATGAGGTGATAAGGACAAAGGATTAGCCTAAACACTCTAGGTTTTATTTCAAAACCTTATAAAGAGTGTTATCTAGATTGCAATTAACTTGAGCTTGATAAAAATTTTGTGATCCCTTTGAAAACCCTTGATGGCGGTTTGTGATGAGGAAGAACAGAGAGAAAAAGCTTTTGCTAACATGTTGAATGAGATGAATGAAATGAATGTATTACTTGAGTGTGGTTATATACAATCAAGAAGAAAAATATACCAACTTCAATAAATGCTTACCCCCCTAGAACCGGTTTTGGGGAGATATGTCCATAAAATATCTTTTATTTTTCTTTTATAATGTGTAACATTGTTAAAAATGTAAGTATCATGTGTAGGTAAATATAATTTGTAAGGTTTGTATATACATTTGAGTATTTAAGGTAGTTTTAGGTAAAAGTAATTTTTAATAGATCAAAGTAGAGTATAATGAGGTCATAAAAATTGTAAAAATACATTCCTTGTAAAATTTGAGTGATAATATAATTATCGTGTAGTTTTTAAGAAAAGCGTCGTAATAATATAAACTTAACGATTTATATACCAAATAAATTTAAAACACTAGGTAAACTCAAAATATAGTTTATATAAACTAAATGTAAGTATAAAAATATATTGGGATCATTTTTGGAAGTAACGGATTAAATATTCAAAATAATAACTCACGCAATAACGTTTATTTAATATAAAATTTACGCGTTTTAGGTGAAATGCAAAGATCATGAATGAACCGTTATGAAAAGATGAATATGGAGTATGAGAAATGACCGGAAATTGAGAATTGTGACATTCTTCCCCTGATAGAAGAATCGCGTCCTCGCGATTCAATCGATGATACTTAGAGTTCTACCCTTAGGTTTCGTGAAATCAAGTGTATGGTCAAAGTGTTTATGTCAAAACTTACGCGTCTAGGTTTCTTATCTAACGAGACTCACTGAATCTGAATAATACGGTGGATCACTTAATGGTCTAGGAAAACGTACGCCACGCGATTGCGGGCTTCCTCGGTCCCTATATAGAATGCTCGACCTCGAGGTGGGTGATATTGAGTATGGGGTTTGGGTTATTTCCTTCAATTGCCACGACTAGAGGAGCTTGCATCGGTGGCTTATTCAACCGAGGACAATTATTCCGGAAGTGATTCGGTGTTACATTCAAAGCAAGTCTTTTGATTATTCCTTTTACTTTGCTCCTTGAAATGGCCGTATCGATTGCAATTTGTACACAAGCGGCGGTGCTTGGTCTTGGTGATGATAAGCACATTTAGCACATTTGGGTGTGTACCGCATACTCTCTTTGTTCGATGCCAGTTGCCACAAAAACTCTTGCCCTTTTGTTGTCTGCTACCACGTCTATCTCGCTTATTCGACCCACTTGCTTCCTTCCTCTTATCGTTGCTCTTCAAAGTACCATTTCTAACCATCTCGCCTATCGTGGTTCCCGCCTCAGATCGCACTTTGTATTGTAGAGCGGCTCGGTTGTTTTCACAGTTCCACGGATTTCGGGACAAGACCATATATGTACCTCGAGATTCTTTTGGACTCGGGAGTAACTAGATGAGGAACTAGTCCGCTAACTCATGAAATCGGTCGGTGTAGGTGCGTGACCGGCCCTACCATAGAGTGGTGATAAAATTCATCTTCCAATTTCGCATTTCATTGTCCGGCAATACTCCTCTTTCGGTAACTCCTTAAATTAGTCCCATGTCATACCTATGGCTGCCTCTCTGCCTCTAGCTCAGTGGTGTGTGTTCCACCATGTCAATGCCTTTCACGACAACAAGCAAGCGCATACTTCACCTCGATGTGTGGCACAATTGCGATGTCTATCAACGCCTCTGTCTTCTCTACCCATCGAGTATACGCCAAAGCACCTCCTATACCATCAAACTCCACGGGTTTGCATGCGAAAATTCCTTATATGTGCATCCATTTTTGTTGTTGTTGTTGGTGGTGTTGTTGTTACTACCGACTACATTGTTGGTGTCGATGATCTCGTTCCCGTTCCGTGGTTTCCGAGTTATTCATATGATTTCCAACTTGTGTGACAATAGTGGGAAGCAAGATTTGAAGTTGTTGAGCGATGATGGCGGCAAAATCGGGGTTTCCTTGATGTTGTTGTCATTGTTACCCATGTCGCTACCGCCTCTCTACCTCCCGCCCACTGTCATTCCACCTTGGTGCCGCACCACCGACCAAGATCTGCGTGTTACTCTTTGGTGCCATTATCTCTGCAAGGAAAGAACCGTTGAATTCCCAATGTCTATACTTAACGTCCTCAAACATAATATCACGCCACAAATTGGTTCCTAAGGTGTCCACACCGATCTACGTATGCGTGGTTGCATATGTCCACGTGAGTTGTGACACATTTATAATTATGTTGGCCACCATAATTATAATTGCTTCATTTCACACGTGTGCATATCACCAAGCATACATGTCTCGGCGATTGTTGTTACTTAAATAGGTAGCCAGTCTATCATCCGATTCTAAACAGTGAAGGAGGGATTTAGGGTAGGTATCTAGGAAGAGTCGCACTTGGTGTATAGGAAATTCCGTTAGGTGCTAAAGTCACTATGAGGTTTAGTCGACTGCAGTTCCCAAAGTATCCTCAAGAGAACTCCCATCCTCGGGCAAAGTCATCAAATCTATCCGACTTTATAGTAACACTTATTTAGCTCGATCTCGCATCTCATCAAACAAGCGTCACGAGATCAAGTTAGATAAGTGCTCATTCGAGCTCCATATCTTTGATGACCCAACTAGATTTTGGGACTCCCTATTGGTACAAGGAAACTACGTTATCTAATGAGGTGGTTCTAGAAGAAATACTCAAGAAAACACATGCATTACGAAAAGTGAGTAAGGCAATAGGAAGCGAAAGGATCGACGTGAGAGCGGTTATAGTCTAGGAACTAAAATGCAACCTAGTTCTCTATAACCAAGTCTCGATACCAATCATCACACCCCAAAATATCGCGTGAACGACAGTGTCATTGGGGTATAACGTCATAGCACAAAGTATGGATACAGAAAACGACCTCTATAATGAGACGTTTTAAAAAGTTTACCATTCGATAGATAAGTTAAAGTTTACACAACAAGAATTTACAAAGTTTGATAATACATAAAGAGTTTACAAAACATGTCGAATGGCAATAGTTAAAAGCACAAGACTCCAATGTATGCCATGTGACCCAAAAGCTCCATGAAGTGCTATCACCCTAAGACCTGAGATAAACATGCTAAAAAGTGTCAACACAATGGTTGGTGAGTTCATAAGTTTGTGATGAAACGTAAAGCCTTTCAAAATTGTTTATGCAAGAAAGGCATTGTAAATCCACTCGGTTCAAGTTCCGCCCATACAAAACTTGCAACTGTGTGTTTACAACCCATTGACAAAATATAGAATTGTCAATCTTGTTTGTAAGTAGGACATAGTGCATACGATATATACATGTACTTAATGCAAAGAATCACACCAACTCGAACCTCTTGACAAGTCTAAATTGTTTGTTATGTTTCATTGAATAATGATTATATTCACCCGTGTCACGTCATCAAGGACCAAGGGTGGGGCGTCGACCGATAGTACTATCAATACCTCTCCCGGGCTCCCGCAGAGTTAACCATTGCTAAAGTTTGTATGTTGATGCATAATTGAAAACTAGTTTAGCACATTAAGGCACATATCGCAATAAACCACACATAATGTCCAAAGTGTATAAGAAGTATATTGTAACACAATTGTATAAAGGGTTTGAGTATTCGCAAGAGTGAAACAAGTATTTAAGCATGTATCTCCCCAAATAGTTTGTAAGAATTTAAACAAGTAAAAGCGGGTATGAACTCACTGGTGTGATTAATATGCTAACAAAATGATGTGCGAAAATGAGGCTCGGAAACTATCCGCGACCTAAAATGAATGATATGACTTGAGTTATGATATGTAATGAGTTATGGTGTAATGTTATGCATGCATTTCGTATGTTATTTATACCATTTGCGAGTTTTGAAAATAATACTTATCGTCGAAAAATACTCTTTTGACGTCTTGACCCATCTTAAATTACCTTACAAGTATTTACGTCAGAATGTCATCCTACAATAGTTTCGTAATGATTTATAGTGAAATTATCACTTTTCGTCGTAAAATAAAGTCGTCGGAAATTTCATGAAATGGACAAAAATGGTTTTGAAAGACTAGTCGTAAAATGGTGTACGTTGATCGTTAGGAAACGAACTTGACGGATTTGGAAAGTTTGTATCAAAATCTAGAAGTTTCAGTTCAGGAGTTTTCGACATAAAGGTCTTGAACATAAAGATAATAAGGTTTAAAGATGGTGATTTTGTCTAATTGTTGAGTAAAAAGTGAGTTTCGGCAAAGTTTAAGCATCCGTAATTAATTTATCACAACTCCGCTATACAAACGGTTAGTCATTTAAGAAAATATGCTTGGTGATCTTGACTTTATTAGAAGACATTTTGTTACCAAAAGTTCCACATCATAGTTAAAAACAGCCTCCAACATGGTCGTTTTAGTTACCGTAACACTTATCTCGTAAAATAATATAGTTTTTCTGAAAATAATAGTTACGGAAATGTTTATGAAAACGTGTATATCTTTGTCGTTTCAAATCCGTTTTCTACGTATAATACGTCCTTAGCTTCGTATCGACGTATACTAATATATTTTTGATAAGTCGAAATAATTTGTAAAGCTTAGGACTCGTTTTTGACTCGTACAAACCAAAAATAGGTTGCTGAATTTTCTGAAAAATATATATTTAAATCGTCAAACTTGTAAAATCCATAACTTCTTCGTTATAACTCCGCTTTAATCCGTTCAAGCGGCCACGGATTCGCTTTTAAAGTATATTTTCTAAATATCAAGGCCAAAATTTCGTGCCTACTGTCGGATTTTCCAGAAAAATAAAAATAATGATGAACACTTTTTATACTTATCGAAAATAGTTTTTCTCGTACTAAACCTATTCCAATCCCTTCAAATCAACTCCAAAGCTAATCTAATCCTACCATACACCTTCTTAGGGTGTCATGGGTTCCTAAACATCATCAAGACCAACATATACCAAGGAATAATTATAGGATGACTTTGTATATATAAAACTCTAAAAATCATGTAAAATGGTATAAACAACACAAGTCTTGCATGTTTTGCTCACAAATGATGAGATGAGTATGGAATGAATATGTAAGATGAAAATAAACATGAGATGCTTACAAGTTAATATGATGAGGTGATAAGGACAAAGGATTAGCCTAAACACTCTAGGTTTTTATTTCAAAACCTTATAAAAGTGTTATCTAGATTGCAATTAACTTGAGCTTGATAAAAATTTTGTGATCCTTGGAAAACCCTTGATGGCGGTTTGTGATGAGGAAGAACAAGAGAGAAAAAGCTTTTGCTAACTTGTTGAATGAGATGAATGAAATGAATGTATTACTTGGAGTGTGGTTATATACAATCAAGAAGAAAAATATACCAACTTCAATAAATGCTTACTCCCCCCCTAGAACCGGTTTTTGGGGGAGATATGTCCATAAAATATCTTTTATTTTTCTTTTATAATGTGTAACATTGTTAAAAATGTAAGTATCATGTGTAGGTAAATATAATTTGTAAGGTTTGTATATACATTTGAGTATTTAAGGTAGTTTTAGGTAAAAGTAATTTTTGATAGATCAAAGTAGAGTATAATGAGGTCATAAAAATTGTAAAAATACATTCCTTGTAAAATTTGAGTGATAATATAATTATCGTGTAGTTTTTAAGAAAAGCGTCGTAATAATATAAACTTAACGATTTATATACCAAATAAATTTAAAACACTAGGTAAACTCAAAATATAGTTTTTATAAACTAAATGTAAGTATAAAAATATATTGGGATCATTTTTGGAAGTAACGGATTAAATATTCAAAATAATAACTCATAATAACGTTTATTTAATATAAAATTTCTGCGTTTTAGGTGAAATGCAAAGATCATGAATGAACCGTTATGAAAAGATGAATATGGAGTATGAGAAATGACCGGAAATTGAGAATTGTGACATTCTTCCCCTGATAGAAGAATCGCGTCCTCGCGATTCAATCGATGATACTTAGAGTTCTACCCTTAGGTTTCGTGAAATCAAGTGTATGGTCAAAGTGTTTATGTCAAAACTTACGCGTCTAGGTTTCTTATCTAACGAGACTCACCGAATCGAATAATACGGTGGATCACTTAATGGTCTAGGAAAACGTACCGATTACGCATTGCGGGCTTCCTCGGTCCCTATATAGAATGCTCGACCTCGAGGTGGACTGATATTGAGTACTGGGGTTTGGGTTATTTCCTTCAATTGCCACGACTAGAGGAGCTTGCATCGGTGGCTTATTCAAGCGAGGACAATTATTCGGAAGTGATTCGGAACATTACATTCAAAGCAAGTCTTTTGATTATTCCTTTTACATCGCTCCTTGAAATGGCCGTATCGATTGCAATTTGTACACAAGCGGTAGTGCTTGGTCTTGGTGATGATAAGCACATTTAGCACATTTGGGGTGTGTACCGCATACTCTCTTTGTTCGATTACCAGTTGCCACAAAACTCTTGCCCTTTTGTTGTCTCGCTACCACGTCTATCTCGCTTATTCGACCCACTTGCTTCCTTCCTCTTATCGTTGCTCTTCAAAGTACCATTTCTAACCATCTCGTCTGTCGGGGTTCCCGCCTCGATGTCGCACTTTGTATTGTAGACAGCTCAGTTGTTTTCACAGTTCCACGGATTTCGGGACAAGACCATATATGTACCTCGAGATTCTTTTGGACTCGGGAGTAACTAGATGAGGAACTAGTCCGGCTAACTCATGAAATCGGTCGGTGTAGGCTGCGTGACCACCCTACCATAGAGTGGTGATAAAATTCATCTTCCAATTTCGCATTTCATTGTCCGGGCAAGTACTCCTCTTTCAAGAACTCCTTAAATTAGTCCCATGTCATACCTATGGCTGCTCTCCGCCTCTAGCCTCAGTAGTGTGTGTTCCACCATGTCAATGCCTTTCACGACAACAAGCAAGCGGCATACTTCACCCTCGATGTGTGGCACAATTGTCGATGTCGATCACGCCTCTGTCTTCTCTACCCATCGAGTATCGCCAAAGCACCTCCTATACCATCAAACTCCACGGGTTTGCATGCCGAAAATTCCTTATATGTGCATCCAATTACATTGTTGTTGTTGGTGGTGTTTTTGTTGTTACTACCCACTACATTGTTGGTGTCGCCAAGACTGTTCCCGTTCCGTGGTTTCCCGAGTTATTCATATGATTTCCAACTTGTGTGACAATAGTGGGAAGCAAGATTTGAAGTTTTGGCGATGATGGCGGCAAAATCGGGGTTTCCATGATGTTGTTGTCATTGTTACCCATGTCGCTACCGCCTTCTCTACCTCCACGCCCACTGTCATTCCACTCTTGGTGCCGCACCACCTCGACCCGATCTTGCGTGTTACTCTCTTTGGTGCCATTATCTCGCAAGGAAAGAACCGTTGAATTCCCAATGTCTATACTTAACGTCCTCAAACATAATATCACGCCACAAATTGGTTCCTAAGGTGTCCACACCGATCTACGTATCGTGGTTGCATATGTCCACGTGAGTTGTGACACATTTATAATTATGTTGGCCACCATAATTATAATTGCTTCATTTCACCGTGTGCATATCACCAAGCATACATGTCTCGCGATTGTTGTTACTTAAATAGGTAGCCGATCTATCATCCGATTCTAAACGATGAAGGAGGATTTGGGGTAGGTATCTAGGAAGAGTCGCACTTGGTGTATAGGAAATTCCGTTGGGTGCTAAAGTCACTATGAGGTTTAGTCGATGCAGTTCCCAAAGTATCCTCAAGAGAACTCCCATCCTCGGGCAAAGTCATCAAATCTATCCGACTTTATAGTAACACTTATTTAGCTCGATCTCGCATCTCATCAAACAAGAACATCACGAGATCAAGTTAGATAAGTGCTCATTCTTGAGCTCCATATCTTTGATGACCCAACTAGATTTTGGGACCCCTATTGGTACAAGGAAACTACGTTATCTAATGAGGTGGTTCTAGAAGAAATACTCAAGAAAACACATGCGTGCGAAAAGTGAGTAAGGAAATAGGAAACGAAAGGATCGACGTGAGAGCGGTTATAGTCTAGGAACTAAATGCAACCTAGTTCTCTATAACCAAGTCTCGATACCAATCTGTCACACCCCAAAATATCGCAGTGAACGACGGTGTCATTGGGGTATAACGTCATAGCACAAAGTATGGATACGTAAAACGACCTCTATAATGAGGCGTTTTAAAAGTTTACCATTCGATAGATAAGTTAAAGTTTACACAACAAGAATTTACAAAGTTTGATAATACATAAAGAGTTTACAAAACATGTCGAATGGCAATAGTTAAAAGCACAAGACTCCAATGTATGCCATGTGACCCAAAAGCTCCATGAAGTGCTATCACCCTAAGACCTGAGATAAACATGCTAAAAAGTGTCAACACAATGGTTGGTGAGTTCATAAGTTTGTGATGAAACGTAAAGCCTTTCAAAAATTGTTTATGCAGCAAAGGCATTGTAAATCCACTCGGTTCCAAGTTCGCCCATACAAAACTTGCAACTGTGTGTTTACAACCCATTGACAAAATATAAATTGTCAATCTTGTTTGTAAGTAGGACATAGGTGCATACGATATATACATGTACTTAATGCAAAGAATCACACCAACCGAACCTCTTGACAAGTCTAAATTGTTTGTTATGTTTCATTGAATAACAGATTATATTCACCCAGTCACGTCATCAAGGACCAAGGGTGGGGCGTCACCGATAGTACTATCAATACCTCCTCCGGCTCCCGCAGGAGTTAACCGATTGCTAAAGTTTGTATGTTGATGCATAATTGAAAACTAGTTTAGCACATTAAGGCACATATCGCAATAAACCACACATAATGTCCAAAGTGTATAAAGTATATTGTAACACAATTGTATAAAGGGTTTGAGTATTCGCAAGAGTGAAACAAGTATTTAAGCATGTATCTCCCCCAAATAGTTTGTAAGAATTTAAACAAGTAAAAGCGGGGTATGAACTCACCTGGTGTGATTAATATGCTAACAAAATGATGTGCACGAAAATGAGGCTCGGAAACTATCCGCGACCTAAAATGAATGATATGACTTGAGTTATGATATGTAATGAGTTATGGTGTAATGTTATGCATGCATTTCGTATGTTATTTATACCATTTGCGAGTTTTGAAAATAATACTTATCGTCGAAAAATACTCTTTTGACGTCTTGACCCATCTTAAATTACCTTACAAGTATTTACGTCAGAATGTCATCCTACAATAGTTTCGTAATGATTTATAGTGAAATTATCACTTTTCGTCGTAAAATAAAGTCGTCGGAAATTTCATGAAATGGACAAAAATGGTTTTGAAAGACTAGTCGTAAAATGGTGTACGTTGATCGTTAGGAAACGAACTTGACGGATTTGGAAAGTTTGTATCAAAATCTAGAAGTTTCAGTTCAGGAGTTTTCGACATAAAGGTCTTGAACATAAAGATAATAAGGTTTAAAGATGGTGATTTTGTCTAATTGTTGAGTAAAAAGTGAGTTTCGGCAAAGTTTAAGCATCCGTAATTAATTTATCACAACTCCGTTATACAAACGGTTAGTCATTTAAGAAAATATGCTTGGTGATCTTGAATTTATTAGAAGACATTTTGTTACCAAAAGTTCCACATCATAGTTAAAAACAGCCTCCAACATGGTCGTTTTAGTTACCGTAACACTTATCTCGTAAAATAATATAGTTTTTCTGAAAATAATAGTTATGGAAATGTTTATGAAAACGTGTATATCTTTGTCGTTTCAAATCCGTTTTCTACGTATAATACGTCCTTAGCTTCGTGATCGACGTATACTAATATATTTTGATAAGTCGAAATAATTTGTAAAAGCTTAGGACTCGCGTTTTGACTCGTACAAACCAAAATAGGTTGCTGAATTTTCTGAAAAATATATATTTCATCGTCAAACTTGTAAAATCCATAACTTCTTCGTTATAACTCCGTTTTAATCCGTTCAAACGCCACGGATTCGTTTTAAAGTATATTTTCTAAATATCAAGGCCAAAATTTCGTGCCTACTGTCGGATTTTCCAGAAAATAAAAATAATGACAGAACACTTTTATACTTATCGAAAATAGTTTTCTCGTACTAAACCTATTCCAATCCCTTCAAATCAACTCCAAAGCTAATCTAATCCTACCATACACCTTCTTAGGGTGTCATGGGTTCCTAAACATCATCAAGACCAACATATACTGTGACAACCCGTACTTTCAGGTCATTTCTCGACACAATTCATGTCTCATTATTTCAACATTTTTAGTGAACTTGGTTTACTTGTTTCAAATTCGCGTAACCTTGGAGGTTTAGCGGCGAATTCATGATCATGACATCACGTACATTTCATATGGACTATGATTAGTCTACATTTCATTGACATCATGTGCATCTCATTAGTGCATTCACGACATTTCATTTTACCTTCAACGCGTAACTTTTATATTTAATAATCTTTATCGCGTGAGTTATTATTTTGTATATTTAATCCATTACTTTCAAAAATGATCCCGAGGTATTTTTAAACTTACATCTAGTTCATAAAAACTATATTTTTAGTTTTCCTAGTGTTTTAAATTTATTTGGTACTTAAATCGTTAAAGTTTAATTATTACGTCGTTTTCTTAAAAATTATACGATAATTATTTTATCACTCAAATTTCACATGGAATGTATTTTTATAATTTTTATCATATCATTACATTCTATTTTGACCTATTAAAAAACTTACTTGTACCAAAAACTTCCATTTACCTTAACTTAACTTTATTTTACTTACATCTTATCTTACACAAATATACACAAGTTTATAAAAAAAAAAATATATATAATGGAAGACATAAGCCCCCCCAAATCCGGCCTTGGAGGGGGGGGGAAGTCAAGGAGTACATTTATTTGTGGTATGGCTTATTAATTGCATGTTTTCTTCATTTATACATAAAGTCTAACTCCATTATTATTTCTCATTCATATCTCATTTCCACAAGTGTTAAAAGGTTTTTCTCTCCTCTCTTTTGCTTCATCATAACCGGCCACAAGAGGGTTTCATCAAGGGATCAAAATATTTTCAAGATCAAGTGTTATATCAATCTAGTTATACTCTTTATATGGTTTTGAAATAAAAACCAAGAGTGTTTAGGCTAATCCTTGTTACTTTCACCTCATCATATTCACTTGTAAGCTTGTTTTTATCATTTTCATGTTTCCTTTTCATTTTCATATGTTTCTTTTCATTTTTGGAGATAATATGCATGATATGTGATTTATACCATTTATTTCATGATTTATTGAGTTATATATATATATTAGTCATCCTATAAATATTCCCATGGTATTCTTTGGTCTTGATGGTGATTAGGAACCCATGACACCCTAAGAAGGTGTATGGTAGGATTAGATTAGCTTTGGAGTTGATTTGAAGGGATTAGAATAGGTTTTGTCCGAGAAAAACTATTTTCGATAAGTATATTTTTATGTTCTGTCCTTATTTCGAATTTCTGGAAAAACCTACTGTTGGTACGAAACTTTGGCCTTGATATTTAGAAAATATACTTTAAAACGAATCCGTGGCCGCTTGAATGGATAAAACGGACTTATAACGAAGAAGTTATGGCTTTTAAAGTTTGACGACAAACGTACATTTTCGAAAATTCAGCATGCAGTTTTAGTTTGTTCGGGTCAAAATGAGCCTTAAGCTTCACAAATTATTTCGACTTGTCAAAAATATATTAGTTTACTTGATACGAAGCTAAGGACGTATTATACGTAAAAGCAGATTTAAACGACAAAGATATGCGCTTTTATAAAGTTGCCGTAACTATTATTTTCTAAAACTATATTATTTTTACGTTACAAGTATTTCGTAGTCAGAACGTCCATGTTTATGCGCGCTTTTAACAAGGTTGTGAAACTTTTAGAACGAGATGTCTTCTAATAAAATCAAGTTCATCGGCCATATTTTCAAAACAAAAAGTGTTTGTCAAGAGGAGTTATAGTAAATTAATTACGAATGTTCAAACTTGGCGAAACTCATTTTCTCGCACACAATTAGCAAAACCACCATCTTTAGCCCTTGATATCTTTATGATCGAGACCTTTTGGACGAAAACTCTGAATCGAAACTTTTAGATATCGATACAAACTTTCCAAAACAATCGAGTTCGTTCTCTAACGATCGACGACACCGTTACGACTAGTTTTCCAAAGCTATTTTTGTTAATTTCATGATTTTTCCGACGACATTGTTTTGACGAAAAGTGGTAATTTCACCAAAATCATTATAAAACCATTGTAGGATGACATTTTGACGTAAAACATGTAAAGTCATTTTGAAGGGTCAAGGCGTCAAAAGAGTATTTTTCGTCGACGGTGATATTTTCAAAAGCGTAAATGGTATAAATAACATACGGAATGCATGCATAACATTACATTACAACTCATGACATATCATAACATTCATCATAGGTCAAGATTAAAGTTTCACATTATACCTCGGTGTACTCACTTTTGTCATCGCCCGGTTTACCAAGTGAGTTTCATAGCCCTACTTTTACTTGTTTTCTTAACTGTTTGGGAGATACATGCTCAACTATTTTATGACTATCTTGATTATTTGAAACTACATGCTTAACTCGAACTTAATGAGTAGTCATATCCTATATCATAAATCATTGAGTGAAGGTCTTGGGATTATCATTAATGAATGTCTTGGGATTATCATTATGTCAAGTAAACATTGATACATTAGGTTATGCACTATTATGTGAATTCATTTGACATCATATGTTTGAACATAAACTTTGCACATTTTGGCAATGGGTTGTGAACACACAGTTGCAAGTTTTGTATGGGCGGAACTTGAACCGAGTGGATTTTCAATGCCTTTCTGCATAAAGCGATTTTGAAAGACTTTACATTTCAACTCAAACTCTATGAACTCACTCAACCTTTGTGTTGACACTTTTAGCATGTTTTATCTCAGGTATCTAAGGCATTCACTTCATGGCATGCATTTGGAAAAATCATGGAGTCGTGGTGACGACGCGTCTCACTTGGGTTTACATACTTTAAAACATCGTTTGAATTGTAACAAACTTATTTCCGCACAAGATGATTTACATTTGGGACCTACTTTGTAAACTTTGATTATTTTATTAAATCAAACGATGTATTTTCCAAACGACACTTTAGGTCGTTCAATATAACTGTGATTGTGATGCTATGACGGTCAATCCCGTGAATTCCATTCGCCGCAAAAGCAGTAATTTGGGGTGTGACAGATTGGCATCGAGCTTGATTATAGAGAACTAGGTTGCATCATTGACCCTAGACTATAACTACATTATCATAGCATCTCATCATTTCATCACAAGTGCATGTTCACTTTGCATGCGATTTATACGTACATTTTTCGAGTTATTCACTTTCATTTCACACCGATTGTCACATGGATGCCCTTAAATGCCCATCCCATTATCTTTTCCCTATACTCTAACGTGGAGAATTCCTTGTCATTCCCTATCAAAATTTTTATATCAGCTGATTCATCATCGATAACGTCGAATGCCGAGATAAACCTTTAAATAGGGCGAAGTCACTCTCACTCCTTTGTTCCACCACTAACATGTCGAGTTACACTTTATTCACACACTTAGTCATTAAACCATCATACATTTGAAGCACTTACAACACCTCATAACCCATCTTTTCGGAAACCGTCGATTATTTTGAAAGATAACCTCAAACTTATCATCTCTTATCACATCTCTTTAGAGCGTTTATTATTAACATCGGATTTTGCTACGTCTCACCCTTTCCTCTTGTTTTGAAGAAGATATGGCACCAAGAAAGCTACACTGGAATGACTCAGCGGCAATTCAAAAGTTGGTAAGGGATAGTGTAGCCGAGGCATTAAGGATTGAAAGGAAACGGTGGGCTGGTCATATCTTTGAGGCCGCGGTGCTTCTTCAAGCCGCTAGGTTTGCTATCGCTGCTCGGAAATGTCGGAGGATCCGGAGTTAAGAAATGTTCGTACAAAGATTTCAAAGTGGAGATCCCACTAAGTTTAGAGGTACCGAAGGAGCCACGCCATGGTTCGATGGTTTGAAAAATTGGAGTCGGTGTTTTGCTATGTAATGTCCGGATGATGAGAAGGTCAAATTTGCTACTGAGTACATTCTTTGGATGGAGCATTGTCATGGTGGAATTCTTATGCTCAACCGATTGGAATGGAGAATGCTTTCAAGCTTACTTGGGAGCAATTCAAGGGTTTGGTAACTAAGTTTTGTCCTCGTGCGGAAGTGAAAAAGTTGGAGATGCAATTCTATGAACTAAGGACTATTGGGTGCGATATTGACACTTACATTCGAAGGTTTCAAGAATTGGCCGTGTTATGCCCATCTATGGTTTCGGATAACGAGAAGCTACTAGAGGCTTTCATTGAAGGACTTCCTGAGATTATTCAAGACGATGTGACTTCTTCTGACCCGCAAACGATTGAGGAAGCTGTTCGATTGACTCAAAAGCTCATGGCCCAGGTAGTGAAGAGAGGCAAGTACACCAACCCCAACCAAAACAACAACAACCCCAACAACCGCACCAACTATAACAATAACCAAAACAACAACGACAATGACAATAACCAAATCAACAACAACAAAAGAAAATGGGAAGACGACCAAGGAGGTTATAACATCAACAACCAAAATCGTAACAATAACCATCATCAACAATGAATAGAGGGCAAGAGGCGCAATGGTTTATGTTGTCTGCACCAATAGAAGGCGAGGTTATCGCCGAACCTACCCACTATGTAATCGATGTAAGTATCATCACACGGGTCTTTGCCCCTGTTAAGTGCTACAAGTGTCAAAACTAGGACACCATGCCGGAATTGTAGAGGCAAGACTATAGTTACGTGGTTCGGATGTGGAGAGCAAGGACACTATCGAAGTCAATGTCCTCAAAACCAAGGTCAACAAGTCGAAGGTGCTCATGGAATGTATATATGTTAGAAGGAGGAGGAGCTCGTCAAGGTATCAACGACGGAAGGCGAAGAAGTTCGAAACTAATAAATCTTATTTCTCCTTATGTACTATGTCGTACTAAGTTTATGTTTTCCATCGTATCCGAATCTTTATAACCTAAGACGTATTTCTAATTGATAAACCACTCGTTGTAAAATATTCTCATCTATCGTACTTTATTTTCTTTCCGATTTGTTATCATTTACGAGGATCTTTATTCTTGTTACTTTAACTATCATTTTAACGACACTTCTCCATGTCTTCTCTCCTCGATGTACATCACAATTTTAACATCAGTTGACTCAACACCAAACAACATATGAGTCGATTAGTCCAAGCATTGCATAGTTACTCTAAATTATACATAGCACGATCACCTATGTCTAATTGGGAAGAATCATGCAATGAAGGAGAAGTTGTCTTATATGAGTAAGCAATTAATCGAGCCAAATTTTCAAAAGATTTTCTTCAAACCACTTGTTTCCGGTTTGATCCGTGACGATTCTTGTTTGATGAGTTGCAAGGATCAAACTAGAAACAAGTTGTTACCTAAACCGATTTAGCCTAATCTCATGACAGTTCTTGTTTGATGAGTTGTGAGATTAAGTAAAATCGGTTACCAAAAGTCTTTTGAGGGTTTTGCTCGGAATGGGAAAGTTTGCTACATCAAACCCTAAACCCGTTAGACCTAACAACGATTGAATTCGTGGACTGAATTCCTTTTGGATGGGCGAATGTGACAACCCGTACTTCGTGTCATTTCTCGACACAATTCATGTCTCATTATTTCAACATTTTTAGTGAACTTGGTTTACTTGTTTCAAATTCGCGTAACCTTGGAGGTTTAGCGGCGAATTCATGATCATGACATCACGTACATTTCATATGGACTATGATTAGTCTACATTTCATTGACATCATGTGCATCTCATTAGTGCATTCACGACATTTCATTTTACCTTCAACGCGTAACTTTTATATTTAATAATCTTTATCGCGTGAGTTATTATTTTGTATATTTAATCCATTAATTTCAAAAATGATCCCGAGGTATTTTTAAACTTACATCTAGTTCATAAAAACTATATTTTTAGTTTTCCTAGTGTTTTAAATTTATTTGGTACTTAAATCGTTAAAGTTTAATTATTACGTCGTTTTCTTAAAAATTATACGATAATTATTTTATCACTCAAATTTCACAAGGAATGTATTTTTATAATTTTTATCATATCATTACATTCTATTTTGACCTTTTAAAAAACTTACTTGTACCAAAAACTTCCATTTACCTTAACTTAACTTTATTTTACTTACATCTTATCTTACACAAATATACACAAGTTTATAAAAAAAAAAAAAATATATAATGGAAGACATAAGCCCCCCCAAATCCGGCCTTGGAGGAAGTCAAGAGTACATTTATTTGTGGTATGGCTTATTAATTGCATGTTTTCTTCATTTATACATAAAGTCTAACTCCATTATTATTTCTCATTCATATCTCATTTCCACAAGTGTTAAAGGTTTTTCTCCTCTCTTTGCTTCATCATAACCGCCACAAGAGGGTTTCATCAAGGGATCAAAATATTTTCAAGATCAAGTGTTATATCAATCTAGTTATACTCTTTATATGGTTTTGAAATAAAACCAAGAGTGTTTAGGCTAATCCTTGTTACTTTCACCTCATCATATTCACTTGTAAGCTTGTTTTTATCATTTTCATGTTTCCTTTTCATTTTCATATGTTTCTTTTCATTTTTGGAGATAATATGCATGATATGTGATTTATACCATTTATTTCATGATTTATTGAGTTATATATATATATTAGTCATCCTATAAATATTCCCATGGTATTCTTTGGTCTTGATGGTGATTAGGAACCCATGACACCCTAAGAAGGTGTATGGTAGGATTAGATTAGCTTTGGAGTTGATTTGAAGGGATTAGAATAGGTTTTGTCCGAGAAAAACTATTTTCGATAAGTATATTTTTATGTTCTGTCCTTATTTCGAATTTCTGGAAAAACCTACTGTTGGTACGAAACTTTGGCCTTGATATTTAGAAAATATACTTTAAAAGCGAATCCGTGGCGCTGAGCGGATAAAACGGACTTATAACGAAGAAGTTATGGATTTTTAAAGTTTGACGACGAAACGTACATTTTTCAGAAAATTCAGCATGCAGTTTTTAGTTTGTTCGGGTCAAAAATGAGCCTTAAGCTTCACAAATTATTTCGACTTGTCAAAAATATATTAGTTTACTTCGATACGAAGCTAAGGACGTATTATACGTAAAAAACGGATTTAAAACGACAAAGATATGCGCGTTTTTATAAAGTTGCCGTAACTATTATTTTCTGAAAAACTATATTATTTTTACGTTACAAGTATTTCGTAGCTGTAACGTCCATGTTTGCGGCAGTTTTTAACAAGGTTGTGAAACTTTTAGAGCGAGATGTCTTCTAATAAAATCAAGTTCATCGGCCATATTTTCAAAACAAAAAGCTGTTTGTCAAGAGGAGTTATAGTAAATTAATTACGAATGTTCAAACTTGGCGAAACTCATTTTCGCACACAATTAGCAAAACCACCATCTTTAGCCCTTGATATCTTTATGATCGAGACCTTTTGGACGAAAACTCCTGAACTGAAAATTTTAGATATCGATACAAACTTTCCAAAACAGTCGAGTTCGTTCTCTAACGATCGACGTACACCGTTTTATGACTAGTTTCCAAAAGCTATTTTTGTTAATTTCATGATTTTTCCGACGACATTGTTTTGCGACGAAAAGTGGTAATTTCACCAAAAATCATTATAAAACCATTGTAGGATGACATTTTGACGTAAAAACATGTAAAGTCATTTTTGAAGGGTCAAGACGTCAAAAGAGTATTTTTCGTCGACGAGTGATATTTTCAAAAACTGTAAATGGTATAAATAACATACGGAATGCATGCATAACATTACATTACAACTCATGACATATCATAACATTCATCATAGGTCAAGATTAAAGTTTCACATTATACCTCGGTGTACTCACTTTTGTCATCGCCTCAGTTTACCAAGTGAGTTTCATAGCCCCTACTTTTACTTGTTTTCTTAACTGTTTTGGGGGAGATACATGCTCAACTATTTTTATGACTATCTTGATTATTTGAAACTACATGCTTAACTGAACTTAATGAGTAGTCATATCCTATATCATAAATCATTGAGCTGAAGGTCTTGGGATTATCATTGGGCTGAATGTCTTGGGATTATCATTATGTCAAGTAAACATTGATACATTAGGTTATGCACTATTATGTGAATTCATTTGACATCATATGTTTGAACATAAACTTTGCACATTTTGGCAATGGGTTGTGAACACACAGGTTGCAAGTTTTGTATGGGCGGAACTTGGAACTGAGTGGATTTTCAATGCCTTTGCTGCATAAACGATTTTGAAAGACTTTACATTTCAACTCAAACTCTATGAACTCACTCAACCTTTGTGTTGACACTTTTAGCATGTTTTATCTCAGGTATCTAAGGCATTCACTTCATGGCATGCATTTGGACAAATCATGGAGTCGTGGTGACGACGCGTCTCACTTGGGTTTACATACTTTAAAACATCGTTTGAATTGTAACAAACTTATTTCCGCACAAGATGATTTACATTTGGGACCTACTTTGTAAACTCGATTATTTTATTAAATCAAACGATGTATTTTCCAAACGACACTTTAGGTCGTTCAATATAACTGTGATTGTGATGCTATGACGGTCAATCCCGAATTCCATTCACGCAAAAATGTAATTTGGGGTGTGACATATACCAAGGGAATAATTATAGGATGACTTTGTATATATAAAACTCTAAAAATCATGTAAAATGGTATAAACAACACAAGTCTTGCATGTTTTTGCTCACAAATGATGAGATGAGTATGGAATGAATATGTAAGATGAAAAATAAACATGAGATGCTTACAAGTTAATATGATGAGGTGATAAGGACAAAGGATTAGCCTAAACACTCTAGGTTTTTATTTCAAAACCTTATAAAGAGTGTTATCTAGATTGCAATTAACTTGAGCTTGATAAAAAATTTTGTGATCCCTTGGAAAACCCTTGATGGCCGGTTTGTGATGAGGAAGAACAAGAGAGAAAAAGCTTTTGCTAACTTGTTGAATGAGATGAATGAAATGAATGTATTACTTGGAGTGTGGTTATATACAATCAAGAAGAAAAATATACCAACTTCAATAAATGCTTACTCCCCCCCTAGAACCGGGTTTTGGGGGAGATATGTCCATAAAATATCTTTTATTTTTCTTTTATAATGTGTAACATTGTTAAAAATGTAAGTATCATGTGTAGGTAAATATAATTTGTAAGGTTTGTATATACATTTGAGTATTTAAGGTAGTTTTAGGTAAAAGTAATTTTTAATAGATCAAAGTAGAGTATAATGAGGTCATAAAAATTGTAAAATACATTCCTTGTAAAATTTGAGTGATAATATAATTATCGTGTAGTTTTTAAGAAAAGCGTCGTAATAATATAAACTTAACGATTTATATACCAAATAAATTTAAAACACTAGGTAAACTCAAAATATAGTTTTATAAACTAAATGTAAGTATAAAAATATATTGGGATCATTTTGGAAGTAACGGATTAAATATTCAAAATAATAACTCACGCAATAACGTTTATTTAATATAAAATTTACGCGTTTTAGGTGAAATGCAAAGATCATGAATGAACCGTTATGAAAAGATGAATATGGAGTATGAGAAATGACCGGAAATTGAGAATTGTGACAAATTACTACACTACAACGATTAGGTTCACTGCCTAGGGTGTTATAAAACTTGCTCGAAGAAAAGGAAGTTTCCTTGACCCCGAACGACGCGTGTAGCGTTATCAATTCTTCGGTGTTCCGGCCAATGGTGAATCCCATACAGTGCATCACGGTCATACTCTTCCACATTGTTGGAGAACATGTGGTTAGCTCTTTCCTCGATGGCTATGCAGTTAGAGTATATGGCTGCCGGGAATGGAAGTGTCAGTGATGTAGCTTATTTCCTTGAACCATCACCACCGTGAAGAAGAAATTCCAATCTTTGTTGAAGATATGGAATCCTAGGCTGATCAGGTTGGCCAATTGTTGGTAGAGGTTTGGACCAGTCGGTGTAATATGGAGGATTGTCCCGTTTGGTGAAGTCGATGTTTGCTTCTGGGTTGAGCCAATCCATGTTGTTAGACATGGCTCGTGCTATATTATCAAGATGATACTCAACTTCTATAGCACTTTCCGAGCTGTCTTTGAGAAGTTGAAATGCTTCATTCTTGATTCGCTTCAACTCGGATTTCATCATCTTCTTCACACGGAATTTTTCTTGCAGTAGTTTCGCATGCTCCAATGTACTACATTCTGTAACCTCTTGACCTTCAGATGGGTAGGGAGTGGAATCAACAAGCTTCGAGAACCATTCAAATTCCGTATCATCCTCGTCCAGCCATGATAAGACGTCGGCCATAGGCGCCTTTTTCTTCTTTTTCTTTGGCCTAGTTGACGATTCTGGTTTCTTAGCTGTGTCAGGAGAGATGGGTTGTTGTTGGGGATCAGGGATTTCCTCATCGTCACCACCCGTATACTCAAAGTGATCACCGGTTTTATGAGTCTGGGGTGGTGTCTCAGAATCCTGAGGTTTTTCTGTTGAAGAGCGAGGAGGAGATCTTTGTTGAGCTGGAGTCCTTTGAGGTGAAGGCTGCATTGAGTACTGAATGGAGGATGATTCACCAGACTTCTTCGTGAGTTTGGGCTCGTTATCCTTATCTTGATCTTTGTCTTCGTCGTCTCTTGAATGTTTGGGCCTTACAGCTTCTTCTCTATATGCTGACCTAAGTTGGTATTCCAGCAATGCTTCAAACAATTTAGCTTCGTGAGAGGCAAATGTTGCAGAGCGTTTCGACATTTGAGCTACTAGCCGGTTCACCAATTCATCATCTGAGAAGATTGTGAGTTCAACTGGATTGATGCTCAAATTCATTGGAGTTGATTTCATGGCTTGCTTGGCTAGATGTAAGAGATTCGGATAAAGTTGTCTGGTATACATCTCCTTTGTCAGTTTAGGAACGACCTCCATAAGAAACTTGTGAGAGTATCCTTTGATCATCTCGTCCATGCTCCCTTGAAGATCATCTTTCATGAGCTTCTGGACATACTCCCTTTCAACTTTCATCTTGTCATTCTCATCATGAAGATACGTTATCTGATCAGCGAGAAAATTCAGCTTTTTGTAGAGTATGTCTTTCTTTCTGACCTGCTTGATAGCTTTGACGATTCGAGTCTTTGCATGAGAGATCCAAGATGCAATTGGCTTCTTCACTGATCTAGATGTGGATCTGTTTGTTCTTTTTGATGGTGGTGGTGAAGAGTGAGAAGATGAATCTGATGATGATGAGATGTGAGGAGACTCCGGGTCCTTCGGTGGCTCAGAAGTTTCTTCCTTTGACCGTGCAGGACTATCTAGAAGAAACTTATCATACTCAACATCTTCTTCATTTCCAGACTTAGCTTGTTCATCAGCTTTGGCTTTGGATGCAGCTTCTTCATCAGCTTTTATCTTCTCTAACTTCTCAGATTCTGGTTCTTCAATGTTGTAATCAATAGAATCTTCCACGCGCTTTTGTTGTTGCTCAAGAGTGGTGGCACCAGATCCCTTATCAGGTTGATTAACCGCATCAGGACCTGGTGAAGATTGAACTCCACCACTCGATCCTCCGGGGCCACCCATTTGATCTTTAGCAAATTCTTTCGCAACGTGTTGGAGTCTAAGGAATTTGAGCTTTTTCTTGTATGATGTATCCAGTTGCTCTTCATCTGAGCTTTTTTCATAAGGCACAAGTACTGGAGTCTTCCCTTTTCTTTGGTCAGCTGGAGGACTGGGAGGTTTAGGTACTGTTGTAGTGTCATCTTTAGCAGTTTCAGAGTAGAAAGTCTCTTCATCTGATGCAGTACCCTACGAGTCCTCGTCAATTAGCTTTCTCTGCGGTTCAGGCTTAGGAACCGGAATAGGAACAGCTTCCTTGGCGGGAACTGTCCTCTTTCGTGGAGGATTCCTCCTGGGGAACTTCCTTTGACTCTCAGTGCTTGCAGCACTTCCTGCACTTCCTCTTCTGGTTTTTCTTGTAGGCGTACCAGAAGATTTTTCATCGAGGAAACCAACTTTGTTCTCTTCCACCGCAACCAAATACCTTTTATAAGAATAGAGCAGTTTGAGTTCATCTGAGAGAAGGTGATCTGGCAACACATCACCTTGTTTCTTAGTCGTTGACTCCTTAAATCTTTCTGTAAGAGTAGGTTCATACATCATGTCGAGATTGTCGGGGTCATTGATATGTGTCTAAATACACATATATTTTATATTGTTTAAACCCACAAAATGACCAAAAACACATAAATGACCATATAAATGTTACAAATATCATGAAAATGTGTTTTATATGAATCATGTATAAAAGAGTAAACAGTTTGATTCTGCGATGATGATGGTTTCTGCTGAAGCCTATTTTGATTCTCTTGAATCAATGGTTCTTTGAAGTTATAATCTACCGATGGTTTCTGCTGAAGGCATACGTTTCAGCAGATACTTCCACTAAATAATATCTGGTCAAACCTTGAGTCAAACTCAATTTCCCTTTTTCCTTCTCTTTCCACCTCACTTTATTTCCACAGCTCACCTATACTTTTCACCCACTTTCTCTGCAACAATCCATCAACCTTACTTCCAGCTCACAAATCCCACAACCTTATCACTCCACCTCCACAAACAACCAAGAAGCATTAATTGCTCTAAAACTGCCCCAAGCTGCTTATATGACTTTTGGCGCCAAAAGTAGTTTAAACGGCTAGGATGATTTCTGCTTATCCAATGGACATAAATTAAAGTGGGATTTGATTGGAATGCTAGTGGGAATTCAGAATGTTATAAAAGAAAAGAGAAGGAAGAGAAGAAAATACCTTGGACTAGCCAATGGTCACGTAGTGTAATTTTAAAATGCTTTCTTTAAATTACTTGTCATTTACAGTTTTAATGTTGTAATTTTCATCAAAGTAGTTTAATGAAACATCCTCTTTAGTTTAATTTCAAGTATCATTTCAATTTCAAGTTCTTGCTTAAATTCCTTTAATTTTCAAGTCACTTAAATTTCATGTTCTTTAAATTCTTGTTATGTAGTTGTTTAATGGACTCTTTAAGTTCACATAAGCTCCTGACAAAAGCTTTAAAGCTTTTAGAGACCTTAAACCAAATTTAGTATTTAAAATTCAGAAAAACAATGAAAAACCAAAAATAATGAAGTGATCTTGGTGAAACTGCATGGAGCAAGGTTAATTGTGGATTGCCTTTGGTTTAGAAGCTTTGTGGAAAGCCTTAGGATGTGTTCTGTGGCCATGGTTCTCAGTGTTAATCAGGATATCACTTGTAAGCTTAATTTTTACCATTTTTGCATTTTACTGTTTTAGTGCTTTAGATACTTTAATTTTCATGTTTTTTTGCTGTTTGTTAATGATGTTATAGCTTAATCTTAGGTTGTCATGCTTTGGATTTGATTGTGGGTTGATATTGCATTTGGACTGTCACTATGCTTGTTTTTGATAATTCTAGGTTTGAACATTTGTGACTACTTTTTTATGCTTAAAAGGGTCTGATTTGACACATTGTGACCCCTGGATTTGATGAAATTGGTTTACATAATCTTCTGCTTTGAAAAACTTCAAAACAGTCCATTAAAAGGTTGTTTGGATTTAATAATGAAACTGTGAAAATGGTTGTGAATAGTGTTGTTCCTGTTTGATTTACACTACATGGAACCTATTTGACTCAGTGAAATACTAACCAAAGGGTTTAGCATGTTAGAAAGTCAAATTGACACTTGACAATCTAGATATGAGAACTTTGAGGTTGTTAGATCTAGTAATCTTGCATATCTGTTTTAATGTTGTTTAGTTTGCTTTATTTCGTGTTTATGTTGTTTAGTATACCATATTCTGTCATTAGAATCAGATCAAAGTTCACCTTAGTCAACTTTGATCATAAACTAAAAAGTCAAATTTCTAGTTTTCTGTTTTTGATTTAATTGTTTATTTTCCTATGTCTTTGTTACTTAGTTTTATGTTTAATGCTTCTAGAGTTTTAATGATTTGTTGCTAACCTTGTTAGATATATTTTGATAATTTATAGTTTCCATGTTTAAGTGCTTATTTTGTTGCTTATTTGACTTGTTTTTGCCACATGCACAAGTCTAGTGTCAAGTTCATAAGCTGCGAAGCTTTATGACTTAGCCTAGCTTGTGCACTTGGCTTCTTTGTGTAGCCCTTGTGGCCTTTTTAATATGTGTATGCTTGTTTTTCAGTTGTAGCTTATTAGATAGCTTAATCACTTTCACCCTTTTTGTGGCAACCAAACTCACCACACAGAAGCAAACCGTGTGGTTGAGTTGTTTTCCCAAGCTCATGAAAAGTTCCTCATTGACCTTGAGCTTGTGATCTCTGGCTTCATGTGAGGCTAACCAATCATACTCAGTGTTTCAGTGTTTGTTGAGCTCTCATGAGCCAATTTGATAAGTTAATTTAGAGTGTGTTGTTTGCCCATTCTCAACAGTTCACTGAGAACTCAGTGAACTTACACCATTACCAACAGCTCTAAGAAGCTCCTTAGTGGTCATGAGCTTATGAGATTTAGTTCCCTGTGGAGCTTATCTGCCGAACTTTTAGATCGTATGCTTAATTTTCCCCTAGCAGCTTATTTGCTAGGGCTGTAACTAGCTTCTTGACTTGTCCATTTTTTGAGTGCAATGATTCAGCAGAACCTTGCAATGGTTTAGCAAAATTGCTTATTATCCTATAACTAGCTTATGAGTGATTGTCAGTGTACCAGCTTGTGTATACTTGTTTATATTACTTGTATACACATTATTTTTCTTTTACTTTCCTGTGTGGAGCTTATACCAAGCTTTTGCAAGCTTCCATTCCATCAAGTTAAGCTCAAAAGCTTAAGCTGTCTAAACCATAAGCTCACACTATCACGGTCCATTTTCTTGTTTATATTTATCCATTGGACTTGTGTTTATCTTATTTCACCTTTTGTTTCTGTTTAAAGGTTTTCCAAGCTTATTTCAAGCTTAAACTCCTTTGTGAAGCCAAAAGCTTAAGCTGTTGGACTCATAAGCCCACAATTTGCTTATTTTTAGGTTTGTAAGTATTTGTTTTCATTAAACATGTATAATAAAAATACAATTTCAGTTTTAAAATTATTTTATAATATTTTAGATTTTTCAGATTCTTTATTTCATTTATTTAAGTTAATTTTAGATTTTATTATTATTTAATTCATTTTTTAAATACATTTAATTCATTATTAATTTATATTAATTAATTTAATAGTGTAAAAATTTATTTTAATTTGCTAATAATTTTCTTATCTTTTTAGGATTCTAAAAATATGATTTTCACATTTGTGGGAGTTGTATTGAATCGAATTCACTTTTTATTTTTATATGTTTACGTTTAATTTAAGTTAAACGTCGTTTGTATATCTTTACGTTTTAGGTTTCGATTGCACGTTTTTAACGACATAGGCGTGTGAGCTATTACTATTCACATTCCTCGTGTTAGTCAATGATTCTGTTTTGTATATTCAATATCATTTCAAAGACACACGATCGTTGTATTACCGTGTTCACACCTCGTTGGGACTTAACGACCCGGGATATAATTCTATACTCCCATGGATTTTAATTGTCTTTGGTCCTAGATTAGTTTGACTTTTATGGTTGACCATTCACAAGTGGTTGGTGATATAAAGATGACTAGTTTAGGACCAATCAAATTTTGGCGCCATTGGGGAGGGTGTCTGCGTATAACGACTGTGTTTTATTAAAATATCTATCCTTGTATATATTATATATAATATCATATTTCAATTCCAAAACAATATAAAACACAAAAAATATATTTTTCGTTTTCTTTGTACATATATATAAAAATAGAAAAACCAAAAATATTCTCCTTACCTTACTATTCATAATTCTGTGAGTGGTGACCCCACTCCAATTTCTCATCCAGTCACTTCCTCATGAACAAATTAATTCGGGGTCGAGTCAAGCTAGCGACTCGGTAATCAAAAACAGTAGTGCAACATGGGTTTTCACCCATGTTTCTGTCTTCTTACCCCTTTCTACCACCTAAGTGTGGGGGAGATGCCTCACATGTTGTATATAGATCTAAAAATGAATGAAAATTGTAAATATTAAAAAAAGAGAATAATTGTTGTGTTTCTACACTTAGCTAGTAATGTTATCTTTTACGTTCAAGGATTCGGCATAATAGCGGGACTTTGAATATTGAGGACAATATTCATTTCTAAGTGTGGGGAAATTCGCGAATTTGATCATAAATGTACCCTTTAGTCCCTTTTTCCCCAAAATGGCCAAATTTAAAATTTTTTTAGTGGAAGTACTATGTACTAAACACAACAAATGGTAATCGATCCACCATGTCTAACACACATAAGGATTGGCTAATCACGGAGCAAACGACTCTAGGTAAAGATATCTCAAATCCGTTTATGGCTTGCAATTTGCCCAAAATTGTATGGTGTTATTTCACCATATCTTTAATTAGTGAAGAGTTGGCTAGCCCGCAAGTTTATGGCTTGTGGTAAAGGCGGTTGGAAAACCATAATTGGTAATCGACTCACCAAAGATAATATTGATAATTAATCTAAGAGTTGGCTAGTCCGAAGCAAAGCGGCACGGTAAAGACTAATCAAATCTGTTGAAAGGCGGTGATTTGCTCAAAATCACTTGGTTATCATTGTACCAAGGTTCTTACTTGAACTGAAACATTTTGGCTACTCCGAGTGATGGCTTTTGGTAAAGAGTTCTTTAAAATCCATTAAAACTTCATAAATATTGCTAGGGACTAGCAATAGTTTAGTGTGGGGATTTGATATGTGTCTAAATACATATATTTTATATTGTTTAAACCCACAAAGCGACCAAAAACACATAAATGACCATATAAATGTTACAAATATCATGAAAATGTGTTTTATATGAATCGGTATAAAAGAGTGAAACAGTTTGATTCTGCGATGATGATGGTTTCTCTTTGAAGCCTATTTTGATTCTTTGAATCAATGGTTTCTTGAAGTTATAATCTTGTTGATGGTTTCTCATTGAAGGCATACGTTTAATGAGATACTTCCACTAAATAATATCTGGTCAAACCTTGAGTCAAACTCAATTTCCTTTCTCCTTCTCTTTCCACCTCACTTTATTTCCACGACTCACCTATACTTTTCACCCACTTTCTCGCAACACTCCATCAACCTTACTTCCACTCACAAATCCCACAACCTTATCACTCCACCTCCACAAACAACCAAGAAGCATTAATTGCTCTAAAACTGCCCCAAGCTGCTTATATGACTTTTGGCGCCAAAAGTAGTTTAAACGGCTAGGATGATTTCTGCTTATCCAATGGACACAAATTAAAGTGGGATTTGATCGGAATGCTAGTGGGAATTCAGAATGTTATAAAAGAGAAGAGAAAGAAGAGAAGAAAATACCTTGGACTAGCCAATGGTCACGTAGTGTAATTTTAAAATGCTTTCTTTAAATTACTTGTCATTTATAGTTTTAATGTTGTAATTTTCATCAAAGTAGTGTAATGAAACATCCTTTTTAGTTTAATTTCAAGTATTATTTCAATTTCAAGTTCTTGCTTAAATTCCTTTATTTTTCAAGTCACTTAAATTTCATGTTCTTTAAATTCTTGTTATGTAGTTTTTTAATGGACTCTTTAAGTTCACATAAGCTCCTGAAAAAAGCTTTAAAGCTTTTAGAGACCTTAAAACAAATTTAGAAAAACAATGAAAAACCAAAAATAATGAAGTGATCTTGGTGAAACTGCATGGAGCAAGGTTAATTGTGGATTGCCTTTGGTTTAGAAGCTTTGTGGAAAGCCTTAGGATGTGTTCTATGGCCATGGTTCTCAGTGTTAATCAGGATATCACTTGTAAGCTTAATTTTTACCATTTTTGCATTTTACTGTTTTAGTGCTTTAGATACTTTAATTTTCATGTTTCTGTGTTTCTTTGCTGTTTGTTAATGATGTTATAGCTTAATCTTAGGTTGTTATGCTTTGGATTTGATTGTGGGTTGATATTGCATTTGGACTGTCACTATGCTTGTTTTTGATAATTCTAGGTTTGAACATTTGTGACTACTTGTTTATGCTTAAAAGGGCCTGATTTGACACATTGTGACCCCTGGATTTGATGAAATTGGTTTACATAATCTTCTGCTTTGAAAAACCTCAAAACAGTCCATTAAAAGGTTGTTTGGATTTAAAATGAAACTGTGAAAATGGTTGTGAATAGTGTTGTTCCTGTTTGATTTACACTATATGGAACCTATTTGACTCAGTGAAATACTAACCAAAGGGTTTAGCATGTTAGAAAGTCAAATTGACACTTGACAATCTAGATATGAGAACTTTGAGGTTGTTAGATCTAATAATCTTGCATATCTGTTTTAATGTTGTTTAGTTTGCTTTATTTCATGTTTATGTTGTTTAGTATACCATATTCTGTCATTAGAATCAGATCAAAGTTCACCTTAGTCAACTTTGATCATAAACTAAAAAAGTCAAATTTCTAGTTTTCCTATTTTTGATTTAATTGTTTATTTTCCTATGTCTTTGTTACTTAGTTTTATGTTTAATGCTTCTAAAGTTTTAATGATTTGTTGCTAATCTTGTTAGATATTTTTTTGATAATTTATAGTTTCCATGTTTAAGTGCTTATTTTGTTGCTTATTTCAGCTTGTTTTTGCCCTGTGCACAAGTCTAGCTGTCAAGTTCATAAGCTTGCGGAAGCTTTATGACTTAGCCCTAGCTTGTGCACTTGGCTTCTTTGTGTAGCCCTTGTGGCCTTTTTATTATGTGTATGCTTGTTTTTCGGTTGTAGCTTATTAGATAGCTTAATCACTTTCACCCTTTTGTGGGCAACTAAACTCACCACTGAAGCAAGCGTGTGGTTGAGTTATTTTCCCAAGCTCATGAAAAGTTCCTCATTGACCTTGAGCTTGTGATCTCGGCTTCATGTGAGGCTAACCAATCATACTCGGTGTTTCGGTGTTTGTTGAGCTCTCATGAGCCAATTTGATAAGTTAATTTAGGCGTGTTGTTTGCCCATTCTCAGCAGTTCACCGAGAACTCGGTGAACTTACACCATACCTGTGACTCTAAGAAGCTCCTTAGTGGTCATGAGCTTATGAGATTTAGTTCCCTGTGGAGCTTATCTGCCCAACTTTTAGATCGTATGCTTAATTTTCCCCTAGCAGCTTATTTGCTAGGGCTGCAACTAGCTTCTTGACTTGTCCATTTTTTGAGTGCAATGATTCAGCAGAACCTTGCAATGGTTCAGCAGAATTGCTTATTATCCTATACCTAGCTTATGAGTGATTGTCAGTGTACCAGCTTGTGTATACTTGTTTATATTACTTGTATACATATTATTTTTCTTTTACTTTCCTGTGTGGAGCTTATACCAAGCTTTTGCAAGCTTCCATTCCATCCAAGTTAAGCTCAAAAAGCTTAACTGTCTAAACCATAAGCTCACACTATCACAGTCCATTTTCTTGTTTATATTTATCCATTGGACTTGTGTTTATCTTATTTCACCTTTTGTTTCCTGTTTAAAGCTTTTTCCAAGCTTATTTCAAGCTTAAACTCCACTGTGAAGCCAAAAGCTTAACTGTTGGACTCATAAGCCCACAATTTGCTTATTTTTAGGTTTGTAAGTATTTGTTTTCATTAAACATGTATAATAAAAATACAATTTCAGTTTTAAAATTATTTTATAATATTTTAGATTTTTCAGATTCTTTACTTCATTTATTTAAGTTAATTTTAGATTTTACTATTATTTAATTCATTTTTTAAATACATTTAATTCATTTTTAATTTATATTAATTAATTTAATAGTGTAAAAATTTATTTTAATTTGCTAATAATTTTCTTATCTTTTTAGGATTCTAAAAATATGATTTTCACATTTGTGGGAGTTGTATTGAATCGAATTCACTTTTTATTTTATATGTTTACGTTTAATTTAAGTTAAGCGTCGTTTGTATATCTTTTACGTTTTAGGTTTACGATTGCACGTTTTTAACGACATAGGCGTGTGTGAGCTATTACTATTCACATTCCTAGTGTTAGTCAATCGATTCTGCTTTTGTATATTCAATATCATTTCAAAGCACACACGATCGTTGTATTACGGTGTTCACACCTCGTTGGGACTTAACGACCCGGGGATATAATTCTATACTCCCATGGATTTTAATTGTCTTTGGTCCTAGATTAGTTTGACTTTTATGGTCGACCATTCACAAGTGGTTGACTGATATAAAGATGACTAGTTTATGACCAATCAAATTTTGGCGCCGCTGCCGGGGAAGTGTGCTGCGTATAACGTACTTGTGTTTTATTAAAATATCTATCCCTTGTATATATTATATATAATATCATATTTCAATTCCAAAAACAATATAAAACACAAAAAAATATATTTTTCCTTTTTCTTTGTACATATATATAAAAATAGAAAAACCAAAAATATTCTCCTTACCTTACTATTCATAATTCTGTGAGTGGTGACCCCACTCCAATTTCTCATCCAGTCACTTCCTCATGAACAAATTAATTCGGGGTCGAGTCAAGCTAGCGACTCGGTAATCAAAAATAGTAGTGCAACATGGGTTTTCACCCATGTTTCTGTCTTCTTACCCCTTTCTACCACCTAAGTGTGGGGGAGATGCCCCACATGTTGTATATAGATCTAAAAATGAATGAAAATTATAAATATTAAAAAAAGATAATAATTGTTGTGTTTCTACACTTAGCTAGTAATGTTATCTTTTACGTTCAAGGATTCGGCATAATAGCGGGACTTTGAATATTGAGGACAATATTCATTTCTAAGTGTGGGGAAATTCGCGAATTTGATCATAAATGTACCCTTTTAGTCCCTTTTTCCCCAAAATGGCCAAATTTAATTTTTTTAGTGGAAGTACTATGTACTAAACACAACAAATGGTAATCATCCACCATGTCTAACACACATAAGGATTGGCTAATCACGGAGCAAACGGCTCTAGGTAAAGATATCTCAAATCCGTTTATGGCTTGCAATTTGCCCAAAATTGTATGGTGTTCACTCACCATATCTTTAATTAGTGAAGAGTTGGCTAGCCCGCAAGTTTATGGCTTGTGGTAAAGGCGGTTGGAAAACCATAATTGGTAATCGACTCACCAAAGATAATATTGATAATTTATCTAAGAGTTGGCTAGTCCGAAGCAAACGCTCGGTAAAGACTAATCAAATCCGTTGAAAGCTGGTGATTTGCTCAAAATCACTTGGTTATCATTGTACCAAGGTTCTTACTTGAACTGAAACATTTTGGCTACTCCAGAAGTGATGGCTTTTGGTAAAGAGTTCTTTAAAATCCATTAAAACTTCATAAATATTGCTAGGGACTAGCAATAGTTTAGTGTGGGGGATTTGATATGTGTCTAAATACACATATATTTTATATTGTTTAAACCCACAAAACGACCAAAAACACATAAATGACCATATAAATGTTACAAATATCATGAAAATGTGTTTTATATGAATCGGTATAAAAGAGCTAAAACAGTTTGATTCTCATTGATGATGATGGTTTCTGTGAAGCCTATTTTGATCTCTTTGAATCAATGGTTTCTCTTGAAGTTATAATCTGTTGATGGTTTCTGCTGAAGGCATACGTTTAAAATGAGATACTTCCACTAAATAATATCTGGTCAAACCTTGAGTCAAACTCAATTTCCTTTCTCCTTCTCTTTCCACCTCACTTTATTTCCACTCACCTATACTTTTCACCCACTTTCTCTGCAACACTCCATCAACCTTACTTCCACTCACAAATCCCACAACCTTATCACTCCACCTCCACAAACAACCAAGAAGCATTAATTGCTCTAAAAGCGCCCTAATTGCTTATATGACTTTTGGCGCCAAAAGTAGTTTAAGCAGCTAGGATGATTCTGCTTATCCAATGGACACAAATTAAAGTGGGATTTGATTGGAATGCTAGTGGAATTCAGAATGTTATAAAAGAGAAGAGAAGGAAGAGAAGAAAATACCTTGGACTAGCCAATGGTCACGTAGTGTAATTTTAAAATGCTTTCTTTAAATTACTTGTCATTTATAGTTTTAATGTTGTAATTTTCATCAAAGTAGTGTAATGAAACATCCTTTTTAGTTTAATTTCAAGTATCATTTCAATTTCAAGTTCTTGCTTAAATTCCTTTAATTTTCAAGTCACTTAAATTTCATGTTCTTTAAATTCTTGTTATGTAGTTGTTTAATGGACTCTTTAAGTTCACATAAGCTCCTGACAAAAGCTTTAAAGCTTTTAGAGACCTTAAAACAAATTTAGTATTTAAAATTTAGAAAAACAATGAAAAACCAAAAATAATGAAGTGATCTTGGTGAAAATGCATGGAGCAAGGTTAATTGTGGATTGCCTTTGGTTTAGAAGCTTTGTGGAAAGCCTTAGGATGTGTTCTGTGGCCATGGTTCTCGATGTGTAATCGAGGATATCACTTGTAAGTTTAATTTTACCATTTTGCATTTCTTGTTTTAGTGCTTTAGATACTTTAATTTTCATGTTTCGTGTTTCTTTCTTTGTTTGTTAATGATGTTATAGCTTAATCTTAGGTTGTTATGCTTTGGATTTGATTGTGGGTTGATATTGCATTTGAACATCACTATGCTTGTTTTTGATAATTCTAGGTTTGAACATTTGTGACTACTTGTTTATGCTTAAAAGGTCCGATTTGACACATTGTGACCCTGGATTTGATGAAATTGGTTTACATAATCTTACGCTTTGAAAAACCTCAAAATAGTCCATTAAGAGGTTGTTTGGATTTAATAATGAAACTGTGAAAATGGTTGTGAATAGTGTTGTTCTGTTTGATTTACACTATATGGAACCTATTTGACTCAGTGAAATACTAACCAAAGGGTTTAGCATGTTAGAAAGTCTAATTGACACTTGACAATCTAGATATGAGAACTTTGAGGTTGTTAGATCTAATAATCTTGCATATCTGTTTTAATGTTGTTTAGTTTGCTTTATTTCATGTTTATGTTGTTTAGTATACCATATTCTGTCATTAGAATCAGATCAAAGTTCACCTTAGTCAACTTTGATCATAAACTAAAAAAGTCAAATTTCTAGTTTTCCTGTTTTGGATTTAATTGTTTATTTTCCTATGTCTTTGTTACTTAGTTTTATGTTTAATGCTTCTAGAGTTTTAATGATTTGTTGCTGACCTTGTTAGATATATTTTTGATAATTTATAGTTTCCATGTTTAAGTGCTTATTTTGTTGCTTATTTCAACTTGTTTTTGCCACGGCACAAGTCTAGTCATCAAGTTCATAAGCTTCTGAAGCTTTATGACTTAGCCCTAGCTTGTGCACTTGGCTTTTGTGTAGCCCTTGTGGCCTTTTTATTATGTGTATGCTTGTTTTTCGGTTGTAGCTTATTAGATAGCTTAATCACTTTCACCCTTTTGTGGCAATTAAACTCACCCTGAAGCAAACCGTGGTTGAGTTATTTTTCAAGCTCATGAAAAGTTCCTCATTGACCTTGAGCTTGTGATCTTAGCTTCATGTGAGGCTAACCAATCATACTCGGTGTTTCGGTGTTTGTTGAGCTCTCATGAGCCAATTTGATAAGTCAATTTAGAGCGTGTTGTTTGCCCATTCTCAGCAGTTCGCGAGAACTCGGTGAACTTACACCATACCAATGACTCTAAGAAGCTCCTTAGTGGTCATGAGCTTATGAGATTTAGTTCCTGTGGAGCTTATCGCCCAACTTTTAGATCGTATGCTTAATTTTCCCTAGCGACTTATTTGCTAGGTCGCAACTAACTTCTTGACTTGTCCATTTTTTGAGTGCAATGATTCAGCAGAACCTTGCAATGGTTCAGTAGAATTGCTTATTATCCTATACCTAGCTTATGAGTGATTGTCAGTGTACCAGCTTGTGTATACTTGTTTATATTACTTGTATACATATTATTTTTCTTTTACTTTCCTGTGTGGAGCTTATACCAAGCTTTTGCAAGCTTCCATTCCATCCAAGTTAAGCTCAAAAAGCTTAACTGTCTAAACCATAAGCTCACACTATCACAGTCCATTTTCTTGTTTATATTTATCCATTGGACTTGTGTTTATCTTATTTCACCTTTTGTTTCTGTTTAAAGCTTTTTCCAAGCTTATTTCAAGCTTAAACTCCTTTGTGAAGCCAAAAGCTTAGCTGTTGGACTCATAAGCCCACAATTTGCTTATTTTAGGTTTGTAAGTATTTGTTTTCATTAAACATGTATAATAAAAATACAATTTCGTTTTAAAATTATTTTATAATATTTTAGATTTTTGATTCTTTATTTCATTTATTTAAGTTAATTTTAGATTTTATTATTATTTAATTCATTTTTTAAATACATTTAATTCATTTTTAATTTATATTAATTAATTTAATAGTGAAAAATTTATTTTAATTTGCTAATAATTTTCTTATCTTTTTAGGATTCCAAAAATATGATTTTCACATTTGTGGGAGTTGTATTGAATCGAATTCAATTTTTATTTTTATTTGTTTACGTTTAATTTAAGTTAAGCGACGTTTGTATATCTTTTACGTTTTTAGGTTTCGATTGCACGTTTTTAACGACATAGCTTTGTGAGCTATTACTATTCACATTCCTAGTGTTTGTCAATCGATTCTGTTTTGTATATTCAATATCATTTCAAACACACGATCGTTGTATTACGGTGTTCACACCTCGTTGGGACTTAACGACCCGGGGATATAATTCTATACTCCCATGGATTTTAATTGTCTTTGGTCTTAGATTATTTTGACTTTTATGGTTGACCATTCACAAGTGGTTGACTGATATAAAGATGACTAGTTTAGGACCAATCAGTCATTGATTCTCTTGGGGATATCTGGGTTATACCCAAGTGCTCTCTGGATCAACAGTTTAGTGTATCTGATGTAAGGAATCTTTGAGCCAAGCTTTTTGAGGAATGTCATCATGTCATCCCAAATCAGAGCTTCCACTTCGATGTGCTTCATGTTGATCAGAGCCCAGAAAATTTGCAGTTCCACGAGCTTGGGATGCTCATAGCCGCTGCCAAATGGATTTTGTGATGACAATATAAAGGGTTCTCCAAGGCTGAGGGATGTTCTTGAGATCCACGTGAGAATGCTTAATGATAACCCCTGAAGCTTCGTCGTACCCAATATTGATCAAGAATTGCAGAACCGTCTCTTCAGTAGGTGTAGCAGAGAATTCAGTTGGTATAATGTCGAGAATGAGGAGAACAACCCTTAAGTCTGCAAGAGTGATGGTGAGTTGCTTGTGATTGAGCATCACCGTCATAGCATTTTGACCTTTGACCATTTGCATTGAATTCCAGAATTGCTGTATGTAGATCTCCGGAACGATGGCGAGTTGGTGAGCATGTTCGATAGGGATGATTCTTCGAATATCCACTGCAATGAGACAAGAAGATTCCGAGCAGGTGAGAGTTTCAAAGTCAACTCTGAGATTGTTCTTTCCAATCTTCATAGGATAGCCATGTGGGAAGATATCAGCAATGGTGAGGACATTTGGTGCATCCACATTCATTTGAGCAGCCATGTAGTGATCTAAAATAACATTAGCCAAAAGAACCAACATATCGAAAGACATAATGTTAGTCAACAGAAGGTTTTATTGTCTAATTATTGAATGTGCAATGTCAATGATAGTTACGAGTCCAAAGTCACTTGTTTGTTCAATAGTCCAATGACGTCGCGATAAGTTTCGTGAGTTAGTTAAGTTTAAGTTTTAAAGTTTATGTTATCACTTATTTAACACAACATATTGAACGTTTAAGCTTATTAGTGACATTATTGGTTTCGTGACGTAATGATTTATTTATTTACAAGTTTGCACGCGTAACAATTCATAATGAAGGTTTGATCAAGGCTTATGCGTAAAAATGGTAGCTTATGCGTAGCAGGGAGAAATCTGGCGCGTAGATGCAAGCTTATGCGAAGGATCCTTGCTTACGCGTGAGGAAAAGGGGACCTTATCGTAAAGCTTACGCGTGGCGTATATAAAATCTTACGCGTGAAGGCTTACTCGTAAGAGTAGACCTTATGGGTCATTTGTTTACGCATATCCTTCACGGGATCGCGTAGTCCCTTTGTGGAACCTTACGCGTAACGTTACGGCGTAAGATTTCTCTACGCGTAACATGCTCTGGCGTAAGGTGATCCTTATGCGTAGATGGTTAACAACCTTGATTCTGTGTTTTACGAGTAGCAAGCCTGAAATAACATCACCATAAAATCAATATTAACATTAACATTTATTCTACAACAGATCATGACATGAAACTCATCAAATAGTTTACGCGTAAAAGGTCTTACGCGTAGACCAAAACCCTAATAGTTCATAGATTACGCTTAAGATTTTTAGCCATGGATTTTGCACAAAACTTTTTCTGGTAGTTCTTAGATGTCATGTGAGTGTAATAACCAAGTTTTAACATCAAATTCGCAGTGAATTAAAAATACCCAATTCTCAAGAACACTAAACCCTAATTTCTAATTTATAATCAATTAGTGTTTCTAGGTTGTTTTAAAGCCTGGATATCATCAATTCACCATGATAACAACATCACACAACTATCTTTTTGACCAAAAACATTCACATTTGTAAATACCCAAAACCACGCATAAACCCTAGTTTTCCAGATTCAATCAATACATGTTTCTGGGTGTGTTTTGTGTTTAAGAATCATATTAGTGATGTAAAATAACCGTTTTGACACAATCTTTTTAACCACTAACACACAAAACATGATCATGTGTTCTAACCCTTACGCGTAAAACACAAAAGTCTTTGAATCTTAAGTTTTAACCATTGGATTCACATGAAATTCAAAACCATTGTTTAAAAACTTGTTAAGAACACAAAATCACTTACAAATTGAAGATCAGATAACCGGATTTGAAGAAGGATTTTTGTGCGTAGGATTTGTTTGGTTATGAGTAATAAATGTGTGGATTATGTTAGGTGGAGGTGTTTTTATTAAAATAACTTTAATCTTTAGGCAGTTTTAGTCCCTCCACCTTTTCCATTTTCATCCAAAGCCTTTTAACTTCCATTTTGGTTACCAAACGAAGAATTTTAAGACAGAAACTTGACAACACTCCCCCTCGACTTAAGAAATAATGAAAGTTTATAAATTTTAGTCCGAGGAGTGTCAGAAACCATAGATGTGACCACCATAATTTAAAGAAACAACCAGGATAGGCTAACATGCAAGTACACAGTTATTTTGAAACAGTTAAGTATTTATTTTCTCCCCCTCAACACTTGATCGGAAAAAATACTGAATTTTAAAAGATTTGAGTGTTGACGGAAGAGTTGTACTTGCCATGTTAAAAGAAATATAGATAGAAGAATATTTTTGTTGTTTTATCTGATTTTATATTTTTGTATTTTGTTTTTGAAAAATATTTACAAAAGAAGTTTTGGTGTTTGACTTGTTTTTAAGAATGTTTTAAGAGTTCATCCGGTTCCTCTTGAGTCGAACACCTCATACCAATTCGTGGACCAACTCATTAAACCTAGCAGAGCTAAGGCTTTGGTGAGAAGATCGCCAATTGGTATTCAGTACCATAAAGTATAATTCAACAAGACTGTTCCACGTAGTCCTTGATGAAGTGATATCGAAGATCGATGTGCTTTGATTTGAATCTTGAATCGAGTTGCATGAGATCACAATAGCACTCGATTGTTCTTGACACATCGGTATTACATCAAATACGTAACCATAGTCTTTGAGTTGTGTTCTCATCCAAATGACTTGAGCACAACACGACATGGCTACATATTACGCCGGTTGAGGACATCGATATACAATCCGCTTCTTCGATTGCCAAGATACCAATTTGTCACCAAGAAATTGTAGTGCTCTCAAGTACTTTTCTCGAGTCTAAGCATCATGCGTGGTCGGCGTCTAAAAAGCGATTAGTTCAAAACCAGATTCCTTCGGATACCGGATCCCAAATTAATGGTTCCCTTTATGTATCGGAGGATTCTTTTAGCCTCTAAGAGGTGGGTTTCGGTTGGTCGCGATCGATAGCGGAGCAAAGATAAACTAAGCAAAGACAATATCAGTCCGCTGTCGTTAGAAACATGAGAGACCTAATAATACTACGGTATTTGGTGGTCAACCAATTTCCCATACAAATCAGTCCGACTTCTTGGTATATGCCATTGGTGTGGCATAAGTATCACAAGTATTCATTCGAATTTGTTCGAATTTCAAGGCATATTTGGGTGACTCAAGAAAATACCACGGGTGATTGATGAACTTGTAGTCCTAGAAAGAACGTAAGTTCACCCATCATGGATATTTCAAAATGTTTCTTCATTAGTTTTGCAAAAGCGATTGAGTACTTTTTATGAGTTGACCCAAAATGATGTCATCCATAAATTTGAACAATTAAAATATGTTCCGTGATATTGTATGAAAAGAGTTGGGTCGACCAACCTTTGGTAAAATTATTGGCAATGAGGAAAGATGATAGGTGATCATACCATGCCGGAGGAGCTTGTTTGAGACCATACGAGCTTTGTTCGGTTTGTAAACATGGTTCGAAGCGCGAGATCAACGAATCCTTCCGGTGGTCGACATAAACTGTTTCTTCGGTTGACCATTCGAAAAGTAGTTTTGACATCCATCCGAAAGACCGTGATGTTCATATGAGCCGCAAACGCCGAGAAATATCCGAGCGACCTCAAGACGAGCAGCTGGAGCAAATGATTCTTCAAATTCAATACCCTCTTCCGTTTATAACCCTTAGCCACCAGACGTGACTTGTTTCGATGACATTCCTTCAAAGATCTAATTTGTTTTTCCAAACTGCTTTAGACCAATGACGTAGACCCTGATGGTCTTTCAACCGATTCGATACTTCAAGACGTTTGAATTGGTTGAGTTCTTCTTGCATGGATTCAATCCGGTTATCTTTTGTCATTGCATCTTTAATGTTTTGGGTTGATTTGACAGACGGTGAGTGCATAAATGCAATGTTCATCGTGCGTGTGAAGACGTTGTCTTATAACAATTTGGTTGATTTGGGTTGCCAATAATATTTTTCGAGAGGATGGTCTTTTGTCCATCGATGTGTAGAGGTTGATGTTGGTATCGTTGTGCGATTTTGAGGATTCAAATGGCTTGTAGATGATTCCGCGACATCGGTGCAATTGTTTCATTAGCAAAAGGGTTGAAGAACGCATTTGGATCAAAATCTGTGGTGGGGTACTTCATTCGAACATCATCAATGGTTCATCATTGTTGGAAGCGGTTTGTTCAATCTGCTGTAGTAGAGTCAATGGTGGTGCATCTTAAACAATAGTTGTTGTAGCAGGTGTATCAAGTATTAGAGTATTATCGGGTTGAGCGTGAAGCAATGGATACACACGGAGCACGTTCATCAATATCGTCACCGAATATAGGAGCAGATAGTGTTTCCATTTGTTGACGAGTAAGTCGAGGGCTTGTATCGGTGATGATGGGGTTTGGGGAAGTTTAAGCGGTTGTGACCGGGTTCAAGTGTTATACTCGAAGCCATTTCAAGAAGTTCATCAAAATTAGCATGAATCGTTTCCATAACTTGCTTTGTACGGCGATTCCATATCCGGTAACCTTTTGAATTCTCACAATATCCAATAAAGACTCCAATGTTAGCTTTGGCTTTGAGCTTTCCAAAGTCATCACGATCATTATTCGGATAGTAAAGAGATCCAAAGACATGAAAGTGTTTGAGATTCGGTTTACGGTTGTGGAGAAGCTCAAATGGTGTTTTGTTGTGGCGTTTTGTAATCATTGAACGGTTTTGAGTGTAGCATGCAGTTGAGACAGCTTGATGCGTGCCAAACAGTCAAGCTAAATCACACAAGCCCGCCACTTGTGAATGGCGGACCGTAACCGACTTAAACCGCTTAAGCACGAATGCAATGAAGATCCGAGGAGTATAGTGTTTCCGGTCGTTATGTCCCAAATGAGCTATGCGATGAATTATCAAACGTAAAGTGATCGAGAGTTTGAGCGGAAAAAGGATTTGGTTATGATATTAACTACGGAAAAAGCCAACAAATTAAAAGCGGCTTAAATGCAAATTAAATAAAGTTAAAAAGATAAAATCTATTAAATAAACGCTATCACTATATTTAAAATGATGTTTTGTTTTATGTTTTATAAAGCGAATTTAAAATCTACTGTGACGTCTGAATAAAAACGTGAAATTTAATCAATATTAACCCTAAAAATATGAAAATGATATTTTACAATCCTAATGATAAAATAAAGTTTTAGAAAAGAAAATTATTTTATAACTAATTATCTAATTATTATTAATTAAAAACTATTTTAACTATTAAATAATTCCATAAAATACAAGAAATAAGGAAATAAAGCTAGAAAAATAAAATTATGAAATGGAAAAGTCTAAAATATCAAAATAGAATTTTCAAAACTATTTTTTATTTTTCGATTATTTGTATTTTCTAGAATTTTAAACTATTAAAAACTACTTAAATTATTTAAAATACAATTTAACTAAGAAAAATATGGAAAAATACTTTTTGGCTTTTTATATTTATCTTAACTTAATAAAAATGAAAAATTATTTTTTTGAACCTTTTCTTAATTTTTTGTATTAAATACTACTTAAAAATGCTTAAAAACTATTTTAAATTAGGAAAAATAGCAAAACAACTTAGAAAAATCTGAAAATTTCAGGAAAAGTCTAAATTAATACTAGGAATATAAGAAAATTGGAAAAACAGGCACTTATGAGGAGAAATTTGAAACTGCTAAATCAAGTGCTTATAAATAAGCACTTGAATAAGCTAAATGAAGATTAACAAGTACCGGTGATTACGATGTTCTATACTACTAAAATGACCAATTGCAACTAAAATCAACAAGCTATAATCACTGAATAACAAACTACAAGGATTTGATGTCTATGAATTTCAAGTTCAACAACAGATTAAAGTGCTACTTTAAGCTTATGCGAAGCTTCAAAATAAGCTCAATGTGAAAAATACCACTTGGAACTTAGAAAAGACCTGGTTGAGAGCAAGTATACCAAAACCGGACCTTGGGAGCTCTTTTGAGCCCCTGCAACTTGCACAAATTCGAGAAAATCTCGGTGCATTACGAGGCGATGAGCGAGGCAATATGAGCCTAAAAGAAGAGCTTATTTGATGCTTTTAAATAAATAGCAAAATTCCACAAAAATGCTTATAAGTACAAAGACCAGTTGAAATTTTTAGAGTGCCAAATTTCACTGAAAATAGCTCAACAATGAAGCCATGAAAATTCCTTGCTTTTGGCTCAAAAACAGATTTTAGCACAATTTGACTTTTGACAAAATGATGAAGTTTGACCAAAATGGATTTTGGATCCAATTTTAAGACTGATGTAGATGTTATATGATGTGACAAGTATATTGCAAGCAATCTTAATGATATCTAAACACAATACAATGAGTTGCAAATCCAAAATCTCAACGAGAGAAAGCTTGATGAGATGGATTTAAGGAAACTTTGACTTTTGTGATATTGTAGACACGACTAAGACCGATATGAACTAAAATGAACTAAAAAACCATTATCCAATATATTCTAACCACTGAACAAGCCAACAAGACAGAGATATTAGCAGAACCAAACACCCCTATATAACCTGATTTGAGGTTAAAACAGATTTAAACCATGAACCTACTTATATTTATGATCAAACTAACTTTAATTTACCTAAATATTACTATTGAATCAGGCTACAACTATGTTTAACCACTAAAACAGATTATGCAAGAAATGAGCTTGAACTTGACTTACAAATGTCCAAAGCCACAATGGCTAGCAAAATGTGAACCAAGTACCACTAACCTATCAAACCCAACCCAATAAGCTATAACTCAACCCATTTCCATGCCTGCATCAACCCTTTCCCATTTCTGCACCATTTTTGCTTATGTTGACTTTTGTTGACCAAGGTCCAAAAGTGAATGAAACTCCAATGTGAGCTTATGGAAAGCTTTACTAAGCTATTTGGAGTATGATTGAGCTTAACAACAAGTGACTAAGAATGTTGACATAGGATTTTAAGGTGGAAATTTCAACGATGGATATGTAATGTGGAAATTGAACATGAACCGCAATTGATGCTTAATTAAAGTTGAGATACACTAAGAAGGTTTACTTGAGCACAAATGAACTTTAAAATACAGCTGCAAATCTAATCTAGACTAAAAAAAACTTTAAACGACATACATTATGAAAAACTAAAAACTAATTGTCTCCTTGTTGCTTCTCTTTGCTTTTTATAAGCTCAAATCTGTTTTTCTCTCTCCTCTGGACAAATCCCAGCAATAAAAATAACCATTGGATCACTGCAATTGATCATGGCCATTCAAAGCATTTTGGCGCCAATTCTTGTTTTAACCGTTTGTGGGATTGAGTGGGATTGGGTTAAGGCATTTAATGCTAACTTGGCTTCTTGTGTTTGGAGGGGGGAAGTAGTGGTGATGATGGTTGAGGTGGAGTGTGATCAGGAGAGATTGCAGGTTGTGATGATGGAGAATGGGAGCACCCGTGAGGGAGAGAGGGAAAAGATGAGTCAAACTCATTTGACTGGTATTAATAAAAGAAGGGTCCAAATGGCAGGGGTTCAAAAATCTGTGACAGGGTCAAAAATAGAAATGACAAGGGGCCAAGGTGTAGGAAAGGTTCTAAATATCATAGGGACTTAATTGTAATTTCTGAAACTGTAGGGACCTGTTCTGCCAATTCTGCAAAGATGTTTCAGGGACTGAAATTGACAAGTGTTAATATTACAAGGACCAAAGTTGCCATTTTCACATTTTCCAGGGACCATTTCTGCCAATTTTCAAACTTGGAGGACCATTCTTGTAATTTTCTCAAACTTTTGATATTTTTCACGGAGGACTAAATTTGACAAGTTATGATTTAAAAGGACCTTTGATGATTTTCTTTTGAAATTTTGACTCGTGGACTATTTTGACAATTTTAGAAACACCGGGGACTTGGCGCCAATTTTGCAAACTTTGCTCATTTTCATCGATTTTGAACATTTTGCATCGAAACATATAAAATACAATTTTGGAATATTTTCGGTGTTTTGATGCATTCGAGCATTTTAACCGTTTTGCAGTTCGATTTGATTAAAAATGATGAGTATTTACACACTCATCAATCCCCACACTAAACTATTGCTAGTCCCTAGCAATCTTTTGAGAAAAAACTTAATGGATTTGAATCTCTTTACCAAAAGCCATTACTCGGAGTAGCCAAATGTTTTAGTTCAAGTAAGAACCATGGTACACCGATAACCATGTGATTTTGAGCAAACCACCGACTTCCAACGGATTTGATTTGTCTTTACGGAAGCCGTACCCTTCCCGGACTAGCCAACTCTTAGATAAATTATCAATATTATCTTTGGTGAGTCGATTACCAATTATGGTTTTTCCATCGCCTTTACCACAAGCCATAAACTTGCGGGTTAGCCAACTCTTCACTTTTTAGGATATGGTGAGTGAATACCATACAATTTTGGGCAAATTGCAAGCCGTCAACGGATTTGAGATATCTTTACCAAGAGCCGTTTGCTCTGGATTAGCCAATCCTTTTGTCTTACGGACATGGCGGATCGATAACCAAATGAGAAAGTGTAAAACACTTACTCCAAATTTTTTTTTTTTTTTTTTTTGCCAAAACGGGGAATTGGTATAATTATATGATAAAATTCGTGAAATTCCCCACACTTAGAAATGAATATTGCCCTCAATATTCAAGTACCGCTTATGCCGAAACAAAGAATGTAAAAGGGATATTATGGCCATTATTTAGAAAGAAGATTTTTTATTTTTTATTTTATTATTATTTTTTTTTTTTTTTATTTTTTTTGCAATTTTCTTATATACAAAACATGGGGCAACCCCCACACTAGGGTGGTAGAAAGTAGAAAGAAGAAGTTGAGCTGTCAAGTTTTATCACACAAGCTAGCCACTTGTGAATGACTAACCGTAACAAACTTAAGACATTTCAAAATATGGGTGACAACCCATATGGCATGCTCTTGTTTTTGATTACCGAGTCGCTAGCTTGACTCGATCCCGCATTCATTGGTTCATGGGAAAGTTTGTAAATCTGGGACAATCACGGGGGAATGTCCTCTCCAAAGTAATGCTTCACTCGATGACCATTCACTTTAAAATTAGGACCATCGGGTTGAGATAACTCAATGGTACCATAAGGATAAACCTTAGCGATGGTGAATGGTCCGGACCAACGGG
>CM040239.1:31906791-31945033 GCA_022545495.1 Chrysanthemum lavandulifolium | reverse complement strand
AGTCCAACTTCGGTTTTGATTTCCAAATTATTGAGTGGCTTAAATTCAAGTCGCAGTAGCACCTCAAACCTGCTTGGGCACTTCAATTCTAATTCATCAACCGAGTGGTTAGCACTTAAGAGGTTTAAGCTAGTTGAAATTAGTTGCATTTGAGTACTTTTAGCATATTAAAGCTTCAGATCGCTTGGTGCCCATTTGGTACCTTTGTTTATACCAAGTGCTTATTTATAAGCACTTGTAACTCAGCTTCATATTCTACCACATAAGCCATTGTTTTATATTTTTCTTAGATTCATAATATTACTTTAGACCTATCTTGAATTTTTCGATTTTTCTAGGTCGGCTTGCTATTTTTCTTCATTTAAAATGCATTTTAGGTAATTTTAATTAGCTTTTAATACAATTAAATCGTAAAAACTTCAAAAAATAAGTTTTTAATTTTCCTAGGTTAAGATAAATATAAAAGTCAAAAAATATTTTTCCGATTTTTCATAGTTTAATTTGTAATTTTTAGCAATTTAAGTAGTTTTAAATAGTTTTAATTCATAGAAAATAGAAAATAATCATAAAAAATAAAATTAGTTTTGAAAACTCTTTTTAGTTATTTTAGATTTTTCCAAGTCATAATTTCATTTTTCTAGCTTTATTTCATATTTTCTTGTATTTTAGGCTATTATTAAATAGTTAAAATTAGTTTTAATTAATAATAATTAGTTAAATAGTTATAAAATAATTTTCTTTTCTAAAATTTCTCTTATCATTAGGTTTGTAAAATATCATTTTTATATTTTTAGGATTGATATTGCTTCAGTTTCACATTTTCTTTTGTACGTCACGTAGTTTTTAATTTAAGTTTTATAAAAGTAAAATCAAAAACATCAGTTTAAAAATAGTGATAGCGTTTATTTAATATAGTTTATTTTTTTAATTTTCTTTAATTTGCATTTAAGCCCCTGTAATTTATAAACTTTTTCTTTAGTTATAATCAATCATATCTCTCTTCCATTCAAATCCTCTCGATCACTATTCGCTTGATTATTCTCGCACACCGCTGGGACTTAACGACTGGGAAACACTATACTCTCCCGATCTTCATTGCATTGGTTTCGAACTGCTTTAAGTTTCTTACGGTTAGCCATTCACAAGTGGCTAGCTGTGTGAGAAAACTGACGGTTCGGGACCAATCATTCGCTCTATTCGATTTTGATTACGGTTTTGGTTTTGGTTGAAACCGGTGGTCCAGGTAGTGGTTAGGATGGTGGTTCGGGTCCATAGGAGCACGGTATTGGTTGCCACCGAATTGGAAATCCCGCCCACGCTGCTTGTTTGGTAAAGGGTTACCATCGGTGGCCATACACTTGTAGTAGGTAATGGGGCCACCGCAAGTAACACATACTTCCACTTTCTTAACTTCAAAGCAGAGGAAGTTTGTGGAAAAGAAACTTTCTTTGGTTGGAGAGAACTAAATCTTGAATTGCTTGTTGAGTTTGTCAATCTTAGCATCGGTGCTAGATTGACTCACCGTGATGAAGAAGAAGGACCAACACCGACTTGGGAAACAACCTGGTTTGCTTCGCAAAGGCGGACTTTAGACTTGTTTTCAATTATCGTTAAAGCTTCTTTTACGCTTTTGCTCAAGAAATTTCTCCATGGAGGAATTGAGAGAATCTTGACGATTGACTCACCCATTATAGAAAGTATCGAGTTGCATTAACTCGAGAAACCATGGTGAGGACATTTTGGAGCAACTCCTTAAAACGATCCCACGATTCACGTATGATTCATCAAACTTTGTGCGAACTTGATGATTTCGCTTTTAAGACTCGTGGTTTTAGAAGGTGGATAGAACTCATTCACAAATTTCTTTACCGTGTCTTCCCATGTTTCGATCGATTGAGGGGTTGTTTTCAAGCCAACCGGCTTGTCCTCGAGGAAATGGGAAGAAGAAGCTTGACAAAGATCGGTAGGGACATTCTTGTATTTGATGGTAGATGCAATCTTGTTAAACCATCGAATATGAGCATGAGGATCATCCTCTCAAAACCATAGAATTGACTTGAGGTTACAAGATTTAGAAACCCGGTTTTGAGTTCAAAATTTTCACCACAATGGTCGGATAACAATAGCATCTCCATACCCATCGATGGGTTCCCGGAGAAGCTCGACAGACGCTCTTCCGCCATGATAACGGAAGTATGCGAGCAATCCGGATCTCGATCCGATCGATGGGGCATAACGTTTCACGGATACGCCTTCTGGAACTCGACAAGCTCACTAAATGGGCTCACTGACCTAGAAGAGCGAAAAGATACACTAGAGTCAACTCTAAGAAATCTCAGTCAAGGGAATTATGAAATGGGGAAAGAAGAATCTTTTGAGTTTTATGGTTTATATATATGTAGAAACAAAAGAAAAATATTTTGTGTTTTATATGTTTTAAGATGTTTTGTATTTTTGGATTTTTGTAAGAAAATATATATATATATATATATATATAGATGGTATGAACAAGGATTGAATATTCAAATCACTAATCACGAACGAAGACTATTAGCACGGTTCCTCAATAGCCAAGCGCTAAAATTTGATTCGTCCAAACGGTCTATCTTTTATTAGTCAACCACTTGTGAATGGTTAACCATAAAAGTCAAACAACTCGTAATGTAATGCAATTAACTGTGAGAGCATAGTGTTTCCCGGGTCGTTAAGTCCCAACGAGTCGCTAGGATCAATAGCTAAACGTAAGTGATCGGGTGATATTGAACAGAAAGGGCAATGATAGATTTATTCTAAGGAATAAAAGAAAATAGCTTAAACAAGCTATAAGAACAAGTACGTGAAAGCAAAATACTTAGTAACGCCAAAAATCTAAAACAGATGTTTAATTAAAATTCTACGAAACGCATTTAAACAAAACGTGAAATTAAATAAATGAAACACCTACGGGTATGAAAATAATGTTTTACAATCCTAATTATACTAGAAAATTATTGGAAAATAAAATTATTTTTAAAACTATTTATCTAATTATTATTAATTAAAAACTATTTTTAACTATTTAATAATATCCTAAAATATAAGAAAATATGAAATAAAGCTAGAAAAGTGAAATTATGACTTAGTAAAATCTAAAATATTATAAAACTTATTTTAAAACTGAAACATATTTTTAGACTTTTTCTCAATTTATTATGAATTTAATACTATTTAAAACTAATTAAAATGCTAGAAAATCTATTTTACCTAAGATAATTCAGAAAATACTTTTTATGACTTTTGAATATTATAAAACTAAGAAAATTGAAATTGTATTTTCTAATCTTTTCTAATTTATTTGAATAAAAAGCTAATTAAAAATGCTAAAACCGAAATTAAATGCGTAAAAATAGCAAACAAAGGATGAAAATTATGAAAATTCAGAAAATTCTAAAATATTATTCTAAATATAGGAAAAATAATAAAAGTGGTGCAGTGTGTGCAAGATTATGAAGTTAGTAGTGGAATGTGCTTATAAATAAGCACTCAAATTAAGCAAATAAGCACTAAAGACCACCAAATGAAAGCGTAAGCTAAAATATGCCAAACTTATCTATAAACAACTAATTCCAGCTGCTATAAACCTCTAGACAACCAGCTACTAGCTTATGAGTTCAAAATCAAATAAGGAAGTTCACTCATGTGTTGATTTCAAGCTTAAAATAAGTCGCTCACCCTAGTTGAAACCTAATACCGTACATCATAGTCTCAAGTAGATCCGAAAGGAGCATATAAACCAAAAATCGACCAAGACAAGCTCTCAAGAGCTTGTTGAGAGTCTTGCACAAACCTCGTGTGCACTCAAGTACGAGAATGTGCACAGGCACTTTTGATCTAATTGATGTCGATTTGAAGCTTATAAAAATTACAAAATTCTACAAAATCGATTTCCACTCTTGACCAATTGAACTTGTTAAGTCCAAAATTTCACTTGAATTGATCCAATAATGAATCAATGAAAATTCCACCAACCTTGGTGAAAACCGACTTTTACAATTTTCGACTTTTGAAACAGAAATGAAAAGTTGACTATTGTGAGATTTGATTTGAATTTTATGACCTAAATCAATTAAGTAAGATGAAATGAAGCTAGATTAAGCTACTCTAACAATTTCTAAACCTATAAATCAGCTTATTGCTACTAAATCCTTAACAGCTTATAGAGATAGGCTAGATTACAAGTTATTTTTACTTTGTTATGCTAACATGAGATATAAAACTAATTTATGCCATTTCTATCTAACTCGATGCTAAACTCATTGAAATGGAACCATCAACTAACCTCTATCGTCCATTTTAGCTTATACCAAATACCCTCTTAAACTCCTAATAAGCAATAAACACAATCTTAGTCCTACTTCTACTTATGCGTAATCGAGATGTAGATTAAGCTACAATCCTAGAGCTAAACTAAGATCAAATCAGCAAATTAACAAGATTAAGCATGAACAGAAACATGAATGCATAAATGGCGCTTTAAAGAAGATGGAAATCAAACTCACATGAAGTCCAAACCAAAAGTAAGCTTACAATGTAACCAAACACCACTATTCTAAACCAAATCCAACCCAAGACCACTGCATCAACCACAATCCATTTCCATAATCGCTAACCCAAAATTTTCCAACAGTTGACTTTTGTTGACCAAGTTCCAAATTTGTTGAATCGATTCTTGAGCTTACTAAAAGCTATATACGCCTTTAGTAAGCTCACTTGTTATAATGAAGCTTATTGAAGCTTGATGCTTAGCAATTTTAAAATGTGTTTTATGACGTAAAATGTAAAACGTAAAACTTAACCAAACTTTGAATTAGAACTTGAAATGAATTACAACTGATACAAAAGCTTAGTTTTAGTACAATGACAATTAAAATTACAACTTTAAGAACTAATTAAGACATTTTAATTAAAAACGACATGAAGGAAAATAAAAACTAAGAACTACTCTCTTCTCTGCCTTCTCTTCCTCTATTTATTCAACAAAAGTGCTCCCACGTGTCTTCTGAGCATTTCCCACTTTCTTTTAGAACCATTGGATTATTAGAGCTCATATTAGCCATCGATGAGTTTTCAAGGAAAACTATTTTTGCTAGTTGGTTCAAGGACTTGTAACAGGGAAGGAGCATTTAATGTATTTGGCTTGGGGTGTTTGGAGGGTAGGAATAAGGTGGGTGTGATGATGATGGAGTGGGAAGAGTTGCAAAGTGAGGTGATGATGAGGAAGAGGAAACCCAGCGGGAGTTCACCAAGTTCAACCGAGGGTTTAATATTAGACAAGGGTTCAAGGTTCATGGGGTCAAGGGTCAAGTGTTGGGTTGGGCTTGGGATTGGCCGTTGATTGGGTTTAATAATTTAGGGTCCGGCTTGGTTTTAGGATTAGTAACAAGGACCATACTTGTAAATTCAAATCGAGGACCAAAGTTGTACATCTTCCAAAATAAACCATGGTGATTCTCGCCATGTCCCAATAATCCAGGACCATACATGAGATTTCCAACAATAAAATTTTCCAGGACCATTTTTGCAAATTCGAAAGTGCAGGACCAAACTTGTAAATTATTGAAACTTTTCACCAAAGGATTAAATATGACAACATATGATTTCAAAAGGACCTTTGGTGACTTTTCTTACAAAACAAATGCCTAGGGACTAAATTTGACAAGTTTTGAAAGTCGAGGATCGAATCGCCAATTATGCAAACTTTGTTCGCTTTTTCATCCGATTTTAAACATTTTGCATCCGAAACATATAAAATACAATTTTGGGATATTTTCAAGATTTTGATACATTTCGAGTGTTTTTAAATGTTTTGCGTCAGATTGATTAAAATGATGAGTATTTACATACTCATCAATCCCCCACACTAAACTATTGCTAGTCCCTAGCAATCTTTTGAGAAAACTTAATGGATTTGAATCTCTTACCAAAAGCCATTACTCTAGAGTAGCCAAATGTTTCCTCAAGTAAGAACCTTGGTACAATGATAACCAAATGATTTTGAGCAAATCACCGCCTTTTCAACGGTTTTGATTTGTCTTTACTGTGTTGCTTTTCGGACTAGCCAACTCTTAGATAAAATATCTTTGGTGAGTCGACACAATTATGGTTTTCCAACCGCTTTTACCATAAGCCATAAACTTATGGGCTAGCCAACTCTTCACTAATTAAAGATATGGCGAATAACACCAAACAATTTTGGGCAAATTGCAAGTCAACGGATTTGAGATATCTTTACCAAGAGCCGCTTGCTCTCGGATTAGCCAATCCTTTTGTTTTTAGACATGGCGGATCGACAACCATGTCGAGTAAGTGCAAAATACTTACTCCAAAAAAAAAAATTTGGCCAAAATGGGGAATCAGTGGTATAATTACATGATAAAATTCGAGAATTTCCACACTAGAAATGAATATTGCCCTCAATATTCAGTACCTACTGTTATGCCGAAACCGAGAACGAAAAGGGAAATACTACAATTAATTTTTTTTTTTTTTTTTGGAAGAAAACTTATATACAACAATGGGCAACTCCCCACACTAGGGTGGTAGAAAGTAGAAAGAAGTCGAAATACGGTGAAACCCATATAGTGTGCCATCGCTTTTGATTCCCGAGTCGCTAGCTTGACTCGATCCTGCTGGATCGATATACTTTAATCAAACTAACTTAACTAGCTTGTTAAGGTTTAATAACCTCTGATAAATCCTAAGTTATTAACAAAGAAACACCGAGCAATCTTTATCAAGCACGCAGAATTTACTTAACAAAGCTAAGAAGAAAAACTTTATTAACAAACTCTAAATCGCTTATTATGCGATACTCTAATACAACTCTAAGATAATCGAACTTTCTCTAAACTCTAATTCGTAAACTCTAAAACTCTTTTTTCTAAATCGCACTCTAATGCCAATCTAGGAGTCCTTTATAGGCTCAAGGATATCCTAGTCGGTTTACAATTGATATCCTTGTACGACAAGTAATCTAAACATGGAATACAATTCTTTCCATAAACTAATATAACAGCTTTTGTTCTAGCAAGATTTTGACTTTATCTTGCAAGATTTTGACTTTGTCTTTAGCAAGATTTTGACTATTTGACTTATTCCAAGATTTTGTACCACAAGACTTTCATATCTTCAAGATTTTGATATCTTCAAGACTTTCATATCCCAACAATCCTCCCCTAACTTGAATTCTACTTGCTTGACTTCAAGTTCCTTTGTGAATATATCTTTAATACTTCATCTTTAAAAATGGATTGTTCTTTAGTCTTTAGATTGTATCTCCAGTAAATATCGTGCTTTGTCAAAGTATCTCTTAGAATTGTTCTCTTCACACAGAAGATCCAAAGAATCTCCATCTTTGCAAAGAACATATGACAATTTGTACATGTAATTCGCTTTAAGTTGCATACTATTCTCATCGGCCCAAGTGAATCATTGAAAACTTAATGGATTTAGAACTTTACCAAAGCCATTATCTCCGAGTAGCCAAATGTTTTGGTGTGTAAGACCATGGTACATTGATAACCATATGATTTTTAGCAAACCATCGCCTATCAATGATTTGTTTTGTCTTTACCAAAAGTCGCATCTTCCGACTAGTTAGTTCTTCATCTAATGGTGAACTAATTACCAATAATGGTTTTTCCACGCCTTTACCACAAGCCATTTCTTTGGGCTAGCCAACTCTTCACATTATCGATATGGTGAGTTGATTACCATCCAACTTATTAGCAAGTTGTCAACTAAAACGGATTTGATATATCTTTACCGAGCCGCTTGCTCATGGATTAGTCAATCCTTTGTAACCATGGTGGATTGATAACCTATTGATGTTATCATCACAAAACCATTTATCAAACCTTTATTTCAAAAATATTTATTACTTAGCAAAAGGTTTCTTCTAAAAGTCATTTAACCGTTTAGTTCAAGAACAAGATTTTGATGAAAGTACTGTCGATCAAGAAGATTTTGAATAAAAGTAATCGATATATCAAAAGTATTTATTCAAATAAAGTTCATACCGCTTATAGATCATTCTCAAGAATGGTAGTCCAGCTTTATAAACAGATTAATCACCATGCAAGCAGCTTTCATTAGCCTCTTCTACTTCCAATCCATGCTCTAGCATTCTTCTCATGAGCTCAACTCAGAAGAGGGTATCTTCTTTCTCGCAAACATATGAATCATTGTTCCATTCTCTAGCTCCAAAACATGAACTCCAGATTCTTCAAAGAATCTCCAAAGAAACTATTTCCCGCTTTTCTTGATTCTTCCGATGACATCGTGCTTTCTTCTTCGCCTCCCACATAGTTACGAGATCACCATGTAAAATCAATCCAATTCCTTCTAATGGATGATCTTCAAAATAAGCCTTCACAACATGATATAAGTAGAATAGGTCTACTCTATCAATAACATGCAAGAAATCCCATAGCCTTTGAAAACTTTAAAACTTTCATCTTCTTTATAAAAACCATGTAATCTTCATTCTTGATTTCACAACTTTAAAAACACCGATCTTTGATCTATTCATCTTCAAATCATCATCTTCCTTGAATAATCAAAACCACTATTCGAGATAATTCTTTAATTCATCACTAGTCTCGCATCTTAATTCAACCTTTCCTTTCTTTGAAAACCGAACATTTGTAGCTTCAGCTTTTCTTTTCCTCTTAAGCTTTTCTTCCTTTCACCTTCAAATTCAATAAACTTCTTCTCTCAAGTCTTTAATATCAAGAACACTCTTCTTATAAGCTTCGCTTCAAAGATCATAGAGTCTTTTCATATCAATATAGTTAAGCTTCCGCAAACCCTTATATCCTCGACCTTTCAAATAAGCCATCATAGCATTCCGTCTTAGCTAAATTCGGTCTTCTTGGCATATATCTAATGTGTAGGAGATCAGAAGGTTCAAGATCTTCAAGATTCAATTCCTCATGTAGTTTCGAAGTCGCTTCTATTCGAGCTTGAGCTTCTTGTTCTTCTCTATATTTAGCATTTAACTCTTCTTGAACTTTTCTAGTCATGGCTTCATTCCTTGCAACTTCAAATGCTCTAAGTTCCGCCAAAGTGAGTTTCTTCTTCTTAGTTTCAACCGTAATGCCTTTCCTTTGTCTTTAGGATCAATTGTAGGTTCGTAAGCTCTTGGTTGTTCTTCTTCTTGTACATCTCTAATAGTAACTCCTCCTCTTGGTTGTGACAAATCTAATATTGAAACAATTACTTCATCATCACTGCAGAATGAATAGGTTTGAATGTAGCTTCCTCCTCTTCTATAACTTGTAGAAGGACCACCTTCTTCTTTAAAATTCAATACCTTGAGTTATTGGTGTTATTACTTGCCTAGATGTATCATGATCATCAAGATTTTGATGTTCAAGACCTTGATCATCAAGATTTGATGTTCAAGACTTTGATCAACAAGCATTTGAACTTGTATTTCTTCTTCTTGTTTCTCTAAGAATCTTCTTCTTCTTCATAACATCTTCTTCGCATTCTTTCTCTGTGTAACATCTTCTTCAAATTTTCCTTTTCAATTCCTCCCAAGTTGATGAAGATGATTTAGGAACCTTCGCTTTTTCAATTCCTTACGGCGTTTTTCGACGCTTGTTTTCCTCTTTAACCCATAAGTTGAATCCTTGAATATAGGGTTTAATGAAATTCCTCAACCGTAAATAGTTACGCTTCAACTTCCTAATGGTTTTAGCTTGACGCTCAACAGCCTTGTTCAATCGAGCAAGCTCCCTTGTCAAAGCATAATTATCCATAGTCAAACCTTCACGAGGTATAGAATGATCATCACCGTGAAGTTGTGAATGTGCCTCTAATCTAACGTTGAGGAGATGGAGTAGGTGCGCCAATCTTTATTGAAACTCGTGACTTGAGAAACATCACCTTGGAAAGATGCAAGACTTCAATAGAGGCAAGATTTGCAGATGCAAGACTCAGAAGCAAAGACTTTGTGAAGCAAGACTTGTGCGTAACCAAGACCTTCACTTTCTTCATCCTCTCCAGCCAAAGATGCACACTTGAACAACGTCCATCATTGTAGCGCTTAATGGAATATCTCCACCTCTAAACAAATTACTTCGCTTAGCCATGAAAGTATAATTTTTGCTTGTTGCACAATGACAGTAACAAAGTAGCAGTGTTTTGGAACATCATCCAATTGTTTGTTTAAGAAAACTCAGACAAATCTTGGGTACATCAACCATTTTGACCTGTGAGGAGATATGTGATAGCATCCCATCCAAAATAAGCCTTGAAAAATTAAACATTCTATCTGTAGCTAAGCCAACCATCGCAGATGCTATATTTGACCCAAATCGCTCCCAAGAAGTACTTTTAGAACTTATGCAATGAAGCAATACATGAATCAAAACTTCCATTGAGGATGTAATAATGCTTTCTTGAATGTTTGTTCTCACAAAGAGCCTTCATAACCAAGATTCCTAAAAGTATCCCAAATCGCTTGCTTATCAAATCTAATAGCCCCATCTTCATCCCCAAATAATAAATCTTCCCTAATAGAGGCCTCAGTAATCTTGATAGTCCTTCCAAAGAATCGAGGATCTACTATAATATTCATCCTCCTCCATATTATCTCTAGCATTAGCCCAAAATTTTGAATCCATGGTTCAATTATATCCGCTCAACTAAAAGAGCATAACTAATAGGCGACCCAAGAAGATAATCAATTATATCATAGAAAGCCACATTTGCCTCGCCTTGTCCAATTAGCCACCATATTGTGCTTCAAACAATTAAACGATTCACCATTGTTGAAAAAGTGAGCACAATAAAGATTATATCAAAGAATAAAGAGTTGGTGATGGAGAGATAAGTATGGAAAAGATGAAAAGAATAATGAGAGGAAAATCGGAAAGTAGTTATTTATAGGTAGGATTTGAAAATCGCCTAAAATAAAATAACCGCTATTTTAATTACCCTTCAATATTACCGTTGAACAATACTTTAATATGACAAACAAGATTTTCCACATAAGCAAGATTTCCCAAGCAAGATTTCTGTGAAAACAAGATTTTGCTAAATACCTAAAAACATCCGCCTCAACAATACATGTGACTATACGTCCACCTTATAGTCCTCCCTCAAACATAGCTTACTAACTAATATACTCCATAACACCGACGTAAAATCCTTGTCTCCTCGTCATGCTTACGTAACAACCACTTGCAATAATAAAATGATCTTTAAGCTCCTCTTTGGGTCGCCTGCCTAATAAGATGAAAAGTTAGTTACTTTGAGGAACCCAAGCCACATCGACTTGTGTTCCCTCACTGGGGTGACATACTCACATTCTTTGAGTACATAATCTCCATCGGTTTCTAAAGCATGATCCAAGATATCTTGTTATTCAAAACATGTGGATTTTCAACAAAGCTTTCGGTTTTTCAACACAAATTTCTTTCACTAGTTTATTAGCGCTTGTGTGACACAAACATCTCGATTCACTTTTTGTTGAACGATCATCTGTGTCCCTTACAAGATTTCCCTTTTACCCATTCGCTTTAACATGTGGTTCCTGTGATCTAGATCCCCATATGAATTGTGATACATTCTAGGTTGATAGTGAGATCTCCTAGAATTCCTATTCCAAGTAGTGTTATCAAGACTTGTCTCGAAAGCAAGACTTTGAAAGTACCGTGAGATATCAAGATCTTCTTTGATGTGGGTATCTATGATCCGTGTGAAGTTTCGTGATTAACCCTATTTGAATTAGTCCAAACCTGCTTTGGCTTCTAGGTTTTTGATTTGTAGATTTTTTCCTTGGAAACTTGCTTAGGTATTCTCGAGTGTTTGTCACAATCTTTGATTAAGTGAGTAGGACTATAACACAAAACACGCTTTTGACCCATATGACCAAATTGATTTCTTCTATGTCTATGTGATGAGTGTCTAAATACTCATCATTTTGTACCATTTAAACGCAAAAATATCCGAAAACACTCGTAAATGCATCAAAATGATAAAATATCACAAATAAGTGTTTTATGTGTTTTAAATGCAAAATATCAAAATCGGTGAAAACGTATCAAATTTGCATAATTGGCGCTTTAGTCTCCCAAGTTTCAAAATTTGTCAAAAGCAGTCCTCGGTAAATCTAAATAAAGAAATATGTTATTCAAGGTCCCTGAAATATTCTAATTTGTCAAAAATGGTCCTTGAATAAATCTTTTGTTAAATGGCGAAAAAGGTCCCTGAACTTTTGAAATTGTCAAGTTTGGTCCCTGGAAAATTTGAAAATGTCAAAATTGGTCCTTGTACTATTGGAACTTGGCAAAAGTGATCCTTGTGACAACTTTGGAAAATTACAGGATTGGTCCCTCAAGATTTCGTAATTACAAGATAAGCCTTGTCATTACTAAAGCCTAGCCTTGTCAAAATCCAAATCGACCTCGCCATTTCACCCTTTATGACCCCTGTCACTTTCCATTTGACCGCCTGGTCAAACACCATCAAACCTATACCCTTTTCCTCCCAATGCTTTTCCTTCTTCCCATCGACCAATTGCCTGCAACCCACTCTCCCATCACCTCAGCCCCACTTATCTCTTCCACATCAACTCTCTCATCATCACACCTCTCACCCCCCCTAGTTGCAGTCTAAAGGTCAACAGAGGTCAAAATACATATTTCCCGCCAAAATCATAAAATGGTCATATCCCTCAAAACTCTCCCATTGGCTCAGAGGATTGGTGGGAAACACTCATAAGGACACGTGGAAGCTTGTGAAGCTATAAAAAGGAGGAGAGAAGAAGCAAAATGGAGTAGTTAGTTTTTTAATTTTTCAATGTATGTCGTTTTTAGAAATGTCTTAGCTTTACTCTTAAAATGTAATTTATCAGTTTCTATGTATTGGATTTAAGATAATTAAGTGTTTGTAATCAAGTTTCATTCCAATTCAAAGTTTCATTTCAGCTTCATAATTTCAATCTCACTGTTACAAAATCCATTGTCAAAATCTTTCATGCACACCTTTAACAGCTTATTTTTAAGCTCTAAATAGTCTAGTTAAGCTATTTAAAGCTTTTTGTAAGCTTAAAAGTTAGTTTCAAACAATTCTCACTTTTGGTCAATGAAAGTCAAATTTGCCCTATGTGGAGAATGAATTGGCAAGGGTTGATGCAGGACTTGGATTAGGGTTGGAAATAGCTTAGTTTAAGTGAACTTGGATTTTGGTTTTAGCCTGCAAGCAAGTGGGGCACCTATGAGAGAGCTTCTCACTTTCAACTTTTCATCCAATTTGCATAGTAAGCTTGTATCTTTATCCGTGTTTAATTTTAGTTCATACTTGTTTATTCAGTGTTAATTAAGGTCTTTAGACTTAGTGTAATCAAGAAATCTTGCTTGTTTAGCAGTTTGTCAGTTATTAGTGCATAACAGTAGTTTTCAGGTGTGTTTGGATTGTACATGAAAAACTGTACTAAAGGTTTGTACATTGGTTAAAACCTGTTGGATCATGCTTGTGTTATTCATTTGAGCTCATTTGAGTCAAATGCTTGTGCATACAAACCACCAAAGTCAAAACTTTATCCGTCGATCTCATCTTCATGTTGAGATTTTCACAAGCCAAAAGTTTGTTGTGTGTTCCAAATACCTAGATAAAGCTAGCATTAGTCTTATTTCATCATAATACTTCAATTTCAAGACATTAATCTAGGTCCAAAGTTCGGAATAGTCAAACTTTATGTTTTGTCAAAAGTCAAAATTGAAATCTCGATTTTCATCAAAATGGCAAGATTTTATAGATTTTTGTGTTGAGATTCAAGGTCCGAAACTTCTTGGGTATTAACTCTATCATTTGAACTTTTAAATTTCATGCTTGGTTCATTTTGTGATTTTTTTAGTGGACCAAAACACCCTTGGAACACAATTGCAGGGCAAGGTATTTGCCCTGCCTTATGAACCATACGACCCATCCAACTTTGGTGGTAATTTGTAGTTAACCCGGTGGGTCCCACACCTCATACTTGGGTTCTCCCAACCCCTCCTACTGTGGAGTGAAAGTTGACCCATGGTTTGACCTCATACACTCTGGGACCCACCTAAATCAAGACCTCAAAGTTGTCCCATATTCGAAAGTTACATTTAGTTTCGAAGTGCTTATTAGCTTGTTTCAAGCTTATTGGCCATTTCAAAGACACTATCTTGTTCATACCGTTAGTATTACATATATAAACCTTATCTTCCTTTTGTTTCAGTTGTGTGGCTTATTAGAAGCTCATTTAAGCTTAACTGTTTAAGCTAATAAGCCCACGTACTGCTTATACCAACTGCTTATTACCCCTGTAGTTTTATTTACTCTTATCAAATTTAGATTAACCACAAAGCTAGTTAAATTAAATCATGTAGCATAGTTATTTGGCTGTCTTTTTGAGTGCTTATTTTTTTCTTTTCTTTATTAACTGTTGAGAAGGGGGTGTTTGGTTGGGATTGTTCAAAAGAAGTGAACTGATAAGCTGTTATCAGCTTATTGGGTATGTTTCATAAGTTCAGTTTCATAAAAAGTTCTCAACTTTGATTGCCCTTTGATTTCCATAAGCCAAATTGAGAAAAAAAATATGTTGCAAAAAAACTGGCATGGTGGGACTCGAACCCACGCCACCCAGTTCACAACACAACATCACAACCAACCGCCTTGGGACTTGTCTCATGAATATCTTGCACAATCAAATATAAAAGAGCACTTGGTCGCTTTTGCTTATAAGCCAATTTTGGCTTATTTTGAGCTTATTTTCAAAGCAACCACCACGTTTTCAATTTTCTTAGGATCAAGACCCTCCAAAGTAGTTTTGTGATTTTTGATTTTTCTCAAAATGTTTAGTATTTTAATTAATTAATTAGTGTTAATTAGTTTTAATTAAGTAATAAATAAAATAAAACTCAAAAAATATTCCACTTTTTCTTAAAATTTTCTTTTATCATATAGTACGTAAAAAATTGTTTTTACACTTGTAGGACTTTTATTTCATAAATTTTACGTTTTATCTTGCGCTCGTGTAATTTTTGTACATAACGACGTTTTCATTTTAAGTCACGTTTTAGATAATTTAAGTTTAAGTTTTAGTTAAAATAGTTTATTTAAGTCATTTTGTTTTATAAAATCACAAAACATCATTTTAAGAATAGTGATAGCGTTTATTTAATATATTTTATCTTTTAACTTTCTTTAATTTGCATTTAAGCCCACATAGTTTATGGGCTTTTCCTTAGTTATAATCATCTTCAAATCTCTTTTCCCGTTCAAATATCTCGATCACTACACGTTTGACTATTCTCGCACAGCTCGTTGGGACTTAACGACCGGGAAACACTATACTCTCTAATCTTCATTGCAATTGGTGTGTGAGTCGCTTTTAAGTTCCTTACGGTGGTCATTCACAAGTGATCATTTCACAGAAGAAAACTTGTGATTACGCACCGATCATTATGCCTAAAATTATTTTGCCTTCTTGATGGTGATATAATCTGTTTTGACCAAAATTATCCCAAAAGGGTTTAAAGGTTGTTTTGAAAAGGTTTTGCGAAGATCTTGCTTGTTGAGCAATACTTTGGTTTAAAGGTTACGCTTGATTGTTTTCAACAGTTTCTTTGGGTTTCTCGAGACCTAGATTGAGCAACAAGCTTCTTCCTAAACTCTAGGCTATCTACTCCAAAGCGAGAAACATCAGGCCTAGCGGGTTGATGATTAATGGGATGAGGAACGACATGATAACCATTGTCTTTCTTATATTCGTGAGGTGGTTCACTTATTGATCCTCATTACTAGATGTATCTACATAGTTAATGAGCTCATCATCACTAGTTGTTATGTCCTCAAAACACCATCATCACGATCACTAGTTTGGTTTTCATCTATGTTGCTAAAATCCATTCCAAATCCTAAGCCTGTTCTAATGTAAGCCCTTCTCTGTTTTTCAACATAAGCAACATGGGACAATCCGGACTCTCCCAAGCAACAAACTTAGCTAACAAATCATCTCTTTCCTTAGTTAATTTCTCAATTTCAAACAATTTTATAGTTTAGTTTCGATTCACTAAGTTTTAACCGGTAATCCCGTTGTTCATACTTTTCACCCAAGCCATTTCATTATTTTCATGTGTTATGATTTTAGCTTCTATAGACTCTAAAGTAATTTGATAACTTTGCTACCTCGGACCTAGCCTTAATACAATTATCTCTTTCAAACACATAATTGTTAAGCAATTTTAGATAGAACTCATAACAGTTTGAGCATACCTCGGGGATAGGAGGCCGAGTTGGTGAAGTAGCTACCATAGCAAGAAGAACAGGATCATCTTCACTTTCTTTGCTCCAATCAAATCCTCCAAAGCCATCATCGATTCCAAAGCGGCATGTTCAAATTCTTCATAAAAAGCGGTGCTCCGGTCAATGCTTCCTTGTGTCTTCAATTGCATCTTCCATCGCTACCATACAATGAAGTCACCGGTTCATCATCAAACTCTTCACTCCGGTCAACTTCGATAACTTCTCTTGAGCAACCAAAGCCTTTGTTTGATTATTGGAATTTCCTTGAGCTCAAGTTTAGGCTTCTCGAAGTTACATTTGCTTGATACTTAGCAAACCTGCACTCCTTGCAAAGTGACGATCTTTTGACAATTGAAGCATTCAATTTTAGATTTGTCAAAAGTTATTCCTTGTTTTGGTTTGAAATCAATACTTTTGCTGTCTTCTTCATGTACTTTTGATTCTTGCGATGATCAAAGCAACTTGCCACGATATCAATTTCTTCAAGTGCATCTTCTTGAACTGCTAGATCCTCTTCATAAGTGATAGGTAAGCTTGCTTGTTGTGCAAAGAAAGAGCACACAACTTCATCTTAGTTCAAAGTGGTAGATGGTGGGGCTGCTTGAGCATATGATGGGGATTATAAGAAGTAGTACTTTGAGAAGCAGTGCTTTGAGGAGAAGCGATGCTTTTGAAAATCTTGCTCTTCTTCTCGAGATGATAGAAAAGCAATCTTGTGAGATTTGGAATTGGGTTGACCATTCATCTCATGTTCATACACCTTGATTGATGATAAAGATCATCAAAGTCCATAACATCAATCCTTGTTGTCCTCGATCATAGTAGCAATCACATGCCATGTGGATGGCAAACTCTTAGAAACTTCAAATTAGCATCCTCAAGTGATACTTGTGCCTTGTATAACTCCAACATGTTGAGGAGATTTCAAACCTATCATATGCGACATCAAGACTCTCTCTTTCTCCCTTGTGAAAGTTTTAAGCATTGTTTGACAGAAGTTTCGTGTATCTTCTTAGAGGCTTCATTCCTCAATCTGGTTTGAGAGAGCAGCCAGAGTCGCTTAGCATCTTTAGCATCATGAAACTTGAGAAGATGACCATCGGAATGGCGAGACAAGAGAATGTTTAGAGCCTTCTCTTGATTCCTTAAGGTTCTTCTTTGGTAAGGCGCGCTTTGGTGCTATTGGTTGTCCAGAACCTCGAGCAGGTTACGTAACAACTTCATTCCCATTCACTATTACATTCCACAAAGCATGGTGCGTAATGGCAATATCTTGCCTCATCTTCATGCACCGAGATCATATTCTCCTTTCTTGATTATTGGAATTACAGGTGAGGTGATTGAGGGTGGTGGAGCAGTTCGATCGACATCTTGAATATTGTAGGGTTTCTTCCTAGTCAAAGTTTCCACACAAGCTCGATACCACTTGTTGGATCGATATACTTTAATCAAACTAACTTAACTAGCTTGTTAAGGTTTAATAACCTCGGATAAATCCTAAGTTATTAACAAAGAAACACCGAGCAATCTTTATCAAGTACGCGGAATTTACTTAACAAAGCTAAGAAGAAAAACTTTATTAACAAACTCTAAATCGCTTATTATGCAAATACTCTAATACAACTCTAAGATAATCGAACTTTCTCTAAACTCTAATTCGTAAACTCTAAAACTCTTTTCCGAAATCGTACCTCTAATGCCAATCTAGGAGTCCTTTTATAGGCTCAAGGATATCCTAGTCGGTTTACAATTGATATCCTTGTACGACAAGTAATCTAAACATGGAATACAATTCTTTCCATAAGCGAATATAACAGTTCTTTTGTTCTAGCAATACTTTGGCTTTATCTTGCAGTGCTTTGACTTTGTCTTTAGCGATGCTTTGACTATTTGACTTATTCCAAGTGCTTTGCGACTTCTGAAGCTTTCATATCTTGATGCTTTGATATCTTGACACTTTCATATCCCAACAATCCCGCATTCATTGGTTCATGGGAAAGTTTGTAGATCGGGACAACCATATGTGGAATGTCCTCTCCAAAATAGTGCTTTAATCGATGACCATTCACTTTAAAATTTGGACCATCGGTTGAGATAACTCAATGGTTCCATAAGGAAATACTTTAGTGATGGTGAATGGTCCGGACCGGTAGGATTTTAGTTTTCTGAGAAAATCTTCAATCTTGAATTGAAAAGAAGGACTCGATCACCGAGCGTTGAAAGCAGCGGTTCTTGATTTTGAGTCATGAATCTTCTTTGTCTTTTCTTTGTAGATCAAAGAGTTCTCGTATGCTTGATCACGTAGTTCATTTAATTCATTCATTTGAACTTTCCGATGATCACCGGTTGTCTGAATATCGAAGTTGGCATGTTTCAAGGCCCAGTATGCCTTGTGCTCAAGCTCAATCGGCAGATGACACACCTTCCGTACACTAGCTTGTATGGCGTACACCGATGGGTGTTTTATAAAATGTACGGAAGGCCAGAGCGTCATCTAGCGTATCCGACCAAGAGGCACGGTTTTCGCCTCATCCTTTCGAATTATTTTAATCCTCGGTTGGAAACTTCCACTTGCCCACTTGTTTGGGGTGGTACATGAAAGAGGCGGTGAGTTACACCATACTTTTGCATGACTCTATCAAACCGGTCATTGCGAAATGCGTACCACGATCACCGATTATAGCTCGTGGAGTTCCAAACCTAGCAAAGAGATTTTAAGAATTTCACAACAACTCGGGCATCATTGGTAGGCAAAGCTTTCGCTTCAACCCATTTTGACAAATAGTCAACGGCCACGAGTATGTATTTATTTCCTCGAGATAAAGGAAATGGCCCCATAAAGTCAATGCCCCAGATGTCAAAAATCTCACACACTTGAATGGCGTTTTGCGGCATTTCATTTCTTTGTGAGATATTTCCGTGAAGTTGACAAGCGTCACAGGTTTTGACAAATTTGTGGGCATCCTTGTAAATCGTGGGCCAATAAAATCCGAATCAAATACCTTCTTGGCGGTGTAGTTGGGGCTATGATGTCCCCAGTAGGTCCGAATGGCAAGCCTTGAGAATGTCATTGGCTTCGACCATACACACATCGCTGATGACTTGATCCGCGCAAATTTTGAATAAGTAGGGGTCGTCCCGAGTAATGTTTACATCTTTAAAGAATTTGTTTTTCCGTTGGGACGACATCCTTTCACCACAAAGTTACCCGCATGGTAATTTGCAAAGTCGACAAACCATGGGGTAGAAGAGTCTCGAAAAGAAACCACATTGAGTGTCTCGAGAGGAAATGTTTCATTTATTTCCTTTTCTCAAAAACATCCTGGTGAGGGTTTTCTAGGCAGGACGAGATGATCGTGACGGGTTCTCGGCTCCTTTTTATCACGTATAATGATATCAAATTCTTGCGGGAGGAGAACCCAGAGCAATCTCGGCTTTGCATCTTGTTTTGCAAAGAGATATTTGAGAGCCGAGTGATCCGTATACACTACACATTTGGTCAAGATTAGGTGTGGCGAAACTTTTCAAGCATACACCACGACTAATAATTCTTTTACGTAGTGGTGTAATGGGTTTGAGCTTGATCATAGTCTTACTCGCGTAGTGGATAGGTGAAAATGTTTGGTTTTCGTTGCCCCAGATGCACCGATAGCAAAATCACTTGCATCGCACATGAGTTCAAAGGGTAAATCGATCGGGGCAACTAGAATGGGTGCTTTCGTAGCTTTTTCTTTAATGTTTCAAAAGCTTGATGCACTCGGTGAGAAGATAAAAGGAGCATCCTTCTCAAGGAGATGAGTCATAGGCGGCGATTTTAGAAAAATCTTGTATGAATCTGCGATAAAAGCGGCATGACCTAAAAACTCCTAATACCTTTGGCGGTGGTAGGATGAGGCAATTTGGCAATGACATCCACTTTCGCTTTGTCAACCTCAATCCCATTTTTTGAAATCTTATGGCCTAGGACAATTCCTTCCTTGACCATAAAGTGGCTCTTTTCCCAATTTAGACAAAGATTGGTGTCTTCACACCGTTTTTGCATTTTTTCTAAACAGGAGAGACATGTTTGAAATGAGTCCCCAATGACCGAGAAGTCATCCATAAACACCTCCATTGTTTCCCCGTTCATGTCGTGGAAAATTGCCATCATACATCGTTGGAACATGCCAGGAGCGTTACATAGGCCAAAAGGCATACGTCGTAGGCAAAAGTTCCGTATGGGCGGTGAATGTGGTCTTTCTTGATCCCGTGGATCAATGGGGATATGAAAATACCACGAGAAACCATCTAGGAAACAATAGTATTCGTTCCGCTAACCTCTCAAGCATTTGGTCCATGAAGGGTAGAGGAAAATGGTATTCTGGTGGCTTCGTTTAACTTGTGATAGTCAATACATACACGCCATCCGTAACCAATCGAGTTGGAATTAACTCGTTTTCTTCATTGTGACAACAGTTATGCCACCCTTTTTGGAACACTGTGGATGGGGTGACCTAAGGACTATCGGAGATCGGGTAAATTAGACCGGCATCAAGAAGTTTGAGAACCTCTGTTTGATAACCTCATGAATCTTAGGATTCACCCTTCTTTGATGTTGAATTCTTGGTTTGAAATCATCCTCCAATAAAATCTTGTGCGTATAAAATTGAGGTTAATACCCTTGATGTCGGAGAGTCTCCAAGCAATTGCTTGCTTGTGCAACTTCAAAACCTTTATGAGAGCGGTCTTTTCCTCCTCGGTTAAGTCCTTAGCAATTATGACGGGTAATTTATCATCACCTCCAAGAATGCATACTCGAGATGAGGAGGTAGGTCCTTAATTTCAACCTCGGGAAATTCTTGATAGATGTTTGTCTTGATTTGATTTCTTCAATCGTGATCTCTTTCGGAGGAGTGAAGGTAATGGATCTTCATTTAACAATTTCTCAAGATAAAGGATATCTCCTCCGAATCATAAACACCATCATCAATTCCGTGGAATCGATTCATCATTAGCAAGAAACTCATCGATCTCTTCCAAAAGAAGTCACCTCCCTCAAGCGGAGTGAAAAGGGGAAGAATCGGCAATAATTGGTTGAGAAGATGTGGTGGGATCCCCACTCACGAATTATGAAAATAACCAAGAAACTCTTGAGAGTACTCCTCGATGCAATATCAATTAAATCGATTCGATTAACCGATTCGACATCATAGTTTGAGGAGTACCTCAAGTTTGATCAAGGTTAAAGGTGACGACTTCATTACCCACACGTAATGTGATTTCTTGCTCAAATACATCAATGAGAGCACGACCCGTTCTCGTGAATCCTCGTCCAACAATGAGGGAATCCGATGATCGGCATCGAAATCAACAACCACAAAGTCGGTGGAAAATGGAACTTTCCTACTTTCACGAATACATCCTCGGCGATGCCAAGAGGACGCGATATAGAAACGATCTGCAAGCTCAAGAGTCATGCGGTAGGAATAAGTTCGAAAGAAAGTTTCTTCCATCTTGAATAAGGCATCAAATTGATGCTTGCACCAAGATCGGCGAGGAAAAGCATTCAATCATTCTGGAAAAACGAAGGAAGAAGAAATTTGCGGGATCTCCAAGCTTCGGGAAGCTTCTTTATGTAATCATTGGCGGTTCTCGTTCGAAGGAGTTTTAGCCATTTTAAGCAGCTTTTTCCTTGTTGCTTAACATGTGTTTGAGAGTTGATGCAAACTTGGGCATCGGCATGATGGCATCCATAAAGCTTATGTCAAAATGTAGTTCTTGGAAAATTTGAAAATTTTTTCCATTTGATGGTAGCTTTTCGCGGAGTTTTGCTCATTTAAGCGTGATGGGTAAGGAATAGAAGTTTTGGATTGGGGTTGTCAAGCTGGAGGTTCAAAACAACTCGAGGTTTGGTTTGGGTTTCGGACAACGAGGATGGACATGTCTTTGTGCTCACGAGAGCTAGTGGGTTGCACTTGGTCCTTTGTCGCCTCAGGTTCACTTTCCACTACCTTCGGGAGAGAAGAAGAAGAGGTAGTGGGAATAGCGGGTCCATTGATAAGGTTTTAAAAGGTACCATTTTGAGAGGTCGTTTTAGTCCTTATTTGATCACTTTTGTATCCGTTATTGCTTAATATCGTTCCTTTTCACTTTTAGGTCTCGTGAAGGCAAAATCTTTGGAATGGCACTTATTTGGACGAAAAGGCGCGAATATATGAAGAAAATGGCCAAAGTCGAATCGAGACACTCACGATTCTTTGAAATCGAAGGCGACGGCGTCGGTGCTAATGGTGACGCTATCCCAAAATTGTTGTGACGGTCCGAACCCAAAACTCGTGTTTACAAGCGGCGGCGTCCGGTTGTGAAAGAGTAGGCCGTCGCTACTCGGGCGGCCTAGATGCAATCCGACGGCGTCGAAGGCGAAAAGGACGGCGTCACGGACATAAGGTGACGCCGCAAGGTTAGCGTGGCCAAGATGAAACCCTAATGACGGCGACACGACGACATCACTAAACATAAGGTGACGCCGTCGTAAATGTAATCTTATAAATAGAATCCGAATTTTTCATTCTTTTGGGGAGAGTCTTTTGGAGTGAAAATCTAAAACCGAACCTAAGGTGTCTTGTACAGTATTTTAGGGTTTTAAACCCTATCTTACATCAAGATAAGTCTTTACTTCATTAATTCAATTATGTCTTTCATTATTTGTGTGTATGCTTGCATGTTCTCCATGTCCGGCTAATTTATTTGTGTGTTTGCTTAGGAATTATGAAACTTAATTATTGAATATTGATTGGTTGTTTCTTATCTTAGTTGATATATGATCTAGTAATGCGATAGGTCATTCGTTGTGTACTTAATGCTTGATTCATCTTTGTGAACCTTAGAATATAATTACACGAGTAGTTGTAGGCTAAACCATCCAAAGAGCGCCTTAGAGTAGGGTTTATCATCCTAGTGGGTTTGTAGACGAGACCCTTTGGTAAGTTCAAAGAGTTGGGAGAAATGCATACCCTACAACTTTAGACACACAACGCAACTAAGAATAAGGCGTGACAACTCAACCATCAATAGGAGATAATTAAGGAGTAGTACAACCTAAGTAAACACATCTTTAAACTATCATACGAGCACACATTAATTAGACATAGACTCCCACAACCTTAGTTTAGATAATTAGATAATAGTAGCGTAATCGGTAGAAATACCAACCCCCAAATCCAATACCGAGATTCGTACCTTTCCATTTCATAAAATATAAAAGATAAAAATAATCTTCCTCAACCTTAACCTTAGCGCAGAATTCCTTACTAGCATTCCTATTCCCCAGAGAGCGATATCAATACCCGTGGCTTACCCTAATTACTACACTACAACGATTAGGTTCCTTTGCCTAGGGTGTTATAAAACTTGCTCGAAGAAAAGGAAGTTTTCTTGACCCCGAACACGCGTGTGGCGTTACCAAGTTTTAGGCGCGCTGCGGGAATAGAATAGCTAGTTAGTAGTCCACCTCGTTTAGGTTCTTTGCTTGATTCCTATCAAGTAAATTTTTCTCATTTTAGCTTTCTCTTGGTCTATCCCGCTTCTTCGTGACATTTGTTCGTTACCCCATCACATTTCATCATGGAAGGTGATAACCCACTACCATTCATCAACCCACCACCAAATGACCCGCCAAGAGCCCGTACTCTTGGTGAATACTCAAGACCAAGCCACCTAGGCTATAGGAACACCATTGAGCTTCCGACCAAGCCCAAACTACGGCCTGCGATCCGACACTATCCGGTTGGTGCAAAGCGGATGTGCATTCCATGGACTTCGTTCGAAGATCCAAATCGACATCTCGAGGATTTCCTCAAAATCGTCGATTCCATCAACCTTGATGCTACTACTCGGGATTCCACGCGCTGCGTCTCTTCCAATTCTCTACGGGACCAAGCTAGTAATTGGCTTGGCGACTTCCGGCTCCATCTCGAGTTGGGATGATCTTACCTCTCACTTCCTTGCTCAATTTTTCCCACGGGAGAACCACTAAGCTTAGGAATGACATCTTGATGTTCCAACAATGTCAAGGTGAATCTCTCTGAAGCATGGACCCGATTCAAGGACTTACTTCATAAAGTCCTCATCACGGCATTGATCTTTGGCTCCAAGTCCAAATCTTTTATGATCATGTCAACTTCCCACTAAGCGATACATTGACCAAGCGGCGGTGGAAAACTTAGTGATCTCACCGCGGAAGAATCATGGGGAATAATAGAGGACCTCGCCTCTATGACAACGAAAGTTGGGATGACCCGTGAGCTGCCCAAAACCGTCAAGGCAATCTCCTTGCCTCCTTCCGACCGTGGGATGATCGAACTTGAAGATCAAGTTAAATTCCTCATGAGTTCCTCGAAAATCCTAAGTCTTCACACAATGTGAACAAAGTTTCTTCCTCGTGCGAGCCATTTTGTGATCCTCATAACACGCTGCACTAGCACCCGATCCCCGAACACGCTTACATTGACTACGCATCCTCGCGTATTAATGGAGTGAGAGGAAGATTCCTAAAACACCCGGACCTAGGAATTTCAATGAAACCCGTGAAGCATGAAAAACAAGCCCGACTTCTATCGGGACAAACCAAAGAATTCACCTCAATGATTTCTCATGGCCCCACCTAACGGTCCTAACCAACAAAACATCGAAGGGATGTTGCAAAACCTAGTTGCATCCCAAGAAACCCAAATGGCTAAGCTCTCGGACCGCTTTAACCATCAACAAGCCGAGATGGATAGGAAAATAGACAACCTTTTGAAAGCCATAACTAATAGTGATAAGAAGGTTAGTGCTATCTCAACTCCGAGTCTTGGTATAGAGATTAAGGATCCAAGCAAGCTAACTAAGCATGTCCAATTCGTCAATACCATCGCCTTAGTTGAACCTAATGAAACAGATGACGAAGAGGACTATACTCATGGATGAGGAAATACCCGAGGAAGCATATGAAGTAGACAATGACTATTTCAACAAATTTCCTACGGAAGAAGAACTATCTCGCCACCCTCACTTAGTGCGTGACCTCCGTCACATGTATGTTAGGAAAAGTCCTCGAATCAAGTTTGGGAACCCTTGGAATTTTAACATACCATGTGTCATAGGACACCTTTTTGTTGCAAAAGCCTACATTGATCGCAAATCCCCAATCAACATAATGAGTAGCACCTATTACAATTGGATCTTGAAGAAGCCTATTCCAACTAGGCAAGACCCCAATGATCCTAATGTTAGTTGCAATTTTCTTGGTAGAGTTAAGGGATTGCCCGTTTATGTAGGTAGTTTCACGTTTCCACGGATTTCATAATTGTGGATGATATTAGCACGGCCATAGACCCTAGCTTGTCCCATGTTATTCTAGGAAAACCTTTCATAGAAAGCTTTGGGATGACCTATGACCCTCGTTAGGAGTAGTGCGATTCAAGAATGAGACCGATGACATAGCTTACCAAATGCCGTTTAAGATTGAGAAGTTTTCATCACTCTCTAATGATGAAAAGGAACTTAAACTGTCGATCTATTATAGGAATGATGAGGATAGGGAAAAGGTGTTGATTATGTTATGGCTAAGATTTTGGATTCTATAAGGATTGCTTGAGCCTAGGACCGGAATATAGGACCGATTGGGGAGAGGATGAACTCTTAGAGAAGCGCATTTTAGGGCACTTCTACAACATGGAATCCTCCATTAGAAACCGTCAAGAGGGCGGTAATGAGAAAACGTAGGAGCACGACTATGAGTCTAGCTACAAGACTCTTAAATAAAGAAAAGCGCTTCGTGGGAGGCAACCCATGCTTAATTGTTTGCTTGTTAGTGTCATTTATCTTTTATTAATTGTTTATCCTCATGTTTAAATTTGTAAAAATGCTTTATTTTGTTTTAACCGTCTTAATTTCATATAAAGGTATTTTACATAAGGGATAAGTGTAGGGAGGATTACACGTTTTCAAAAGAAGCGTAAACATGAGAATAACAATTAACTAAAAGATATATATGTTTGTTTGTTCGAGTCAAATGCTTGTATCGAGTCATAATGGATGTTTTTGCGAAATTTTTCCAGATTCTAAAGATGTAAATTTTCGAATTTTTCGAAAATCGAGACTGTTTTATCGGGATAACCTAACGCGTCAGATTGCAACTGATGGCGTCGGGAAGGAGTAAAAACATCGATTACTTTTTTTCTCGTTTTACGAGCCACTTATAAATTTTGGAATTTTCGGTCTTAATTTTTTAGAAATTTGTAAACATCCATTCCACAAGCATTATATCCTAGTTTAAATCGAGTCTTATGTATATTATTACCGCCGATTTTACGTGAAGGTTTCGTTTGTTTTCTTCAAATGTGCAGGTTTAGTTTGTCAAGAAGAAGTTACATAAGATTGGAAGGAGCTTTTCACACAATAATTCTTCTTGAAAAGGATTTAACCACCACTTTACACGGATCCTACCGAGCTAATCGGGGAGTATTAGTCTCTTTCGTTTCTTATTACCTTCCATTATCATAACTTTGATACTTTCGGGAACATTGGGGACAATGTTCGGTTTAAATGTAGGGAGGAAAATAAAGCGGAACTTTGAAACTATGCTTATCCTTGATTATTTGCTTTGCCCAATTGTATTTGTGTAATAAACCATGAGAAAATGTCGGTTAGGGTAATTTTGGCACCAAATTTAAATTTTTCATGACATATAGGAGTGGGCCATTAGTCTTAACAAAAGCGTCTCACGGATAGGAAGTTGCATGACTAGCACAAAACCCTTTACCACCTAAATTCCACCCAAAATGTGAGGATCGCCTTAGATTAGTAGGAATTAAAGCATTCATCTTTAATGCTTAGAGTGAGAACCGGTAGTATATTAGATTCTAGAACTTGTTTTGTGATGCATTCCGAGATCGCAAGTGAGACTACACTTGTGTAGTTAGGAATAACTAAATGATAAGAGGTATTAAGATAACCCTTGTTTGATACCGTAATATAATTACTTCTTCCACATCGGTTGAGTAATTCCCCACACCCTTTGCGTTGTACTCATCTTTAGTACACGATACCCTAGTTAACCCCTCGAGCCTATCCTTTTCGCGGTTCTCGTGATGTTTCGGTTTTCCGGAATATCAATGAAAACATTGTTTACACCCCACCCCCAAATATACACCCAAATTGCCTTAGCCTACCCTTATGCACTCACTTTTAGTGCAAATGTTTGTTATCACCCTAAACCCTTAGTTCAATTATCTAGTTGCTTGCATAAGTTGCTAAGTCGAGTCATATCCTTTTTATACACTTTTGGGACGATTGGGATTCATGGGAATAGTTAAAGTTTATGAAATGATGGGAAGGGCGTTAAAATTCAAATTCCCTTTGTTTGCGTAATAATGTACCCCAAGTGTTTTGATCTTTTCAATTCGGGTCAAATTAGTGTTAGAGTAATAAAACTCAAGTGTAGGGATATGCCTATAAATCCCTATCATTTTGATGTTACCGTAGAGGATGGTAGAGTAAAAGTGTATGAAAAAGAAAAAAAAAAAAATAAAAAAACGGGCTACCATCCTACATCTATCTTTGAATTTATGTTTGTTTATTTCAGTTATGTAGAATTTAGAGTGTCGAGTCTTGGCTTAGCAACGCCATTCTTCATATGCAGTTAACATAAAGATTTTTGACTTGCCACCACTAAATAGCCTATCCCACCAAACCCTTATTTCCCTACCGTAAGCCTAACATTACAACCCTTTAAAAGACCTCTTTGATAGTCTTTCCTAGGTGCTTATGCCAAAGCGATGAAGGTTTGATCTATTCTCAAGCCTATGGTAATCTATGTACTAGGACCGGTTAATGAGTGTTTATCTTCCATTTCCTATTTGTTATATTTCATATATACACCCGAGAGAGATGTGAGTATCCAAAAACCCCATGTGAGGTGCTAGTATGTAATTTCCGTGCTTGTTATGACTTTTTGGGGCTTATATGTGTTGTGGACCGTTTTGAATTAATGCTTCATGACCCCAACTTATAAATTAATTGGCTAAATGCACATTTGCTTGAGGACAAGCAAATAACAAGTGTAGGGATATTTGATAAGGTCTTAAAAGGTACCATTTGAGGGTCGTTTTAGTCCTTATTTGATCACTTTGTATCCGTTATTGCTTAATATCGTTCCTTTTCACTTTTTAGGTCTCGTGAAGGCAAAATGCTGGAATGACACTTATTTGGACGAAAAGGCGCGAATATATGAAGAAAATGGCCAAAGTCGAATCGAGACACTCACGATTCTTTGAAATCGAAGGTGGCGTCGGTGCTAATGGTGACGCCGTCCCAAAATTGTTGTGACGGTCCGAACCCAAACTCGTATTTACAAACGACGGCGTCCGGTTGTGAAAGAGTAGGCCGTCGCTACTCGGACGGCCTAGATGCAATCGACGACGTCGAAGCGAAGAGACGGCGTCACGGACATAAGGTGGCGCTTGTCGCAAGGTTAGCGTGGCCAAGACGAAACCCTAATAGCGGCGACACGACGGGCGTCACTAAACATAAGGTGACGCCGTCGCAAATGTAATCTTATATATAGAATCCGAATTTTTCGGTCTTTTGGGGAGAGTCTTTTGGGTGAAAACCTAAAACCGAACCTAAGGTGTCTTGTACAGTATTTTAGGGTTTTAAACCCTATCTTACATCAAGATAAGTCTTTACTTCATTAATTCAATTATGTCTTTGATTATTTGTGTATGCTTGCATGTTCTCCATGTCCGCTAATTTATTTATGTGTTTGCTTAGGAATTATGAAACTTAATTATTGAATATTGATTGGTTGTTTCTTATCTTAGTTGATATATGATCTAGTAATGCGATAGGTCATTCGTTGTGTACTTAATGCTTGATTCATCTTTGTGAACCTTAGAATATAATTACGAGTAGTTGTAGGCTAAACCATCCAAAGAGCGCCTTAGAGTAGGGTTTATCATCCCTAGTGGGTTTGTAGGCGAGACCCTTTGGTAAGTTCAAAGAGTTGGGAGAAACGCATACCCTACAACTTTAGACACACAACGCAACTAAGAATAAGGCGTGACAACTCAACCATCAATAGGAGATAATTAAGGAGTAGTACAACCTAAGTAAACACATCTTTAAACTATCATACGAGCACACATTAATTAGACATAGACTCCCACAACCTTAGCTTAGATAATTAGATAAAAGTAGAGTAATTGGTAGAAATACCAACCCCCAAATCAATACTCGAGATTCATACCTTTCCATTTCATAAAATATAAAAGATAAAAATAATCTTCCTCAACCTTAACCTTAGCGTAGTAATTCCTTACTAGCATTCCTATTCCCCAGAGAGCGATATCAATACCGTGGCTTACCTAATTACTACACTACAACGATTAGGTTCATTGCCTTGGGTGTTATAAAACTTGCTCGAAGAAAAGGAAGTTTCCTTGACCCCGAGCGACGCGTGTGGCGTTATCATCCATCATATGAAGCACCACTTGGTTGTGATCGCCCGCATCGCCCCTCGGATTAGCGATCGTGTTGCTAGGTAAAGTACACGAGCCGAGGGTCGATCATTTAAAGACTTCTTAATGTCGAAATCGGCTAACCAACAACCTATTCATTTCCTCTTAGGATTTCATGAATTGCTTCAACAACTCATCGATGATGGTCCATTGGAACAATGGCTTGATTTTGTGTAGGAAAATTATGGCCTCTATTGTTTGGATTAGGGCCTTGATTTTGGAAATTTCCTTGATTATTTCCATGAAAATACCACAGGTTGAAATTTCCACGACCTTGGTTTCTATTAAAATTTCCTTGGTGTTGGAAGTTTTGACTTTGATTATGAAAACCGTTATTTTGACTAAAATTACCTTGGTTTTGAAAACCTTGTTTCGTTCTATTACGATTTTGATTACGGTTTTGGTTTTGGTTGAAACCGGGTGGTCGAGGGTAGTGGTTAGGACGGTGGTTCGGGTCCATAGGAGCACGGTATTGGTTGCCACTGAATTGGAAATCCGCCCACGCGTTTGCTTCAAAGGGTTACCATCGGTGGCCATCTGATTGTAGTAGGCATGGGGCCACCGCAAGTAACACATACTTCCACTTTCTTAACTTGCGGAGGTGAAGTTTGTGGAAAAGAAACTTTCTTTTGGTTGGAAGAACTAAATCTTGAATTGCTTGATGAGTTTGTCAATCTTAGCATCGGTGCTAGATTGACTCACGAATGATGAAGAAGAAGGACCAACACCGACTTGAAACAACCGGTTTGCTTCGTGCGATGCGGACTTTAGACTTGTTTTCAATTATCGTTAAAGCTTCTTTACGGTTTTGCTCAAGAAATTTCCTCCAGCGGAGGAATTGAGAGAATCTTGATCGATTGACTCACTCAATTATAGAAAGTATCGAGTTGCATTAACTCGGAGAAACCATGGTGAGGACATTTGCGGAGCAACTCCTTAAAATGATCCCACGATTCTTGAAGGATTCATCAAACTTTTGTGTGAACTTGATGATTTCGCTTTTAAGACTCGTGGTTTTAGAAGGTGGATAGAACTCGTTCACAAATTTCTTTACCGGTCTTCCCATGTTTCGATCGATTGAGGGGTTGTTTTCAAGCCAAATCCGGGCTTGTCCTCGAGGAAAATGGGAATAGAAGAAGCTTGACGACATCGGTAGGGACATTCTTGTATTTGATGGTAGATGCAATCTTGTTAAACCATCGAATATGAGCATGAGGATCATCCTCTCAAAACCATAGAATTGACTTGAGGTTACAAGATTTAGAAACCCGGTTTTGAGTTCAAAATTTTCACCACAATGGGTGGGATAACAATAGCATCTCCATACCCATCGATGGGTGCACGGAGAAGCTCGCACATAGGGCGTTCTTCCGCCATGATAGCGAAGTAATGCGAGCATCCGGATCTCGATCCGGACCGATGGGGCGTAAGCGTCTCGGATCGCCTTCTTGGAATCGACAAGCTCACGAAATGGGCTCACGGACCTAGAAGAGCGATGCGCATACACTAGAGTCAACTCTAAGAAATCTCGAGTCAAGGGAATAATGAAATTGGGGAAAGAAGAATCTTTTGAGTTTTATGGTTTTATATATATGTAGAAACAAAAGAAAAATATTTTGTGTTTTATATGTTTTAAGATGTTTTTGGATTTTTGGATTTTTGTAAGAAATATATATATATATATATATATATATATATATATATATATATATATATATATATATATATATATATATATATATAGATGGTATGAACAAGGAGTGAATATTCAAATCACTAATCTGTGAGCGTAAGACTATTAGCACGGCTCCCGGCGTGGCGCCTAAAATTTGATTCGTCGAAGCGGTCTATCTTTTATTAGTCAACCACTTGTGAATGGTTAACCATAAAAGTCAAACAACTCGAATGAATGCGATTAACGGGAGAGCATAGTGTTTCCCGGTCGTTAAGTCCCAACGGTGTCTTGTTGAATAGCTAAGCGTGTAGTGATCGGGTGATATTGAGCAGGAAGGGGCAATGATAGATTTATTCTAAGGAATAAAAGAAAATAGCTTAAACAAGCTATAAGAACAAATGCGTGAAAGCAAAATACTTAGTAACTTCAAAATCTAAAAGCAGCGTATGTTTAATTAAAATTCTCATAAACGCACGAAACAAAAGTGAAATTAAATAAATGAAACACCTATGGGTATGAAAATAATGTTTTTACAATCCTAATTATACTAGAAAATTATTGGAAAAAGAAAATTATTTTAAAACTATTTATCTAATTATTATTAATTAAAACTATATTAACTATTTAATAATATCCTAAAATATAAGAAAATATGAAATAAAGCTAGAAAAGTGAAATTATGACTTAGTAAAATCTAAAATATTATAAAACTTACTTTAAAACTAAAACATATTTTTAGACTTTTCTCAATTTATTATGAATTTAATACTATTTAAAACTAATTAAAATGCTAGAAAATCTATTTTACCTAAGATAATTCAGGAAAAATACTTTTATGACTTTTTGAATATTATAAAACTAAGAAAATTGAAATTGTATTTTTTCGAGTTTTTCTAATTTATTTGAATAAAAGCTAATTAAAATGCTAAAAGCGAAATTAAATGCAGAAAAATAGCAAACAGTGATGAAAAATTATGAAAAGTTCAGGAAAATTCTAAAATATTATTCTAAATATAGGAAAAATAATAAAAGTGGTGCAGGTGTGCAAGATTATGAAGCTGTAGTGGAATGTGCTTATAAATAAGCACTCAAATTAAGCAAATAAGCACTAAAGACCACCAAATGAAAGCAGAAGCTAAAATATGCCAAACTTATCATAAACCTCTAGACAACCAGCTACTAGCTTATGAGTTCAAAATCAAATAAGGAAGTTCAGTTCTGGTGTGCTGATTTCAAGCTTAAAAATAAGCTGTCTACCCTAGTTGAAACCTAATACCAGACATCATAGTCTCAAGTAGATATGGCAAGGAGCATATAAACCAAAAATCAGACCAAGACAAGCTCTCAAGAGCTTGTTGAAACTCTTACACAAACACATGCGAGACTCGATGTATCTTTGAGAATGTGCATGGGCACTTTTGATCTAATTGACAAGGCGATTTGAAGCTTATAAAAATTACAAAATTCTACAAAATCGATTTCCACTCTTGACCAATTGAACTTGTTAAGTCCAAAATTTCACTTGAATTGATCCAATAATGAATCAATGAAAATTCCACAAACCTTGGTGAAAAACCGACTTTTACAATTTTGACTTTTGAAGCAGAAATGAAAAGTTGACTATTGTGAGATTTGATTTGAATTTTATGGTGAAATCAATTAAGTAAGATGAAATGAAGCTAGATTAAGCTACTCTAACAATTTCTAAACCTATAAATCGACTTATTGCTATTAAATCCTTAATAGTTATAGAGATAGGCTAGATTACAAGTTATTTTTACTTTTGGTTATGCTAACATGAGATATAAAACTAATTTATGCCATTTCTATCTAACTGATTCTAAACTCATTGAAATGGAACCATCAACTAACCTCTCTTGTCCATTTTAGCTTATACCAAATACCTCTTAAACTCCTAATAAGCAATAAACACAATCTTAGTCCTACTTCTACTTATGTAGCTCGAGGCGGATATTAAGCTACAATCCTAGAGCTAAACTAAGATCAAATCAGGCAGCTAACAAGATTAAGCATGAACAGAAACATGAATGCATAAATGGCAGTTTTAAAGAAGATGGAAATCAAACTCACATGAAGTCCAGCCAAAAGTAAGCTTACAACAGAACCAAACACCACTATTCTAAACCAAATCCAACCCAAGACCAGCTCTGCATCAACCACAATCCATTTCCATAACTGCTTAACCCAAAATTTTCCAACAGTTGACTTTTGTTGACCAAGTTCCAAATTTGCTTGGGCGATTCTTGAGCTTACTAAAAGCTATATCGACTTTAGTAAGCTCACTTAAGTTATAATGAAGCTTATTGAAGCTTGATGCTTAACCAAACTTTGAATTAGAACTTGAAATGAATTACAACTGATACAAAAGCTTAGTTTTAGTACAATGACAATTAAAATTACAACTTTAAGAACTAATTAAGACATTTTAATTAAAAACGACATGAAGAAAAATAAAAACTAAGAACTACTCTCTTCTCTGCCTTCTCTTCCTCTATTTATTCAACAAAAGTGTTCCCGTGTCTTACGAGCATTTCCCACTTTCTTTTAGAACCATTGGATTATTAGAGCTCATATTAGACATTGATGAGTTTTTGGCGGAAAACTATTTTTGCGGTTAGTGCGATGACTTGTGCAGGAAGGAGCATTTAATGCATTTGGCTTGGGGTGTTTGGAGGTAGGAATAAGGTGGGTGTGATGATGATGGAGTGTGGGAAGAGTTGCGTAGGTGATGATGAGGAAGAGGAAACCCGTGGCGGAGTTTGACCAAGTTTGACCGGGGTTTAATATTAGCAGGGGTTCAAGGTTCATGGGGTCAAGGGTCAAGTGTGGGGTTGGGCTTGGGATTGGGCTCTTTGGATTGGGTTTAATAATTTAGGGGTCCGGTTTGGTTTTAGGATTAGTAACAAGGACCATACTTGTAAATTCGAAATTGGAGGACCAAAGTTGTACATCTTCCAAAATAAACCAAGGGTGATTCTGCCATGTCCCAATAATCCGGGGACCATACATGAGATTTCCAACAATAAAATTTTCCGTGGACCATTTTGCAAATTCGAAAGTCGGGGACCAAACTTGTAAATTATTGAAACTTTTCACCAAAGGATTAAATATGACAACATATGATTTCAAAAGGACCTTTGGTGACTTTTCTTACAAAACAAATGCCTAGGGACTAAATTTGACAAGTTTTGAAAGTTGAGGGTGAAAGCGCCAATTATGCAAACTTTGTTCGTTTTCATCGATTTTAAACATTTTGCATCCGAAACATATAAAATACAATTTTGGGATATTTTCGGTATTTTGATGCATTTCGAGTGTTTTAAATGTTTCTGATTCAGATTGACGAAAATGATGAGTATTTACACACTCATCAATCCCCACACTAAACTATTGCTAGTCCTAGCAATCTTTTGAAAAACTTAATGGATTTGAATCTCTTTACCCAAAGCCATTACTTACGGAGTAGCCAAATGTTTCGATTCAAGTAAGAACCTTGGTACAATGATAACCAAATGATTTTGAGCAAATCACCGACTTTCAACGGTTTTGATTTGTCTTTACGAGCCGTTTATACGGACTAATAACTCTTAGATAAAATATCTTTGGTGAGTCGATTACCAATTATGGTTTTCAAACGCCTTTACCATAAGCCATAAACTTGCGGGCTAGCCAACTCTTCACTAATTAAAGATATGGTGAAATGAACACCATACAATTTTGGGCAAATTACAAGCCGTCAATGGATTTGAGATATCTTTACCAAGAGCCGTTTGCTCCTAGATTAGCCAATCCTTTTGTTTTTAGACATGGCGGATCGATAACCATAAGTGAGTAAGTGCAAAACACTTACTCCAAAAAAAAAGGCCAAAATAGGGGAATTGGGTGGTATAATTACATGATAAAATTCGTGAGAATTCCCCACACTAGAAATGAATATTGCCCTCAATATTCAAAGTACCTACTGTTATGCCGAAACCGAGAACGTAAAAGGAAAATACTACGGCCATTAAATTTTATTTATTTATTTATTTATTTATTTATTTATTTTTGAAGAAAACTTATATACAACAATGAGGGCAATGATAAGGTTTTAAAGGTACCATTTGAGGGTCGTTTAAGTCATTATTTGATCACTTTTGTATCCGTTATTGCTTAATATCGTTCCTTTTCACTTTTAGGTCTCTTGAAGGCAAAATCTGGAATGGCACTTATTTGGACGAAAAGGCGAATATATGAAGAAAATGGCCAAAGTCATAATCGAGACACTCAAAGCTGCTTGAAAATAGAAAGCGGCGTCGGTGTTAATTGCGACGCCGTCGAGGATTTTGTGACGGGACGAACCCAAAACTCTTATTTTCAAGTGACGAAGTCCGGTTGTAAAAGAGTAGGCCGTCGCTACTCGGGCGGCCTAGATGCAATCCAGACGGCGTCGGAAGGCGAAGAGGACGGCGTTACGGACATAAGGTGACGCCGTCGCAAGGCTAACGTGGCCAAGGCGAAACCCTAATGACGGCGACACGGCGGCGTCCACGAAACATAAGGTGGCGCCATCGCATATGTAATCTTATATATAGAATCCGAATTTTTCGGTTTTAGGAAGAGTCTTTTGGGTGAAAACCTAAAACCGAACCTAAGGTGTCTTGTACAGTATTTTAGGGTTTTAAACCCTATCTTACATCAAGATAAGTATCTACTTCATTAATTCAATTATGTCTTTGATTATTTGTGTGTATGCTTGCATGTTCTCCATGTCCGGCTAATTTATTTGTGTGTTTGCTTAGGAAGTATGAAACTTAATTATTAAATATTGATTGGTTGTTTCTTATCTTAGTTGATCAATGATCTAGTAATGCGATAGGTCATTCGTTGTGTACTTAATGCTTGATTCATCTTTGTGAACCTTAGAATATGATTACCTAAGTAGTTGTAGGCTAAATTATCCAAAGAGTGCCTTAGAGTAAGAGTTTATCATCCCTAGTGGGTTTTGTAGGCGAGACCCTTTGGTAAGTTCAAAGAGTTGGGAGAAACGCATACCCTATAACTTTAGACACACAACGCAACTAAGATTAAGGACGTGACAATTCAACCATCAATAGGAGATAATTAAGGAGTAGTACAACCTAAGTAAACACATCTTTAAACTATCATACGAGCACACATTAATTAGACATAGACTCCCACAACCTTAGTTTAGATAATTAGATAATAGTAGAGTAATCGGTAGAAATACCAAACCTCCCAATCCAATACCCGAGATTCGTACCTTTCCATTTCATAAAATATAAAAATACAAAATAATCTTCCTCAACCTTAACCTTAGTGTAGTAACTTCTTACTAGCATTCCTATTCCCTAGAGAGCGATATCAATACCCGTGGCTTACCCTAATTACTACACTACAACGATTAGGTTCACCGCCTAGGGTGTTATAAAACTTGCTTGAAGAAAAGGAAGTTTCTTGACCCCGAACGACGCGTGTAGCGTTATCAAGTTTTTGGGCGCTGGCGGGAATAGAATAGCTAGTTAGTAGTCCACCTCGTTTAGGTTCTTTGCTTGATTCCTATCAAGTAAATTTTTCTCATCTTTAGCTTTCTCTTAGTCTATCCCCCTTCTTCGTGACCTTTGTTCATAATCTTATCACTTTTCATCATGGAAGGTGATAACCAACCACCACTCATCAACCCACCACCAAATGACCCGCCAAGAGCCCGTACTCTTGGTGAATACTCGAGACCAAGCCACCTAGGCTATAGGAACACCATTGAGCTTCCCGAGCAAGCCCAAACTACGGCCCTGCGATCCGACACCATTCGGTTGGTGCAAAGCGGATGTGCATTCCATGGACTTCGTTAGAAGATCCAAATCAACATCGAGGATTTCCTCAAAATTGTCGATTCCATCGACCTTGATGCTACTACTCGGGAGACCACGCGCTGCGTCTCTTCTGTAGGATCATTATTTTATTGTGTTGATGATTCGGTGGTCTTGGATGATCAAAATACATGTTTGCCATTAGAGAGAGAAAGTTAGAGAGTTGGGTGTTTTCTTGGTAGAGACTTGGTTCTCAAAAGTATGGAATGTTAGATTGAATGAGAAGCACCACCCTTCCATGGATGGAAGGGGTATTTATACTCTGAGACTCAACGACCTCCTATCGGCTGTGGATCGGGGATACGATGGGTAAAGACCCGTCCTTCCTCCACGGTGTTGCACTAAACTATTTTACGCTCTTGACTAACTAATTAACTACATAATAACGTAAATAACGACAAGTCTACAAGCTAACATATGCTAGACCATTATTGGGGTGACCGACTCTTTAACATGGAATTTTCTAATTCCTAACAATCTCCCCTAAGGAGGTCACCCCATGAAATACATTTTTGCTTCCTAGCATTCTATCTTTACTTAGCTACGAGCTCGTAGACTTGAATTCTTCAATATCTGCAATCTTTGTACTTTTGTAGCGATTCTTCAAAGTCTGCATAGTACTGTACTTTCAGTGGAGGCCTTTAACTGATCCACATCATTGATGATCTTTGAGCTTTCTTTGAGATCATCAGCCACAGCAAATCTCTCTGGATCATCCATAGTTGTGATGCCTTGTTGGATCGATATACTTTAACCAAACTAAACTAGCTTGTTAAGGTTTAATAACCTCGGATAAATCCTAAGTTATT